>JAUPFT010000007.1:38425492-39025492 GCA_036936625.1 Parnassius smintheus behrii
TCCACAGCTTCGGCTTGTTGGTCGCCTTAGGCGACCAGCCTCAGGCGGAGGCTGCTCTCCCTACGCGCCTCCGGCTCTATAAAAACACTCTAGGGGTAGGACAAACTCGTACCACGTGGAGTCGGGGTCTATTGATTCGGTTCCTTGACATAAGTTGAATCTAACCTATTTTATTTATCTGTCCTAATAGGTGTGTACTGTTTTATACACATGTTTTATACAATTTTTAGAATTAAAGAATTCTTAGAAATCGTCAGTTTTACGTTACGTCCCACAAGCCGCCAAAAACGGTAAACATTTTAATTTTAATAGCTTATAATGATAATAATTCTGTAATTTAAATATAAACTGTTAAATATATGTGTATGCATGAAAACTATTTAAATAAGTACAGAATATAATCCTATACCTTTAAACGAGCAATTCTTGTATATATATAAATATATAATCGGAATCTCGGAAACGGCTCCAACGATTTTCATAAAATTTTGTGTGCAGGGAGTTTCGGGGGCAATAAATCGATCTAGCTTGGATTTATTTTTAGAAAATGTCTTTTTGTCCGTATTTTTAGGCAATGAAAAACTGCTACAATATCGTTAGAATAAGAAGGTAAATTTTGACAGTTTATTAATGATTACAAATAGCTTAATTGGTATATTGGGCGGTCACAAAATCGTAATACCATGGTTCGAGCCCAGACCGACCGACCGACTTTTTTAATTTTTTTTCAAGTTCCTTTCTTTTTTGAGAAAATCTATTTTTTCGAGCCCTTTTTTTAGTATTTTTTAAAAACACGAAAATTTAAATTAAACTAATTGCACTCACGATTTTTATTCAAATAACCAGTTCAGCTTTTTCTATTATGTCGCTAAGATCAAAAAATATTATTCGTATTTCATCAGTATGTAATTTGTATCTAAATATAATTTCCAAAACATACGAATTAAAAAAAAACCCAGCGAAAAATACCGTGCAAAGCTCTTTCAACCGGGTACTTATTTACATAAAATGTACAATAAAATGCTACCGAACGTATGACAACTTAACCGTACGGAAAACGAACGTTCAATGGCGAGAATTCGATGTAATCTGTGGTAAGGATTGACATAAATATTGCAAAAATAATTGATTTTCAATAATTTTTTTCTCAAAAAGTACGCTTTTCCGCATGTTGAAACTTTACGTGTGTGCTTATATTAATGTAACCTTTCTGTAAAAAAAATATCAACCCACAACTCGCGGCGTCAACGAATATAATAAAGTAAAAAAGCTTAATATTGGCTTCATTAAATTTACTGAAAATCCAGGGGATTTTATTTAAATTTTTAAATTTCTATTTTTATTTTAAAGCTTATGTAGAAGTATATTGTGAAGAATAATTATTACGAGGTGATGTTTAATTTTTTTGTTAGCTAATTAACAGACCTTTGAACGACTATAACTATTTAACGCACCAACGTACGAGTATCATGGCAGTTTTATAAGGTGCGTATAGCTAGTGTGCGTAGTATCATGTTATTATCCGTGAATCAGTCATCTTTATGATAGTTTACTAAACCATGACACGTGTTTCAACTTTTGAACATACCAAACTCGCCAACGTCAGACCGGCTGCATCTAATTCACATAAGTGATCTACATGCTATTGATACTAATCAGCCAACCTAACAACAGCTTAGTCAATCCGTTGTCGTTTCTTATACTAAAAGTACTGTTGTACAATCTAATAGTCCCATATTTAGGATATATGATAATAAGGTCTATGGAACAAAAGCAATAACATAGAAGGTATTATACGTAGTAGAGCCTTGCTGCAGCTATATTATGGTTGTAAATCGAATGGGTCGGCTCGACCGGGGAAGGACCACGCTCTCACCGAATACTAGGGTAAAATAGCAGCTTAATGCTGCTGTGTTTCGTATGGTGAGTGTCGAGAACCGGAGATCCGTTTTGCTGGAATTGAGACATTCCAACTTAGTCTTCAGCGGTGACAGCGCATATGCATTTTGGTTCTTGATCGAGATTAAATGTGGACGTTTATGGACCACAGCATCCACTTACCATCAAGTGGACTGTGTGCTCGTTTATCAACCTTATCCTATAAAATAAAACAAATCCACTGTAAGATGCATCAACGCTGTCATTCTGAAGATGCATCAACTCTGACGGCTCCGTGGCTTAAAAATTAGTTGCATGGCTAAGGGCTGCGAGTTCGAATCCTGCACACATATTATTGTAATTACAATTGTTCCGGGTCTGAATGTTTGTCCTTGTGAAATGCATGTATGCAAACTGCCTCCATGATACAGGAGAAAATCCAAGAGTGGAGGTAACGCTTTTTTTAAAAGAAAGAAAAAAAATTCTGACATACAACCGTGAAAGATTTGTCCATACCTACTTGCTTGTTGCCTTCACACGGCAAGTAGACAATATTAGAAGTTATGACGTAATTGTTTATTAGACAGGGTATAATATGAATAATTATTTGCAAAGAAATTTACTTCTTTTATTTACCGTCATTCAAACCAACACTTTATAGACGCAATCTGAGGTAAGCATGAATACAGAGACACACATGAAATACTGTTCTTCCATCTAAGGGCCGGGGCTTCCCAGTGCCAGCTCCTTCCACTAGACTGCATCCAGCGCAGGGTGGCTCGAATCATCGACGTCCCTTCTAATGGGCTCGATAAAAAATGTTGCATCTCTTTGCATTTCCTATCACGGGGAGTGCTTTGAGGAATGATTATTATTGATTCCAGCCTCCGAATTTCACGAACGCACGTCGCAACAACGACAACAACGACGAAACAACAAGCTCACGATGCCATCCACACCATTTGGATGCTTGGTGATCCACCACTGTACATTTTACTACGAGTTTTCTTCCTCGAATGATCCCTCTGTGAAATCGTTTACCACCAGCGATTTTTCAGGACCGATACGACTTAGGGATCTTCAAGAAAAGAGCTTACTCATTTCTAAAAGGCCGGCAACGCACCTGCAATTACCCTGGTGTTGCAGTTGTTCATGGGTGGCGGAAGCCACCATCAGGTGATTCTCGTGCTTGTTTGCCCCCATTTCTATAAAAAATAACTATATGCACTCGGACCCGAAACACAAAAAAAAATAACTTTAATCTACAAAAATAATATTTGCTTTATCAAGACTTCGAAAAGGACTGGGATGCATAGCCAAATAATTAATAATTGTGAAACGCGTATATTAGTGAGTAATTAGAACGAATACTTACATTATGGTCCATGATGAAGTGTTATTAGTAAATTCTACGAAGTTTAACTTAAAATGAATAGAACACTCAACCAGATACAACGAAAAACACTCCAACAATAAATGACGATACAGATAATATTGTGTTACATGATCTGTTTGATATCAAGCATCAAAAAATATTCAGTTATGTTCATAGTTATGGAAATTATTTAAAGCTACTATTTGAAAAACTATTCCATTTTTATGTGTATAAATATAGCCCGCTAACCTATACATTTGTTCTATCTTCTAAATTTTGACTTCGATGAACCTGTAAAAATCCAACAGGATCTTAATTACTCTTTTCTTTGGGGTATTAGCCCTTACTGCAACGTTTGGCAGGTAAATATTCGATCGCAGTACCACACGTCTTCGCCTCTGACATTGTTTTTCGCCGATAGTTGGAGTATTTTACTTCTATCACTTACGTTATAGTTACGCCGACATTATTCGGAATCTTTAAGTTATTTTAAATATAATGAGCCATGCAAAAAATTTTGAGAATTTTTGAGATTTTGTATGCGACACTGCTCAATTGAAATTTATTTTGTACTTAAATAAAATAATTTACAAATAAAAAATACAAATGTACTTTTTTAAAGTTCTCTTCAGATTTATTTACAACCTCACTAAATTAAAATATCGTGTTTTATTGAGTAATGGATCTGCGTTGGGAACATTTTCGAACGCTGATTTTTTACGTTTTCGAATGACGCCTAAAATAAATGAATCGTTTGATGGACTTTAAATATAGCATTTATGGGTAAAGACCCTTCATTCGTATAATTTCACTTGCCGGCAGATGCGATAGCAGCGTTCGAGCAAGCAGAATAAATGTCTGAGGCGTAGCGGAAAAAGTATTTAGAAAATTGGTTCAGACGTATAAAACTTGTATAGATGCTTCTTTGAAAATTTTTAATAATTAAAACTTTGATCATAAAACTTTTATTTTAGTGTTTGTTAAACACCTGCAAGACTAAATGGGATCTATGTTCTTATATTACTAGGGTATTTAGTGTTTTTTTTTTATTTTAGCAATTAAAAATATGATTAATTTTATGTTAACTTATAATGTGATTAGAAAATCTTAAGCCGATCCTGCAGCACCACCTATGTGCAGCACCGCAGCAATGAATTCTAATGGCCGTTGAGAAACCCAAAATCTTTATATTTTAGGCCACTTAGGTAGAATAGTTATGATTTCGCTAGTAATTCTAAATTCAAAAAGTATTTAACCTGTTATTATTTTTTCAAGACTAGTTATTGACTTGTTTCTTGGAGTTTTGTTCTTTACGAAACGTCACTATATTTATAACCATGGACGCTAAACAAATTCGTATTATTTTTGAATATGGATAACGACGTGGAAATAAGACGTCTCAAACGGCACGCAATATCAATGACGCATTATATGACGGTTCTAGCAATACGAACAAACTGAGCGTTTTTGTTCAATTGCCTATTAGTGAACGTGTAACACTTGAAAGACCGGTCATATCCGCAAAACGAATTTATTGATGAATTCAGCTTTACACGGATCAGGTAAGTGGAAGTGTAGTAAAAAAATATACAAATTCTATATATTCTATGTTCATTTAGTGTCAAAAAAAGAGAATCACCACATCTAGACCCGATAGTTGGCATTGAGGTCGAGATGTTAGTAAATTTAAAAAATAAACCTGGACAAAAGTAAATATAATGTTAAGATAAAATAAAATAAAATAAAATAAAATAAAATAAAATAAAATAAAATAATGTCTTTAAATTATTTTTAAATTTAATTGTAATAAGATAAGATTAAATAAAACGTTTTATTTAAATTATTTTAAAATAGTTTATAATTATTCATCACTTGCCGTTGCTTGTAGCCATATTTGTAGAGTTGCGAAATTCGACGTCGAGACGTCGAAAATTCAAGATGATCAATTATGTTGCATACTGAGATCCTCATCATTATTAACAGACAAGAAAAACAGATGGTCATAAATATTGCAACCATAACTTATACATGGAATCGTTTAAGTCTGAAGGCTATAGTGACCCATCGCAAATGATGACCTTATTGCGAATACTCGTTTTCTCTTACATTTCGATCAGATATTGTTCGATTAAGGTAACGGGCCTCAGTTATAGTCAAAGGTACAACGTAAGTCTTAAATTAAAATAATTTTTTACATAAAAACCAAATCTGCCTTGATATTATTTTGACGATTATATCATCATCATCATCTATATTTTACATAATATACCAGTAACAAAAATCTTTCAAAATGTAGTACAGTTAATTAAGAGTTAATTTGTAATTTACTCGGTTTGAAGCTTTACTTGGGTTTAATTTTAATACTTTTACTAGCTTGTCAGGCAGACGTTGTTCTGCCCTTTTCGACGACCCTTTGTGTCATGTTCTATTAAAAATACTTAAATACGCAAAAAATATTGTGGGTGGGCATGAGCATGGGCAAAAAACTATCCTATCTCTCAAGTTAGACCAAACTGCACACCGTGTGCAAATTTGATTAAAATTGGTTAAGTAGTTTAGGCGTCCATCGCGGACAAACAACTTGACACGTGATTTATATATATATATATATATATATATATATATATATATATATATATATATATATATATATATATATATATATATATATATATATATATATATATATATTAAGATTTTACTACTCAGTATTTTATTTTCTTTTGCCGTGTCATGCTGATTTTTATATTACTTCTATTACTCTGCTGTTTTTATATTACTCGTAGGCGGAATAACATAACATAGCATAAACATTCACGCTTGTCACCCAGAGGGGTAGGCAGAGACTGCAGACTACCATTTGGCATGATCCTGACACACCTCTCTCGCCTCCTTGATGTGATGTACATACATGCTCGTCGGTTAAGGGCACTCCTAATTTGGCCCGTTTTCAATAAATCGCTAATTTGGTCGATAAATTTTCGCCTACGAGGTCCCTTTCCGACTATCCATTTACTTCTGCAACATAAATTTTCTTTGTCACTCTTTCCTCATTCATTATTTCACCAAACCACCGAAGCATTCCTTTCTTAATCATGGTCACAACATCATCTTGCAAACCATACTCTTCTCTTATCACACAGTTTCTCACTCTGTCATTCAGATTCAGCCCTATCATACTCCTTAACGACCGCATTTCTACTGCGTTTATTCTACTCTCGTGCTTCTTCTGCCACACCCAACTTTTACTACCATATAGCTGATGTGAAGAATCGACGCTCCGGGAAGTCTGTGAACACGTACAGGATCGCCCCCGTCACTACATCAGATTTGATAGACCACAAATCCTCGTTAAAGAACACAGATTCCTTCCAAGGATGATTCGCGAGGCTATTGAAATCAAAAAACATCCTAATTTCAATAGAAAAGTTGGCTGGGTATGTGGTGATGGTAGCATATCTGCTTGGGATCCTATAATAAATAAAATTAAATCCCAACCCAAGCATACAACTGCAAGACTTCAAGATACCATAAGCTCATACTGTGTAGATCGGAACAAAGGTTAAATTTTTATCTATGGTAACCGCTGTTAACTATGAAATTTGGACGTTGAACATCTCAGTCCTTCACGTGACCATGGGTGCTGTAAAGCGCTTGAAACTTCGGGTATTTATAGTTAAATATACGCGATAAAATCCGTAAAAACTAGTATTATTTCAATATACCAACTATAGTTGACTGCCTCGTTGGTCTAGTGGTTGTAGTAGTGTGACTGCTGATCATGAGGTCCTGGGTTCTAATCCTGGGTCGGGAAAAAATCAATTATTGAGTTTTTCTGTCAAGAAATTCTCAGTAGCTGCCCGGAGTCAGGAAGTTGGCGGTGTCTCACCCCCGTGCCTCGGAAAGCACGTAAAGCCGTTGGTCCTGCGCCTGATCTCTCTCCCAGTCGTGTCGGTTTACCGTCCCATCGGATTACGAGAATGAGGGAATAGAGAGTCCACCTGTGCTTGTGCATACACTTGGGCACTATAATCCTGTCCTGCGCCGATGGCTTGCCTCCATTGAGGCAAGCCGCCGTGGCCGAAATTCGGTCTGGAGGACATTATTATTATTATTAGTATACCAACGTAAATATTATTATGTATTACTAAACATATTGGTGATGATATGAAAGCTATAATGCGAGCACTGTAGGACTAAAATTGAGATATTCTTCATTAGTCAAAAAATTAAGTTATAAACTATAAACGCCCTACCGCTATGCGTCTTCACTACTTTACTAGAAATTAGGGTTTTTACACTGTTTTGCTTTACCATTAAAAGTGCTGTTAACAGTTTCATTGGTGCCAATGGCAAGAATCTGTAATCGCTATACTCTCGATTGTTAATAAACTGTCCTCCTAAACTGAAAGAGGAGTTAATAAGTACATTTGGGTTTGAAAATTTTAACTTTCATTTTTAAGGACTACACATTCAAAAATTGTGATGATTTTTATTTAATTGCTTTTAATCAACTTCATTTATTTCTTAATTGCTGTTTAACAATGGTCCACTGCTGAAAATAGGGGAGGAGGTGCTTATCATAGTCGTCTTATTTTGCGGACAGGGTAGCAAATTCATATTCATTTATTTGTCAGAATGTATGTTATTGTTTAGAGTCTTTTTGGGAAACCCTGCTTCTCATCTCCTGTTTAATTTTTTATGGTTCCATACTCAAAAAGTCCCAACAAACAAAACCCGTTTGACGGGATCACTGTCTCACCATCGGCCATTTCTTTCAGTGGTTAATGATTAATACCATTGACGTGAAATTCGGCTTAAATGTAGAAAGAAGTTTGCCGTCGCTTATTCTAGATAAAATAATTTCTAGTTTTTACTGTAGGTAATTGAATATGAATAAATAAAAAAAACTTTATAAATCAAAACATATTTTTCACAGTTTTTAGTCGCATTAATTTTTAACTTATGTGGAAATGACAAAATAAACAATATTACCAAATTACCTAATAAATGAAATAATTTAATAATCATACGAGCTCTATGTACATTATAAATATCAAAATTTATATAGTTACATAATGAGTCACCTCGACCGGTGTAGGATAGCAGCGTAAAATAGCAGCTTAATACTGTTGTGATTCGTATGATGAGTGTAGTGAACCTGAAACCCTTTTTACTAGAAACGGTTCATTCCATCTTAGTCCTCTGGGCTGACAACGCATCTGCATTTTGATCTGTAATAGAGGATAGATGTAGATGTCTATGGGCCACAGCATCTACTTACCATGATTACCATATTTTTATAAATATAGTACTTTAAGACTAAATTAAAGCGTGTGTGTTTTGTATATTATGAAATATTTTTTGTATTTTGAAAAAAAAATTACAAAAGTAACTTAACGCATTTCTTAGTACTTTACTGTGTACATTTTACTACACATATTTTTTTATATTATATGTACGGACAAAAAAGTTTCGAACCGAGTTAATTACCAATTGACTTTTTTTAAATCAACAAAAGAAAAATATACCTACTATGCAAACTAAATCGCGGGTTTGGCTGGTGACAAAATATAATGAATAATATGGGATCAATATTAAAAAGTACCATTACTTTAGTACCTAGGTGGATTGAAAAGTACTCGGCCTAACACAGATCCATTCAATTCTAAAAATCAAATCTACCCACATTATTTAGTTCAGTTCAGACTAGTTCATTGTGTAAAGTTCGAAACGTGTGCGATAATTAGTTGTGATTTAATAAATTTATTAACAAAGTAATCGGACATAATTTCCGCGAATGGAGCAAATCGAGCAGCGTGCGGTCATTAAGTACCTCCATAAGAAGGGGCTATCATCAAAAGCCATCCATGATGACATGGTCAGTACATTAGGCGATTGTGCTCTGTCATATTCATCCATCAAAAAATGGATAGCAGAATTTAAGCGTGGTAGAGAGAGTGTGAAAGATGAACCCCGCTCCGGAAGGCCTTCGACGTCAACTACTGACGAAAATATTAAAAAAGTACTTGATTTAATAATGGGAGACCGCAGATTAAAAATTAGAGAGATAGCCGAGATTATAGGCATCTCTTATGAATGAACTCAAAACATCATTGTCAACGAGTTGGGTTTCCACAAGGTGTCTGCGAGGTGGGTTCCGCGACTGCTTTCAGTTGAACAAAAAAGGACGCGATTGACTATTTCACGCGACTGTTTGGAGTTATTTGAAGCCGATGCAGATTTTTTGAATCGTTTTGTTACTATGGACGAAACATGGGTTCATTACTGTACACCGGAAACAAAACAACAATCAAAACAGTGGAGGAGACCTGGTTCACCACCCCCTAAAAAGGCTAAGTCGATTTTGTCGGCAAATAAGGTGATGGGTTCAGTATTATGGGACTCGAAAAGTGTGATTATGATTGATTATCTTGAAAGGGGTCAGACTATAAACTCTGATTTCTACTGTACCTTACTACGTCGTTTACGAGAGGAAATAAAAGAAAAACGTCGAGGAATGCTCAGAAGAAAAGTCCTGTTTCATCAAGATAACGCCCGTGTTCACACGTCAGTACAGTCAATGGCTGAAATTCACAACTGTGGCTTTGAACTGTTACCGCATCCGCCGTATTCACCTGATCTGGCACCATCAGACTTCTTTCTGTTCCCCAACCTAAAAAAGCACTTGGGAGGTCAAAGATTTTCGACAAACGACGGGGTCAAAGCAGCTGTAGACGCATATTTTGACTCTAAGGAAGAATCATTTTTTTTCAACGGTCTAAATGCTTGGAAGGGGAGGTGGCAAAAGTGTATTGAACTTGATGGTGATTATGTAGAAAAATAAAAATATAACTGATTTAGTATGTGTTTATTTTCTTGGTTAGGCCGAGTACTTTTCAATCCACCCTCGTATCAATATAAATGGATGGGAATAGTGGTTATTGTAGTGAATTCCTGATCGTATTACTTTCACTCCGCACGTTGTAATCTTGTAATGTACACTGTATAAAATGTTCTGTTTCAATTCAGATGCCATGCAAATGTTCACACGTTTCCTTGCTACTACCTACATTCTGTATTCTAATTAACACGTGTATGGACTAAGTCGAGACACTGTTGCGATGTTTTGTTTCGCATTTGATTGCGAGCAGTCAAAACGCCCAATTGTTTTCTTTTCATTTCAAAATATCCGTTTAAGCAACAACTTGCATCCATCGTTGTTAAGAAGTGCTCATAAGTTTAAGATTGTGAAATAATTATACGTTGGGTAATGGATAAAGAAATAAAGCAGACCACATATTTTTAAACATACGTCTGAAGGCAAGTGAACCAGCCAATTTGAGTAATTTTTATAATTAAATCTGCGTTAATACACAAATTAACTCTCGTTTATTGTCTTGAAGAATTTTACTGTCAAAACTGTTGTTTCTAAATTTTTATTTAAATTCCTGAATGATATTTATGTCAGTGGCGAAAGTAAATATGTTTATTATATTATGATAGTACGAATGATTAATAGCCGGCAACGTGACTAAGTGGGAACCCATCTATCGGGAAGATAATTGCTACATATCCCTTCACAGTAGTGGTTTTTCGAAAGCTCGTGCACAACTTTATTTATGTGTGTATGTAAATATATATACTAGAAAATAAGATAAAATATTGTATAATACGCTTTATTTACTTCATACTTTACCTTGATACAATATTACTTTGTAATTTCAATGATAATATGATCTTCACAATCTTTTACATATTACTACGGGGCGATCGAGCTCATAAAAAAAGTTTCTCAGAGTGCCATCTATAAAGATAAAGTAAAAAAATCGTGTTTTTGTATATAGGATGTTTGAGGCACAAGGCAACACTAATCAGTTAACATGCGTTTTCCTTTATGTATCTATAAAAAGGTCATTGCTCCTGAGCTATTGTCAGCAAGTAATAGCATATGTTAATTATTTCAATAATACAATTTAAAATAAATATTTGGAGACATTTTATTTATTTAATTGTATTTATTAAGCTCTAAGAATTTTACTTATGAAAGCCGGTGTCCCTATAATGTCTTTATCTTGTGAAATCATTACTAATATGTAGTTAACTTTTTGTTAACTACGGGACGGGAAGGTTAGGGAAACTAATGCTATAATACTCAAATGAATTTATATGTATATGGGGTTATTTACTATTTCATTAATTTATTCATACCATATTTTATTATATATATGCATTTTTGTTATATTATTATTCATTATAACTGGTTAAAGAGATCTTGCAGCACTAAACAAAATAAATGGATTTAACTACTTTATTATAACTATTTAAAATTAACTGTAATATCACAGCATAACTGTTGTACATGTTCTAATGATGATGGATCACGGGCGGCGAATTGTGAACAATGGCGTTGAATCTGTTGAATAAACACAATATCTCAGTTGTAATTAAATTCAATTTTAACGTTATAAAATCAAATATATAATTTTTAAAACTGTTATATCAACTTACTTTTAGTGAATAAATTTTATTGAATGTATTTAATGTGAGATATTCTTACCCATTGTGATGATCAGCAGTATAGGTCACTTTTCGGAAAGAACCATCAGGTTGGAGAAGTGAATATTCGCCTTTAACAACATCTCCATCGCGCTCTTCGTGCTGGCTCTTATGATCGCCTGTATGAGGATCTTCTACAGAATACGAGAAGCCATATTTAGGATGGGCCTGCAAATAATAAAATAATAATAATTAATTAAATTTAAATTAATATTTTTGTTACTGCAGTTATATTAGTAGTATAGTTGTAGCACGAATGGGTCGACTAGACTGGGGAAGGACCACGCTCTCACAGAATACTAGCGTGAAATGGTAGCTTGATGCTGCTGTATTTCGTATGGTGAGTGTAGAGAACCGGATACCCTTTTTACTGGAAATGAGGCATTCCATCTTAGTTCTCACGGGTGAAAACGCATCTGCATTTTGATTCGTAATCAAAGATAGATGCAGATGTCTGTGGGCCACAGCATCCACTTATCATCAGGTGGACTGTGTGCTCGTTTTTCACCCTATCCTATAAAAAAAATTAAAGTAAGACTGATGAACGATGACGTAGGCAAACTAGTAAGAGGAAATAACAATAAACCCATCGTCATGTCATGAACCTTTTTTAAGTCCACTGCTGGTTACCTTTCTAATCTCTAATCTCTAATAAAATGCCAACTGACGCATTATACGTCTGTTGGCATTTTATTCCTGGAAGTTTTTCCTACGGTCATCGTGTTGAACATGCATGTTATTGGACGCATAGTCGATGAATTTAAACAGGCAATACCATTTCCCATCATTAGCTTGAAGATCTTGGGTTTAGCGTCTTTGGTTCGATTTTTGCCATTAATCGGCTATAAGAGGAGTGTAGGGTTATCCCTACAAGTCGTAGTGCAGTTAGCTCGGAGTAGTATTTTGAGGCATTTCTTGGGGGAGGCCTTTGTCCAACAGCGAACTTTTGGAAGGCTGTAATGATGCATTTTGATCGGTTACAAATACTTCATCCGTCAAATAATAGTGTGCACATTGAGCAAGTGATGTCAGTGAAGGAAAAAAGTTGACATATCCTTTGTTATGCCAACTTTGTCTCTGACCTTCCATCTGAAATTTCTTCACTATACCATATTAAAAGAAACAGAAAGAATAATTATATTGCTAATTTTTGATTTTTTATTATTATTCATATTTAAATTATGCGGTTGTGTTGTCGACAATAAAACACATGGAATGGTTATAAAGCATTTCATCTCGCTGTGTTATTGTAGTGAAGTTTTTTTTGTAGCTTATGGGTAAACAACTTCCTTCTCCATCACCCCCACCTCATAAGTATTTCATTATCATTACTTCTTATGACAAAAATGGACAGAACACGAGGATCAAGGACTAAAATGTGTGACATTCTAGTGATATTTGCGCTAGTCAAGGCGAAAAAAAAGTATCTTCGTAATACTTACGTATTCATCAACGTAGTGATCTTCGTGTGCACCGACAGAATGTACGGCAGCTGCAGCGTGACTTTCAGGGGCAGAATGGATTGCAGAAGAAGAGTAAATGGCCGAGCCTGTGTGAGCAGCTGGAGCAGCGTAGTGGATTGGGATCTCATGTTGAATGTTTTGATCGTGACGTACTATATTATACGAAGAGACTGCTGGCGCATGGTGCAACAAGCCCGCCTTACAGGCTGTCATTACAGCAAAAGCAACAATTATCTGTATAAGAAAAAGTTTTAATCAAATATCTTGCGAAAGATTAATATCATCATAAAAAAAATAATAAAACTTATAATACAGTTGATAGCGCAAATTATCCTACACATTAAATTCGTTTCATAAGATCTTACGATATCTAAAGTGGACACAATAAAAACGGCTTACTTTAGAGAACATTTTGCTTTGGTAACTAACGCTTTGACGACTGGTGCAACTTTGATAGTGCACTCTTTTTATATAACAAACAAAATAAGTCGCTTGTAGTGGGGATCTATTCCTGATGATATCCGATCGGATCACAGTAATTGCTGCGTTGCCGATCTGTTCACTTAATTAAGTGTCGCAACCAACGTAATAGCACGAGTATGAAGGGAAAATGAACATTAAGTGAGAGGCTAATACTGTCTTTTTGTTAATGAAAATGGCTTTACACAATTGTTTATAATTTTCAAGGCATAAAAATTTAAATTCCTTGCAAATACAGGTTATTTGCATAGTTACGAGAGCGTGGAAAGAAATTATGTTTGCATTAAAGTTATGTTTAAAAAAGAAGCATAAGGAAGAAAAGTATTTATACATTAAAATTTAATCGATTTTTCAATAGAGATTATATTCTATTTTGCTGTACGCATTACAAAAGATGAAGCAAACTGTTTGGTTCTAGTGCGTGGAATGTCGACCATCAAAGGCGTGAAGACCCGAGGAATCGTCTGGTTGTCCGATGGTGGAAAAGAGAGGGAGGAATTAAAGCATGTAATTACTACGCACATTCTTTGAAATGCATCCTATAGAATACCCAGTGGCTGGCTACTCTGCGCCTGTGCTGAAGGCTGACCAGATTTGTTTCAATCAAATCAAGGTTACCAATGAGCCTTTTAGCACGTATTTGATTTTTTTTACATAGGGAAATGTCTAAGCATACCGTCAAAATTATCTACAATCGTATTATTTAAGACATAATGTGAAATTATATACCTTTGTGAAGAGAAAAATAAAATAATTTTATATTATTATTATTTTTTGGGGTATCTATATAATTTTCTCACCTGGTTGGGTTCTATAAATATATAATTATAAATTAAAATGAAAAGATAAATGTACATAAATATCAATAAAATAAAATAAATACAAAAACTACATAAATAAATAATATCCAACCAGATGGGAGCCCTCGGCAGGGGAGACCAAACGGCCGAGGGTTAGGGAGAAAGGGAAAGAAACCGGCGGACGATGCGGGCGTTATCGAGGAGCACCGCCTTCTGCATTTGAGCCCGGAGCGGTCCGTCACGGAGTCCCAGTCTCTTAGATGACCCGAGAGGCTGACTGGGATTAGCCCATTCGCAGAGACGACTACAGGAATAATTTCGGTCGGCATACCACCCCACATGTCGGTCACCTCGTGAGCCAGGTTATCTCTGGCGCGGCACCTACTAAGTTTCGACCCTGGAGGGTAGGGTGAGCGACTCCTCGCAATACCGTAACTCCTCTCCCTCCGTGGCGCCATCACCACCGCATCAATATCGCAAATATAATCGCAAAATGCCATAAGGCGAGCGTTCGATATACGCTCCATAATCTTGCACGGGATGGAGGTCATTGAAATAGGCCTATAGTTGGTAGTGTCGGAACATGCTTTTTTCGGCACTGGTTGCGCACTGGCTAGCTTCCAAGAAGAAAAGAAATAGAAGACACTACTCCAATCCCGAATAAATACCTAAAATATAAAAATATGTTCTTATGCGAGAATTATTGTAGTGTTTAAGACAGATACTTATCTAATAAAGTAAGATAAATTTATAATTTGCTATTGTTTTTATATATTTTACGTGTTTGTGGTTTAATACGTTACATTTAGAAATAAAGTGCATTATGTAGCATTTTAGGCCCGCTTCTGTTTTCGTTATTAAAACCCTTACGTAAAGCTAACTAACACTCCGAATATAATATACACTTAAACTGGGGCAATAGATACTTTGTTACATAATACGCCCTACCGACATTGTGCGAATTATGCATTGCGTACGAACTTCAGATCATTGCATTATGAGAATCATAAATATAACGTAGTGAGAGAATACATATTTCATCCACTTTATTTTAAAACAACTCAGATTTTTCTCTGTCTTCAGATTTTCCCTTAGTACGGATTTATTTGAGGCCCTAAAGGTTAGGAAGGTGTGAGACAATGGAAGGAAACGGTGTTAAGAGAAGAAGCTGTGGAAGAAGGCAGTAAGGAGATGAGAAAATAAGCGATCAAAGAAAGTAGCAGCTCCGTAATTGGTCCTGTGCCAGATAGTTGCAAGCCATCATCGGTAGGTACAGCTTAAAGGCAGACAGATCACACATGCGAGGACCAGGTTGCATGTGTATTATAGCTGCGGTATGAATGGGTTGGCTCTACCGGGGAAGGAAGATGCGCTTAGAATACAAATGTAAAATAGCAGCATAACGCTTTCTTGTTACTAAGTCCGTGGAAGAATTGGAGACCCCTTTTACTGGTAACACGACATACCGTCCTAGTCCTCATCGGTGGCAACGCGTCTAATTTTTAATTATTCTTCAAATAGTTTCTTAATCAAGAATATACTATACTTATATATTTTTTACCGAACTTCAGTCATGGCGGCCTGTCTCAACGGAGACTCCAAAGATAAATATAAAGGTTGGAAGAACGATATAATGGTTCGGGATATAGATGCACCAGAGGAGAATGTTACATCGAGGTCAGCATATCTAACTTCCGCGAGCTGGAGGCTATTCCATCAGCCGACCGCTGGTAGCATTTTATGATTCACTTTAAGCTGTTCTCGAGAAAGCCCCAGTTGGTATCACGCATCGAAGAAAATTATCGCAATGTTCGTCCAGTTTTGTAGAGAGAGAGAGAGAGATCTGAAGATCCTTTTTACTGGAAACGAGGAATTCCATCTTAGTCCTCATGGCAAATAACACATCTGCTTTTGATTCTTAATTGAGAATAAATGTAAAATTTATGGGCTGCAGCACCCTTTTACCATCAGGAGAATATGTATATATGTATATATTACCGAATCTCGGTCACGGCAGCCTGCCTCAACGGTGACTAGCCATCAGCGCAGGACAGAATTATAGTATCCAAGTGTATGCATAAGCGTAGGTGCACTCTCTATACCCTCACTCTCATAATCGAATGAGACGGTAAACTAACACGACCGGAAAGAGATCAGGTGCAGGAACAATTTTAATTTATATATTTGTCTATAAACTGCAACAACTTTTTACCATCTGGTTGACAGTGCTCGCTTGTCACTAGTTCTATAAAAATAGTGAATATAATGGTAACCTTAAAATATAAACTTTTTATAATCACTATTACAGTTTTTTTTAATATCAGCTTGAAGTTATACTGGACGTTTTGTAAATAAATAATTGAAAAAAGTACCACCTGCAAAATAAGTGCTAATTGGTTATTGTTTATTAAAGAGCCATCTAGCGTATAAATTAAGAACTTTTATTAAATGTGCAGTCTTTTCGGTAAATAGACTTGCAACAATTTAAAGGTAGAGGTCGTTATTGGGTAAATAAAAAACAAAAGCACCTAACAGGAAAGGTGTATATTATTACAAAACGACATATTCCACTTAGTTTCTAACACTTTTTTACCTTTTTTTTATTTTCTCTTTTAAATATTAGAAACCAACATAATAAATATTTGAAATGTAGGATGAAGTAGCATCGGAATCCGAAGCAACATGATCGTTATTAGATTTCATCTGTTCTTCCGTCGAATTTTTGAAGTTTTCTTTGCTCCTTTTAGCATTGTCTATATTTTAAGTACTTTCTGTATTTAATTCGGCAGAAACATCTTTTTCTGGCAATAATATCTGTGATAGTAATTCTTCTGATTCCTTTTTCATTATCGAAGAGTTGTTTTCGTTACTAATTTTCGGTTTTTCTAAATGTTTTGATTCAAAATTAATGCCTTCTGAGTAAATAGATTTTTCCGTAATAATTGAATTATTATATATAACAGACGGTTCTTCTAGAACTTTATTCACTGGCTTATTGCCGGGAATTTCGTTTGATTTTATGTTCTCATAAGATTTGTAGTATCTTTGAGGGAAAAAGTGGTTGAATCGTCTCCTTTCTGGTAAGAAATGTCTTGTGTGACTAAAGGTGGAGAAAGCTTGGTCTCCATGTTTGTGAACACTCTTACTGACTATGGCACTAAATCTGTCAAATCAATTTAATTATGTTTTTGTACATAAAAGTATGATGTTAAAATAAAAGGAACCCTAACAAAACAAATTATTTAAACTTATTAAAACTCATCCTGAATCTCAAATGCAATTTAATGTTTGTTAGCGGCGTATTTAAACTACGGCGGAATGAGCGAAAAAAAACTGATTGACGTTTTTATATTTCACCAAATTATTTCCTTGGAGACGAATCTATTACTACAATTAAGTAGAAAAATTAATTTGTGGAAAGAATCATAAAATTAATATTATAACAACAATAAATTAAATCAATGATTTTTTGCAATAATTATATGCTTGAACTAATTCAGAAAATGTTTAAAAAAACCACTTCCGTAATAAGCTATTCCCCCTGATGTAAACCAAGTAAACCGGTACATTCATACATAGGATCAAGCAATCGAAAAAGTCATGAAAAATTTTGAACGTTCTTTAAAAAAATCTACCTTCCACCGATTACTTTTTTTAATAGAACAGAGGTGAAAAACTAGCCCACAGTCCACCTGATGCTTAGTGAATGCTGTGGTTCATAGACATACTTATTTTCGATTAAGAACCAAAATGTAGATGCGTTGTCACCCCTGAAGACTGTGATGGAATGCCTCGTTTCCAGTAAAAAGGGTCTCCGGTTCGTTACACTCACTATACGAAACACAGCAGCATGAAGCTGCTATTTTACGCTGGTATTCTGTTAGAGTGTGGTCCATCGCCGGTCGAGCTGACCCATTCGTGCTACGATCATAATATAGCGGTAGCGTAGCTCTACCACGTACAAAATATGAAGTATATTATACTGGAGTGGCATAATCAATAATAGTGTGTTAGTTCTGCATTTACAAACTAGCTTGCTGATTTTGGTAAATATGGGAGAATTTTTGAATCAGGCGTACCAGTTTACGTATTCTTAAAAAGGCTTACACGTCTAACAATGGACTTAAAAAGGTAGTGATAAGACGCGCGCATGGAAACTTCAAATTTAAAAGACTTTCTTCGTTATAATTTAGGATTTAATTTTAACCCATTTCAAAAAGGAGGAGGTACTCAATTCGACTGCATGTTTTAAGTGTGTTACCTCTGAACTTTTTTGTTGGTGAACTGATCTTGATTATTCTTTTTTATTTGAAAGCTGGTGCTTCTCGTGTGGTCTCGTATAAATTTAATCTAGGCCTAATTAGTAGTTTTTCAGTTATATTATTTAATAATGAGTATTTAATTGACCTCGAATACATTTATGATGTTCACATTTTATTTATTATGAAGTTGGTTGTACAAATTTTTCAATTTTACCATTTTTATTAAAGTGAGTTGGACAACATTTTTAATTTTACTACTATGAAATTAAATTTTTTTAATTTTACAAATAAAATATTTTCATTAAAATCTCAGTCATGAACATAAAGAAGTGTTATATTTACCCATTGTATTGATCAGCATTATATTGAACTTTTCTTAAAGAGCCATCTGCTTCGACTTGACTGTATTCGCCGCGTACTCTGTGTCCATCTCTTATTTCATGTTGATATTTATGGTCACCAGATGTTTTATCAGATACAGATATCAGATCAGGCATATTCAAATTCGTACTTTGGATATACCTATTTAATTAAAGTATAATTTTCTAAATTAAGCTGCTTGAAAGACAAAAAGAAATATAAAGATAAATTCAACCAAACAATATGAAAAAGTTAGTAAAAATTTGTTGGCAAAAAGTACGTTCTCTTATACACTTTTCAGTGGACGAGGGAAATTTGATAGATAATTTATTGTAGGCTGTATAAGTCAATACTTATTCTTTAATTGTTAATAATATGCAGCATTACCAGTTTAACTCAACCGTCTAGGTACTAGAATGGTGATTAAGTACAATTTTTTTCAGTTAAACATGCTAGGCGAATTTTTGGAATAGTCCAGGAGGAATCGGCGCATTGGTACCGAAAACTATTCCACATCAAGTTTTTATGCGATTCTCTTCTAATTGTCCAACTGATGATTCAAATGCACGTTGCCGTGGGGCAACTCTGTGTCAATCGTTCGAACCGTTTTTTTTTCAATCGCAAGGAATTGTTATTTTCAAACGGGACATTTTTTAGCATTCTTTGATAAAATGTGAATAAAAAGTTCAATGATTTTTTTTTCAAAAACTTTAATATTTTCGGAGTTTGAATTTTTAAAAGTTTGAAAAATCTATATGCGGATGTTTTTGATTTATTAAAAATATGTAAAGAAAAAGAATAAATTATAGAAAATATTTGTTTAATGTATTTCTTGATGACATAGGAAAAAAAAATCCTATAACTTTTACGACAAAGATTAATATTTTTGGAGTTATGATTTTTTAAATAATGGAAAAATCGCAAATCGGATATTTTTCATTCATTAAAAATACACAAAGAAATCTATAAAAATATTTTTTATTCTAGCTTAAGGATATTATTAACTATTGTCTAAGGAATGGCAAAAATATATTTTATATTTTATTCTTTTTTAACATTTTTAATGTGTCAAAAGTATCTAAATTCGGCATTTTTCAAACATTTAAAAATTATGACTCCTAAGATATTAACTTTATCGTAAAAAGTCATAGGATTTTTTAATTTGTATATCATCAAATAATATAAAAAATATCTACTGTATTTTTTATAGGATAGGGTGACAAACGAGCACACAGTCCACCTGATGGTAAGTGGTTGCTGCGACCCATAGACATCTAAATCTATCCTCGATTACAAATCAAAATGCAGATGCGTTGTCACCCGTGAGGACTAAGATCGAATGCCTCGTTTCCAGTAAAAAGGGTCTCCGGTTCTCTACACTCACCATACGAAACACAGCAGCATTAAGCTACTATTTTACGTTGGTATTCTGTGAGAGCGTGGTCCTTCCCCGGTCAAGCCGACCCATTCGTGCTACAACTATACTACTAATATAACTGCAGCATGGCTCTACCACGTATAAAATTTTTATTCTCTTTCTTTATACCCTTTTAAAGAGTCAACAGTATCTGAATTTGAGATTTTTCGAACATTTAAAAATTCATAACTCCTAAAATATTATATGTATCGTAAGGAGTAATAGGGCCTTTTTTATTTTATATTAAAAAATAAAAATATCAATTTCTTTGCAACTTTCCGCTAAACATATAAAATGATGTGTCTTACCTGGATTGAAGCGCACCTCCCGCCCTCCCTCAATTGCATACACTAACTCCGTCACCACTAGACCAAGCACCACTACTCTCAACACCACTATTCCAGGCAAGACACACCATCGACGATAATACGACACGTGTTTCGCCTCTACACGAGGCATCCTCAGGTAATATAGACTCTACGGCGGTTGACCGCTAAGTGTGGTCGTCGGGAGGTGCGCTTCAATCCAGGTAAGACACATCATTTTATATGTTTAGCGGAAAGTTGCAAAGAAATTGATATTTTTATTTTTTATTATAATGGATTTCCGCAAAGTAACGCCTGATTCTATCAATTATATTATTTTGTCAAAGAAAGTAAAAAATACATTTCATATTTTATTCTTTTTCTTTATGTATTTTTAATGGGTCAAAAGTATCTGAATTAGAGATTTTTGAAACCTTTAAAAATTCATAATTCACAGGAATATAAAAAAATGTCCTGTTTGAAAATAACAATTATTTACAATTGAAAAATAATCTGTTTAAACTATATGATATGAAAATTTGTAGAGAATAGCACAAAAAATTGAAGTGGAATAGCTCCCTCGTGGGTCGATTCCTCCTGGACTAAATAGCCTTTGTCTATAACGACTAATAAAAAAGACAGATTATATTTCTTCATAACTTTTCGGAATAGTAAATGTACAGTAACACAAATACAAGAATATTAATGATTCTGAATCCTGATTAGGCACTTACATGGGATTCTGAATTATAAAAAACCATTGAATGTGGATGGTATAATTTTAAGTATCGCCATCCATATATGATATAGAGTGGTATTCGCCGGGGATACCTGCACTTGGATCAATAAGTACAGCTGAAGTAACAGTTACAAAGAAAGTTAAAAACAGCATCTGCAAAAAAATATACCTTTGTTTCGTACAGATAAGGAATTAAAATTTTCTTTTCATAAACAGAAACAAAATGTATGAGATATAAAAAAGTAAAGTTACAGCCTATATACATCCCACTGCTGGGCTCAGGCCTCCCCTCATTTCTGAGAGGGTTTAGGGCAAGGAAGTGTCTGCCGCGCTGCCCAAATGCGTGTTCCGCCGCGCTGCCCAAATGCGTGTTGATATGTATGAGATATGTATGAGATATATTAGTCTTCAATTAATCACAAATCGTTATTATTTACCATTGCACAGCGTTTGGGATGAACGACTTCGATAGAATATACAAGCAAACTGTTAATGAAATTTTCATTATCGATCATTTTATACTTTTGCGCTATGCCATGCAATATGTTCTAACTTTTTATGTAACATAATTATATAAAAAATTGCTAAAACACATTTTTAGTCTTTCTTTGAAAAGTTAAGAAGAATAGTGTGGAATATTTCTCTGATTCATTTATAAACTTTTATTTTAAAAATTGAATAAAGTCATTTTTTCGTCTTTACTTTAAAACTCGAAATATTTTGCGACCTAATAAAGGATCAATCGTATATAAACCTAATATAAAAATTGATATCAGGATAACCCTTAATTGATTTCCTTAATCCACTGTTGGACTGCTTTTTTTAAAGTCTCTTCTAATGACAACCACGATTTTGGTTTACGCCGCTGCCACAAGGCTTGATAGTAAATATATTTTTTTAAATTATTATAAGCAATTTTGATGCGCGGGTTACAATATTTTACTGGTAGTCTTCTGATGTTAGGCAAACATTTTAGAAAATGTTACAATTGGCAATTAGGTAATTAATGGTTACAGATATGTGCATGTAAATAGAAAATTGGAAGTATTCTTTTTATTATTTTCCTCTTAAATAACTAAGTCATATCCATATAATTCTTTATTGTGATTCGTTTATTCATAACGCTACAATGCATAAAATCTTAAGAGCCATTGAAATATATTTTTCCAATAATCTTGTTTCCAAGTAGAGGGAAAATAGACAAAATGGCAACAACATTGCACATATTTTTTGTATTTGAAAAATAAAATAAATTTTTGCTTTTTTGTGTGTGATTTGTATGAGTTTTATGTAACATTAAGGATTCATTTTTTATTTATTTTTATTTTGTACGAGTATCTATGCAGGTCTAGAAAGACCAGTATCACTGAGACCTAAAAGATCTTTTGTGATCGCTGCTATGGCTATAGTTTACCGCTAAGCCCTATGCTTTCAATGAATAAAAGGAGTTTCTTAGCTGTGAGCAATTTTATTTCTTTTGGGCCAAGTGAATAGTATCCCAGATGAATGTCACGTTCGCACATTAAGGGTCCACAATCAGTTAGGTTACGCAGAGGCGTTTCTTCCGTTAATAAGTTTTGGTGTAACTAATTTGTCCAAATATCTCTTTTCAACAGTTTTGTAAGCATTAACTAATAAACTGTTATTCCTACACCTACACAACTTGTCTATGGTGTTTAGGATTCTTTGTATGATTAACGACTGCATCGACTTCATCCACCTGATAATTGTGGGGGTCAACATTTTTAGATGTCAGGCCCCCAACCAGCAGTGATGTGGGGCTACTGTCGAAGGCGCTCTCAATATATAGAAAGGCAGAAAGAGCTATTTATTTAGCCTTCAGCATTTTAGACCCTATTTATAACACAGATCAGGGCTGCTTCCGTACATTTGCCTCTACTGTAAGCATGCTGGTAGTAATGTTTGGGCCTCGTAGCTAGAGCTAGGATTAACTCGGTGTCTTTTAATCTGTTTATCACACACATTTTTCAGAGATACTTCGGAAGAGTACAGCACGGTCCTCAGCCACCGGCAGCCATTGACTTCCTGTATGTCTCACCAGGTCGTCACACCATCTAGTGGGGGCCACCCTACACTTCATCTACCGGTACAAAGCTGCTACTCAAGAACCTTTCTTCGCCATCGGTCGACGGTTCTTCGAGCTATATGGCCGGCCCATTGCGACTACGTGTTACTAAACCGTTGGGCTATGTCGATTACTCTGGCTCATTTTTAGTCTATCACGCAGAGAAACCCCGAGCATAGTCCTCTCCATAGCTTGTTCAGCGACTTTGAGCTTCCTGATAAAGCCAGCAGTGATAGACCATGTCTCAGATCCATAAATTATCACTTGATGACTTATAAGAACTATTCTAGTCAAATTCGTTAAGCAAGCTCTAAAAAGTTAATGTTCGGGGTTCCATTGTGTGATAAAGTCTGTTACGAGAAAACGCAATGGAGAACTAGGGTAACTGACAAAACACGACGAATTAGTGAGCTGAAATCGCAGTAGGCCGGCTACATAGCTTGAAGGAAGTACCGACGGAGAAAAAATGTTCCCGAGTGGTAACTTTGTTCTGGTCGCCTCGTGTTGGGCGATGAATGTTATTATCTTCGTCGTTATTATATTCTATTACCGGGGTAAAATTTAAATTAAGTTTAGTTAAAAAAATTATTATTTTGTCAATTTATATTATGAGTATTTTTTTGATTGCAAATAAATAGATATAATTTTGTTACATAGCCTGTAAGTAGTTTTTTCAGTATTAATAATCATAACATATTATATTGTTTAAAAGTAATTTATTGAGCTTAGTCCTCCCCCAATTTCGGAGAGGGTTTTGGATTGGGGAAGATCGCGCTACTCCTTTGTGTGTTGTCGGACTTCAAATTTCACAGACATATAAGTATCCTCACAACTTTCGTAATTTTAGTTGTGCAGCAGTAATATCTAAAGCTTTAAATGTTATAGTTACCTATTTGGTGTAAGTTCCTCTTGAGTTATAGAAAAATTTATAAAAGACAGTGGATTAATTTTGATCTTATCGGACGCTGACTCCTTTCATTTCAATTGGTAGGTGGCTAGCTGTCGCTATTATATTGTTCCAAAAATAACCGTTTCGGCATCATTGGCTTTCGATGTGAATGTAAGTTTAAATTTATTAACCAATAGATAGTTATGTTGAGGGTGTTATAGTCAACATTGATATTGTATATTTCTTTATATGTTCATTATCCTACTAAAAATAATTATTATATAGTTCAATAAAGTTCAAGTTCCACGTATCTCTTATTTATCCTTTTCGTTATTGTAAAATTTCCGCTACACTCTAACGTGTCGTTGCGTCGTCCGCTTCATTTTACCACAATAATTAAAAGTTCATAAATATCGAGTGCTAGGCAATTTTTCAACTTGGCATTTGTTATTACGTACTTGATGTGCCCAAAATACATTACAATGCTCGTAGTTGGATAATTCTCTAAAACAAAAACCTTCCAGAGAGAATTAAAAAAAAAGAGAAGCGGTGGTAAAAACTTTTTGTTTAGTTTATTTAGCATATTTATAAGATATACAAACCAGACCGTGTGTGATTTATCATTGTATGTACGTAAACAAAGGGGTGGGTTTAATACGACGTAGTGACTTATTCTGCGAATGCCAATCCCTATTACACACACCATATCCTGCTAAGAAATGAGCAAGGCTTTCATAAATGCCGAACAATTTTTTTTTTACCCTGGTTTTAGGGAACAGGGCCCTCACATATAATACAGCTATAATGTGTTAACCATGTATCATCAACCTTACCATAGATAATGAATCTTGGTCTATAAATAAAAGGCAACATTCGACAGGACGTTTGTGCATGCTACATACAACTACAATGGCTGCCAAACAGGACAATAAAAGATTGTGTGTTTGTCATGCACGCCGAATACCACAATCTGATGCACGTTCAAAGTGGCACCTGTGAGTCAGTTGGTTGAAACTATTGAACAACTAAAGCGTAATCTAAATTACAAAGATCAAGCCGCTCTATTAAATGACCTGGAGCTCACAGGCCTGCCAGATCAAAAAGGAGAAACCCGATGCATCTCCTTACTCTCATCGCGTAAAAATTAGGAGTTGATTCGGGTGTATGCGATGTGGTTTTTGTAGAGAGATCTGGTATGCGTCATGATTGAGAGAGTACCGCTGCTGAACCGCTGCTTCCTAGACCTATCATCATTCGCCTAGCGCGACATTCTATTCGCGACCAACTGTTACGCGCGGCACGTGTGCGGCGGGGAGCCGATACATCGGGGTTCAACGTTAATGCTGAAACAGTGCACTTTTATTTAAATGAACGCCTGACGCACACTAACAAGCAACTTTTCTTTAAAGTTAGACAGGAAGCACGGCAAAACCACTGGCGTTATTTATGGACAAAACACGACAATATATTTGTAAGGTATAATTCGATGTCGAGTAAACGACGAATTCATATGGACAGTAATATTGTAAAGGTTTTTTGAGTTTCTTAAATTTGATGTTAAATATATACTTAGATTTTGTTTCTATCTTATTCTTTTGTATAGTAATATAACATTTAAGCCGTTTTTAGCCTTAAGGATTGTAGCGTTTTTAAAAGTTATATGTTGTGCCCACATTATTATTATTACCGCGTAAGTTTGTTAGTAATATTTTACTTCTCTTTATATAATTTATATATTTTTATAATTTTTCTTTAATATTTTTATGGGAGTTTATGTCTAACATGATTTTTGTCGTATCTCACGATTTTTTGTATGCCTTGAATTACGTTCCGCGATACTTCTTAATATATTTTGTTGTCTTAACGTTAACATAAATGTCTGTTATTTTTCTTGTTATATGGTTCTTGTTATAATTTTACACAATGTTACAATTGTAGCGGCTCGTCAATCTTTTGAATGTACGAGTATGTATTTTGGTAAATTTTACATTCATTTATATAATATATATCCATCCCATTTGGCTTTGTTTAAATATTTCATCCACTAGGGCACTACTTATATTTTTCCCTCAGAACTAATATGTATAAATAATTTTCTGTGGATTTATGTCTATGAACATTTAGCTACATTAACTATTTTTCAATTATTATATATTATTAACTGTTATATATTGAGAATAATTTAAATAACATTGTGTTACAATGGCTAGAGAAAAAAACTTAAAGGTTGGTTTTATAAACGCCGACTCACTCGGAACACGTCATGATGAGTTTGTGGTGGCAATGGACAGTCATAGGGTGGACATTATTTCGTTAAGTGAAACCTGGCTTCGGGAAGGAGAAGAAGGTCGGGCATCTCATTTGTCTGGCTACCAGTTACGATATATTTCCAGGTCGGACGAAATACTTACACGAGGTGGCGGTGTGGTAATTTATATCAGACGTTGGCTACCAGTTCGCATTCTCACCCCATAGCACTGTTAGAGGACCAAATGTGCCTAGATTACCACGAGAAGAACAAATTTAGTTCTGCAATATTTGACCTTGTTCCAACTGAGAATAAAGCTGTTATAAAAATACTTCACAATTTAAAATCAAACGCTCTAGGCGTGGATGGCATCTCATTGGAAATGTTACTGTAGAGTCTCCCCTATTCTTTAAGTGTTATCACAAAGATTATAAACATCACTCTCATAACTAAAAGGTTCCCACTCTATGGCAAATGGCGTTCGTGAGACCAATTCCTAAAAAAGTGAATATTACGAACTATTTTTGAAGTTTAGCCATACTGCCGTGTATGTCTAAAATTTTGGAAAAATTGTCTGTGATCAACTAACGCATTAGAACTGGAATAACATCCTACCAAACGTTAAATCCGGTTTTAGGAAACAACATAGTACAACAACAACAATATCAATTTATACGTGGTAGAGCCATGCTGCAGTTATATTAGTAGTATACTTGTAGCACGAATGGGTCGGCTCGACCGGGGAAGGACCACGCTCTCACAGAATACCAGCGTGAAATAGTAGCTCAATACTGCTGTATTTCGTATGGTGAGTGTAGAGAACCGGAGACCCTTTTTACTGGAAATGAGGCATTCCAACTTAGTCCTCACGGGTGACAACGCATCTGCATTTTGTTTTTCATTGAGGATACATGTAGATGTCTATGGGCCGCAGCAACCACTTACCATCAGGTGGACTGTGTGCTCGTTTGTCACCCTATTCTATAAAAAAAAATATCTTAAATGCGCAAGATTCTGGTAAGGCTACTATTTAAATACTTTTGGACTATTCCCACGCATTTGCCACTATAAGTAGAGGTCTACTACTAGCAAAATTAAAGTATTATGTATGGAGTGTATGTATGGATTGTGTATTAAAAAGTGTCTATAAAAATCGTTAAATAAGGGTGGCGCCACTATAACTACGTGGTAAATTTTAAATAACGCACCGAAAAATATTAGTGGAATAGACGACTTTTGCGAGGTTATATTTACTAAATAAAATTATTACAGATTTTAGAGCTACTGAGCAGTTTAGCAGCACACTTAAACCGTCGACAACTGCTAAGTTCATTTCATCCCAGTAGCTACTCCAGCGCTGTTGTGGAAAGTTTTTGAACTGTTTACTGCTTATAGATGGCCACTTTTTCAACTATTCTACTATGGGAGTTGGTACTCCTTACTTCTACACTCCATTGTATTATGGTTTAGTTCCGATATATTCGACTGGTTTCCTAGTTACAGAAGTTAAGAAAAATTTAGTCTAATTTTAAGATTACCTATATATACATAATGTTTATTTTGAGTATTTAGTGCTAATTTGTTAAGAAATGGACAAATAAATATCTCTTTCATTCTTTCTTTCAGACCGAGCGGGCGCTCATTCCCATGATAGGTGTTAGTCTGTGCATGAGTACATTATGATAAATGAGGGTTTCAGTGTTTGCGTATTTAGTTGTACCGGCCACCGTAACTGAAATTTGCGTTGTGGCTGTGTGGGACAATATTATAATATATCTCCCGTGTTTATAATATTTGGCCTATTTTAGACTTTGCATTTTCTTTTAAAAAAAAAAAGAACTAAACTAATTTAATTTATAAGTAACGGATTTAACTTTAAATACGTAAAAACTCTTTAAAAGCTGTATCTATGTATTAATTAAGGGAAATACCAGTAACTGACTCATCACGAGATCTCTAAAACTATACACCTGACTTACTCATTTCGAAATATTAGCTTTTGTCATTTTATCTTGATTGCCCGGCTATGTGAATGTAGTATACTTATTATTTGTTTTCCAATAATTTTATTTATACCAAACGTATTATTCTTTAATATTTACTATATTTAACTATTATGATTAATCATATAAAATTTCTGTACCTGTTTCTCGCAATCTGAGAATCACATTCGGCCATGTAACAAATTAGGTAATAAAAATTTCAGAAGTAATTATTAAATATTTGTATATTGAAATAAATAACTAATTAACTATTTTGTATTACGTCAGTTGTCAGTTTTGGTTAATGTTTGTAATAAAGGGCGGGAGCAGGAGCAGCATAGACGGGAGTCTTGATGACAGCTGGAGCAGCGGTGGGGGCAGTGTTGTGTACCACCGCGTTGAAGCCATTGTGATCATCGGCGGAGTATTCCACAGTCCTGATGGAGCCATCGGCCTCGTGGAACGAGTACGATCCCTTCACTACATCACCGTCACGGGACTCTTGCTGGGACTTGTTGTCACCAGTGTGACCATCAGCAACAGAGTATGAGAAATCGTATTTTGGGTACACCTGGAAAGAAAAAAAATTGATTACATAATTAATAAATGTAGTAAGGTGACATTATAGCACCTATTTTTAAATTCTGTAAGACTACTTGTTTGGCTTTATTATTAGGCAAAAACATTTTTTTTTAATTTATGTTTTTTTTGTCTTCACATAGCCCTTTCTCGTCGAAAAAGTGCTGTGTGGAGACAAAATCGCTAAAAAATAAAGATAGCAATAATTTTCTTTTTATAAGTGTACCTTTTACAGATTCTAAAATGAAACCATGTAATACTTATAACGAATTAAAAGTTTTATTAACTTTTAACAAATTAAAAGTTTTATTATTGTTGGGTAATCCCATGAAAACATAAACAAAATTAAAGCACGAGCGCCCGCCTCGGCCACACCGAGACATCTTTCTGAATTCCACCCGCTTTATTACTGATTTACTGAAAAATTGCGGGATAATGTTTTCATGTCTTTCACCTTATACTACAAGAGAGTCTTTAGAACGGTTTACCACCATCGGCTACATCACCATTACTTTTATATGTTATGATTATATTATGCAAAACAGCGGATCACATTAAACTTGATTATATTTTTTCTTCATTCACTCGGTTACAACACTAAAATAAAGATATTATTATATTAAAAGAGTGTCCTATTTATTTCGACAGAGCAGGTTATGGTATACCACTATCTCCAGTGCCAGTGAAGTGCCAGCGGGGTGACGACTGGCGCTCCACTCAGTACTTGCGCCGTCAGCTCTTATTCCAAGAGAATGTCACCATTTGAAACCAGGAATGATAGTAGTCAAATGCTGGCTTATAATAGTTAAAAAAATATGTTTAAAGAAAAGTAATAATAATTTCATGAAAAGCAATAACTTACAATTTCTTCCTCATGGTGGGACAGAACTTTAGTGACAGGTGCAGCATATTGAATTGGAGTGGCATGGTAGGATGCCGGCGCTTGTGCAGTGTGGTAGGTAACTGCGGCGGGTGCGACGTTGTAAGCGACGCGAGCAGGAGCGGCGTGATAAGAAACGGCAGCAGGTGCAGCTTGGTACGCCACAGGTGCAGCTACAGCGAACTTGGCCACTGGAGCGGCAGCGACGAACTTTGTTGCAACCGCATGAGGTTGGTCATGGCGCACGATACTTTGTGACGAGACGGCCTCAGCGGGCGAGTAGCGAACAGCCGCTGGCAGTAGTCCGGCTTGGGACATCGCCACTACAGCGCACAAGGTTACAATCTGTAAAGTTATAATTTATTTTAATATGTAATTAACAATAAATGTTACATGGTAAAAGAATAATTCTGATATTGGTATTGTAGACAATTTTTCAATATATTCACTGACACCGTTATATACTAAGTTTAATTGTCGTTAAACAACCTATACAAAGTACAAGAAGGAATTTCGGTACTAATGGCATTTACGTGTTAACGGCATGTATGTCTATATATATATATATATATATATATATATATATATATATATATATATATATATATATATATATATATATATATATATATATATATATATATAAAAGAGGAGCAAAAATATTACAGACATCTTGCTACAGATATATGGAAGTGGAGGGTGCAGCGGATCTTGTGTAACAACACACGCACTTGTATTAACCTCTTGCCTATATCTGCGGCCAAGCAGCGATCGGCTTGTATGACAAACACACGCAACAGTCTGAAGTCTGACGAAATTCGTCGAAGCGTGCGGCGTGACAGTGCGTTTCCTACACATGGTTCTATACGGTAGGACTATTTTTGTTCTTAAAAGGCCGATTGACAATGTATCACACTCTTGCCTATTTCAAACAACACGAAGGGTAAAGACAAGTACAATTATTCCTTCTTAGTCCTCACTGTTGACAACGTAAAACATGTCATGAAAGACACGCTATTGTATTGCAGTAAGAGTGGTGGCTGCTCGAGTTATTTTTTTAAATAAAATTGATGTAACAAACGAACTCGCAGACCACCTGATGGCAATCGCCCACTGCGTTCCGTGGACACTTGCTGCCTCCTAACAAAGAAGGCTGCAGATGCGTTGACACCTCTGAAGATTAAGATCTAATGCCTCGCAACCCGATTATTTACTAACTTCCTTTATTCTTTAGGCCGGAACACAGCAGTATTTTGAGTGGGCTTTAAAAAATAGGTAAGAGCGTGATCTTCCCCGACGGACACCTAGGCAAAGAAGGAGACTTATCACCTAGAAACAAATGTGGGAAATGCGCTGCCCAGCCATTCTTTTTTCGATTCGATTCGAATTTTGCCACTCAGTTCTAAGATCGCCGATTGCTCTGATCCGTCACCCACTCGTTACTTAGTTTCGACCCTTAAGCTAACTGAATACAAGTTCACTATTACTGAAAAAGTATTTAAAAAAATATTTTAATTGTTTAAATGTACAATCTTGTCTAATATGTTTAAAAGAATTTCATTACATATTTTAACATATAGTAGAAAGTTAAAATATATTCAAAATATAATATATTAGAAAACGTTACAATCCAGAGCAACAAAAAAAAAAGAAATTTCAACGAAAGCGTTTAAATATCTTTTTTTAATAAAAGTAACTTACTTTTGACAACATGTTTCTTAGATTGATTCTCAGAGGAATGATACATTACAGTAATAGTACATCGATTATATACTTGTCGGTCACCTTCAACGATTGGGCGTATGCTCAAAACCAGCTTAACGACCTCGCCCGGGGTTAATTTTTTAAAATGTCGGCCAAAGTACTATTCACTCTCCAAATAATGTCTTCTAGGAATTTTTATAACATCCACTTCCCCACCTTTCGAATACCCTAATAGTATTTAACGATAACATAGTAAAATTCTTAAACCAGACATTTGGGTGTATGTTCGTTTAACCGTCACCGTTACATCCTAGCAAAAGTCCGTTGGTTAACATAGGCTTCCCCCGTAGATTGCTCCATAGTAATAGGAATATTTACCATACCATGGTGGTCATGCTTGGCAAAGGGGTTGACAACCGCATTTTTATTATTAGCTATTGTTACGAACACGCTGCTGCCCATCTCTTGGTCCACGGAACGACATGGGGTAGTGGATACCTTACTTACTTATACCTCCACTTCACGGTGTTTGTCTAGCTACCAGTCATAATCTGAGTAAACCTTATGTTCATGTGTAGATTTTATTTTTTTTATTAATATGTTTGTACTGTATAGAGCCGTGGTAGCTCAGATGGTTAGCGCTTGGTGTAAATTTCACAGTATGCGAGCAAACCGGGTTCGATCCTCGCCGGCACCATGAAATTGTTAATTGCAATTTTAAGTGCTGATTTAACACGTGCTCGACGGTGAAGGAAAACATCGTGAGGAAACCTGCATGTCTGAAAAATAAGAAAAAAAATATTTCGAAGACATGTGAAGTTCGACAACACGCATTGGGGCAGCGCGGCGGACTATATTCCTTGCCCTAAAACCCTCTCACACATGAGAGGAGGCCTGTGCCCAGCAGTGGGACGTATATAGGCTGTAACTTTACGACTAACTTGTACTGTATATGTGTATGTGTTTAGTCATATGTATGTGTTACGGCTTGAATGTTTCGCAAAGTGTTTCATGGGTGGTTTTGTGAACCAGAGAATAACCAGACATAAATCAAATTCAGAACAAACAGAACAGAAATAGAAGAATAACAAATTAGAACAAAGATATCTATAAATGCTAGAATATAGAATATGAGGATTAGGAGTCTACTATGTATAAAATTACATTACATTTACTATGTATAAAAAACATTTTGGGTTGCATTATTAAGAGTTTAACAATAGTTATAGCCATCCATTTATCGGAATATAATGGGTGGACGGCAACCAAAATTGTGTAAGCATTTAGTCCCATTATAAAGCTGTCCTATGTATTGGAACCTTAACTTCATCCACGTTGCGAGTAATATTTTGATGCATTATTTTAAAGTTACAGTTATGATCATCTTGCTCTTCGGTTCAGGTTAGGTTAGGTTAGGTCATCTCTAAAATCACTTGTGCTATCAAATTTTAATTATATTAGTAATCAAGACCAATCAATAGTTAAATTGTGTGCAATAAATACGAAAAGACACCCTATGAGGCAGCGGCCATATCTAATTATTTGGAATTTACTTAAAGACTTATTGAATTGTAAATCAATTTTTTAAATTAAAAGTATAAAATAATCAATTGGAGTGGACTGTTAATTTTCAAGTAATAGTTAATGAATCGTACTATATTCGACGTAAGAATTGATAGTGTGTGTTTCCTATTTATATGAGTTTAAAAATATAAGTATATGTAAGTCACTCAGTGAAAAACATTTTTTCCTAATATATATGTACACTTCAACTGAGGTAAAGGAGTTATCCATTATCATCCATTTAGAATTAAACAATAATCGGTTGTAGTGAACAATAATGGCTTAAATTTTTAATATTGAATAATATATATTTTGGTTGAACATACGTATCCTTAGTTTAAGTTACAGCGGATATTTCACAAGCTTTTTTAGAGAAGACCAATCGTATTTCCGTTGCTATTTAAATATTAGTAATACATTTTTACGTCCCGCTTAGCAATTAAATATTTAATTTTAATGAATCGAATTTAATTTTTAATTTCTAATAACTCCTTGAATAAATATTATAATTAAAAATATTATTAACATTTATACCTCTTAACTTTACTGACGTATTTCCGTTAACGTTAATGATGTACACAACATCCTCTGTTACTTAGGATAATTTATTGGAAGCACAATAATTTTAATTTATTTTTGACACGTCCGCTTGAGAAATACGGTCAGGAATAGGTTTTCTTTTGACGGCCGTAAGCGATGAAAAATATATGGGAATAAAATTTCATTAAAGTAGTTAATTATTTATTTATTATTATTTAAAACAAACTTACTCTTAAACTCAATTATTGTTATTTTTGCAAAGAGCCAGGCAGTTCTTTGGCATTCGTTTTCCTTATTACTGCTCGGTGTGAAAGACATAAATTTTATAGTTGAATAATTAAAGTTAAAGTTAAAAAAATAACTAATTGTTTTGTCCAAATTATTAAATATAAATAATAAGTGTAAAAGTGCAGGAAAAATGAAATTTGCAGATGTAATAAATAATTCTTGTATTAAAATATTAAACAAATAAATTATATTTGCATTAATATAGTAGTCAGTTCCGTTTAATGTTTGTAATAGTGAGCTGGAGCGGGAGCGGCATAGACGGGAGTCTTGATGACAGCTGGAGCAGCGGTGGGGGCAAAGTTGTGCACCACCGCGTTGAAGCCATTGTGATCATCGGCAGAGTATTCCACAGTCCTGATGGAGCCGTCGGCCTCGTGGAACGAGTACGATCCCTTCACTACATCACCGTCTCGGGACTCTTGCTGGGACTTGTTGTTACCGGTGTGATCGTCAGCAACAGAGTACGAAAAATCGTATTTTGGGTAGGCCTGCACAGAAAAATAATTGTTTTTTATAACAGATATAACGTATGTATGCTGTGTGCTAGAGTCTGACAGTTCAACTCATAATACCATCTTACCCATTTCTGCCTTAAAACTAGGAAAGCATGCATTGTTGTGTCCAAGAATAATTATTTGTAAAAGAATAGCTCTTCAGGTAGGACGGTGCATTTGTGGTATTTTTTGTATTAATTTGTTTGCAACAACGTATGAATAGAAACAGCAAATTATCATTCGTTTCTCATTCTCATGTTGTAAGAAAACTCCAGTGAATATTTTTGATTAAATATATAAACTTACATTTTCCTCTTCACGGTGGGTAAGAACTTTAGCAACAGGCGCAGCGTATTGAACAGGGCTGGTGTGGTATGCAACAGGGGCGGGCGCAGCATGGTATGTGACGGCAGATGGGGCGGAGTGGTAAGTTGCGCGCGCTGGTGCAGCGTGTTAAGTTACGGCCGCTGGGGCAGCGTTGTAATAAGAGGTGGGGGCAGCGTTGTAGTAAGAGGTTGGAGTGGCGACTGCCAATTTGGCCACAGGTGCGGTGGCTACCAATTTCGTGGCAACTGTGTGTGGTTGGTCATGGCGCACAATACTTTGAGGGGAGACAGCTTCAGCAGGGGAGTAGTGCACAGCTGCAGGCAGAAGTCCAGCATTGGAGACTGCAGCTACAGCACACAAAATGGCCACCTAAAAAGAAAAGATTTATAAAGCAACAAAGAAACAAAAACGGATAAAAAATAATTTAAAAAAAAACTTATTAAACTAACACTGCGAAACCTTTTTGGATCTTTTGATCTCTTTTATACTATTCAAATACACTTACAAACACAGCTTACTAGTAACAAGAATGGTAGTGGAAGTTGTCAAACATGCTTAGCCTGTATTAGTCGTAGGTCATGTTAGTTCATAAATCAAATCAATGGCAAGAATGTCTAGGGGTGTTTGTTTATGACCAAATAGGATACACGGGTTGACGTCAAATTCAAAATGTTGTGTTAGGGATACAGTTTAACAAAATGGAGGAAAATAAAATAGCGTTAAAAACCTTTGTGTGCACCCTCATAAAATTCTTAATAAAAGCAACATCAACAAATAATTAAGACCATAATAAATCGCTTATTTTTTACTTGTAATCATTAAACACACTGGAATTAGGTAAGGAATGCAGTAAATATTTTTAAGCCCGCACTGGACAGGTTAAACATCGTTATAATACCGCACAGTCGTTGTCACGAATATTGGAAGCTCTAATCGCGTGGTCATCATTAAATGAATTATTATTTACCAAAGGTTTGATGGCGAGGAAAAACATCGCAGGGGAACTGGAATGCCTGAAAAATTAAAAAATGTTTCGAAAAATGAATGAAGTCCACTAAATTACATTGAAGGCAGCGTAGCATACATTTTTTTTTGCTCAAAGTACCTTTCAGAAATTAGAAGAGGTCGGTGTTCAACAGTGGTAGTATGTAAACTTTTATTTTTCTTTTAAGTTTTATATGCCAAATTGAGCAAAACGAGACATTTATATAGTCACTGTGTACGCAGCATCCCCCAGTATGCAGAGTGTTGGATTGTTTTCTCCAACTATTGGTATTATATATATATATATATATATATATATATATATATATATATATATATATATATATATATATATATATATATATATATTGGTAAATTAAAAAAGTGACTTTCAAAAAGTATTTTTATAATCTACATCGAATAAAAAAGTTTCTATTTCTATTTCTAATTAAGGAGATGTCCCGGTAAGAATGAAAAAAATCAAATGACATATTTGCCTTACAACCGTGTCGTGTTGCTTCGGCATTGGTTATATAATAAGGTGTAATGACGGTTGATGATAAATGAAATATAAATCTATATCTAATGATTAGACTAAACGGAAAAATGTATGTGATTTTATAAGAGCCATATTCAAGTATACTCAGGAACTCCGAATATAAACTTGAGGATATGAACAACGTCGTAAAACTTTCCGCGCCTGTGGTAAACACATTATTTTCAGTTTTGCTCATCAGGCACGTAAAATAACTGTTTTATTTTTCAATAGTTAGAAGGTAAGTAATAGTGCCGTATTTATAGGTATGTAATTTAATGGTCCTTCACTGCTGGTCGTATGAGGACGCTCAAGGTCGTTCAGCAAACTATGGAGAGGGCTATGCTCGGAGTTTCTCTGCGTGATAGACTCAGAAATGAGGATATCCGCAGTAAAACCAGAGCGACCGACATAGCCCAACGGATTAGTAAGCTGAAGTGGCAATGGGCCGGCCATATAGCTCGAAGAACCGATAACCGATGGGGAAGAAAGGTTCTCGAGTGGCAGCCTCGTACCGGTAGGCGTAGTGTAGGGCGACCCCCCATTAGATGGAGTGACGACCTGGTAAGACATGCTGGAAGTCGATGGATGCAGGTGGCTCAGGACCGTGCTTTGTGGCATTGTAATGATGATGATGATGATATCTATAATTCCTTAAATTATTGGAATAAGTAAACGTAGATTGATATATAAAGTCAATGCAAGAAGTCACTAGATATAAGATTCATTTGTGTTGGGTTTTAAATGTGGTAAATATATATTACAATTTAATTTCATAATATAAAAGTATATATTTCTGTTATAAAAAGTGAGAATCGAGATGAATGCTTACACTTACAGCCTATTAAAGTCTACCGCTGGACATACGCCTCCCCCACAGGTTGTCTCACTGGAGAAATATTTGCCATAGTTGCCACGCTTGGCAAGTGGGTTGGCAACCACGGTTTTTTATTTTAGTCTTTATTAGAAAAACGCTGCTGCCCATCTTCCGTTTTGTATCCCTCTGTCGACTCTTACGATACCCACGGGATGATATGCGGTAGCGGATATTCTTAACCGCCACTACACGGTTAATACAGATGAATATTATGCTTTGATCTTGTGTTATGTTATTTAACATAATATTTAGGTGTCATGAAAGTTGAACAAATCGTAACATTATAGAAAAAGACTGTATCCAGAAATGAACCAAAATGTACTGTTAAAGAAATAAGTTTCAAGTCATAAGAACTGAAGTAATACAAGTTTCAGTACAGATCATTACACTATATAATATACATTTTTTCTTACAACTAATTGTAACGTTGTGTGTAACTTCATGAATCAATAAAGTCAGCCTTTAAACTACCAATATTAATTCATGCAGAAAGTCGTAGCATTTTGGAAGCTATTAAGTGTTACAGGAAGATGTGCTTGTGATGCAGCCCTGGCCGGGTGCTCCAAATTGGTCAAGTAGAAGGCACACTCATTTAAATTGATTTAATTCAAGCTGAGCTCCAACACAACGTTTACTAACATTTAGTTTTGCCTAATTATAAATAAAGGATTTTATAATTTTATTTTGGTAAAATGAAATCTGAATTTTGATAACATTACGACAGGTATTGATTAAACACTCTTTTCTGATATGTTATCTGTTTCATCAATATTATCACCATTACAGCCCTTCACAAATTCATTGCTAAACATTGACCTTAAAAGACCAAGCAATGCCACACATACGTGGTTCTAAGCCAACCGCATCCATCGACTTCTTGCATGTCTTATCAGGTCTTACTGATCCATATAGGAGGGGGGAGGGGGCACACGCCGTTTACCTTTATGTGACTGTCATTTACTGTTATATTATAACATCTATGTTTATTATATATTAAGCACTTAAGACGAGCTCTTAGCACGATTTAAAATTCGTTTTTCACCCGCGCGTCCCGCAGTGGGCGGAGCGCAAACGGCAATCGGAGAGCGCAGCGTGAACACAGTATGCGCCATAGATATACCTAAGCTGTTTTTAATATTTCTATGGTATGCGCAAAGCAAGCAGATAATTTACCTCCAAACAAAAACTTTTCCGTGAAGTCTCCTGTTCGCAACACTACTAGGTATTATAGAAATAATATTTTGAGTACCTAAACTATGAATGGAACTAAACCGAGCCTAAACTCGGCACACCTAGTAGTACTCGGCGACCAGTTCCAATAGCGATCACCAAAGTACACCTTCAGGTCACTCCGTCTAGTCTGGATAAGGACTCATCATACCTAACAAAACGAGCCCAAACACGGCACATCTAGTAGTACTCGACGACCAGTTCCATTAGCGATTACTAAAGTACACCTTCAGGTCACTCCATCAAGTCCGGCGGTAAGGAATCATCATACCTAACAAAACGAGCCTAAACTCGGCACATCTAGTTGTACTCGGCGACCAGTTCCAATAGCGATTACGAAAGTACACCTTCAGGTCACTCCGTCAAGTCCGGAGTTAAAGACTCATCATACCTAACAAAACGAGCCCAAACACGGCACATCTAGTAGTACTCGGCGACCAGTTCTGTTGGCGATTACTAAAGTACACCTTCAGGTCACTCCGTCAAGTCCGGAGGTAAGGACTCATCTTACCTAACAAAACGAGCCCAAACACGGCACATCTAGTAGTATTCGGCGACTAGTTCCAATAGCGATTACCAAAGTACATCTTCAGGTCACTCCGTCAAGTCCGGAGGTAAGAACTCATCATACCTAACAAAACGAGCCCAAACTCGGCACGCCTGGTAGTATTCAGGGACCAGTTCCAATACCGATTACCAAAGTACACCTTCAGGTCACTCCGTTAAGTCCGGAGGTAAAGACTCATCATACCTAACAAAACGAGTCCAAACTCGGCACATTTAATTCTACTAGTCCAGGTGTTCCGGTATTAGTTACTGAAGTTCACCTACAGGTCACTCCATCAAGTCCGGATGTAAGGTCTTATCATAACTGACAAAACCAGCCTAAAGTCCACAGCTAACATTTCACTGCCAGTAGAGCGCTCCCAGTGCCAAGCAGTCTCTAAAGTAGGTATTCGTATTTCGTATCCAAATCTAATTACTCCACGTATCTAAGTAGATTTTTGAGGCATAAGAAATCAAAAACAAATTCGATCTTTCAAATTATCAAAACAATTTTATTTGACTACGATTTCCGCAGCCAACCGTGCGTACACTGGTGCTGGTGTGCGTTACCCGTGTCAATGTAATAGTTCGATTCTATACCTATCAATTTTGTAAACGCGTCCTTACGTAAATATTGTGGCAAAAAGAGCGACACGTCTCTACTGCACCAGGCCTCGGCCGGCAGTGACTGCACGGGCGTTTACGCAAACATCCGTACACGTATTATTTCAGAAATAAGAATATGCGATTTAAAAAAAAAAACTATTTGTTGGACTAAATTTTTTTAAAATTAAAACACTATTACGTTAATATGTTGAATGTATAAAAATCTGACAAAAAATCAGAATGATTGCATGTATACTAGTATGGTTTTTACTCGTTAAAAGAAATTTTAAGAGGTATGTTTGTGATTTTTTTCTGTCGTATTAAATTAGTGGTATCATGTTTTCAACAACTAGCATATATCCAGGACAATGTCATATATTTTTCTGGGTTTGTTTACTGCAGTGGATCATATACTTTGAGGCATTATAAAACTTGCATTTAGCATCATGCCTCGTCTTAAGTAGTTTTTATTGCTTCCTTATTAAAATTAAATCACAGGTATCAAAGTTTATTAAGAATTGTAGAAAATTTACTAAGAATATTTCGGATTTGATTTCAATATTAGATAAATTTTGGATTTATAGAATTAGGTGCACCTGTCTTGAATCAATATTAAATTTTTTAAATCATCACGAAATTAATAAAAATCTTAATCACTACAGTCTATCAAAGTTCATTGCTAAACACAGACCTTCCTTTACATTGCCGCATAAAGGGAATACTATGGCAAACGTGTGGATGCTGTGGCGAATACTCGTATAGGTATTTGCAGTTATCTGTAGTATCCACGCGTGGCAGGTGAGTTATCAAAAGCAGTGTTCATTTTATAATTATTATAAAAAAGACACTTCCCATCTCTTTTACAAATAAAAAGTTATATTCCAAAAGATTCATTTTTTGTCGATAAATTTTGATAATAGTGCAAAGAAATTTTTCGTCGCTATTTCATTTATTAGGCGCTTTTTAAACAAGGCATTCGATATGTTATTCTTGTCAGCTATTTTAGAACTGTTAAAAATGAATAGTGTTTAAAAGTAAAGAAGTGTTGTTTTAAATAATATAACATTCCAGCGCGGCTTATATATTATAAAATAGAACTGGCGCTTTTTAGTTATTACATAATATGTGAATCCTTAATGTTGATTAATAGACATTTTGATTGTAAAGATCCTTAACTTTGGTTGCAGCGAATACATCATAAGTTTTGTTAGAAACGACCCAACGTATTTACCTTTAATCATTTATCAATACATTTTAAGGTCAATCCAATTGATTTTTATTTATTACTGAATCGATAAACATTAATAACCAAAGTACGGCCACATTAATTACAACATTATCCTAATTTTACGAATGTATTTCTGTTTTTGTATACGCTATGATCAGACATTTAGGAAAAATTAAAGGACAGAAATTTTAGCTCAATTTTAAGCCGCATTCTCATGGAAAATACGGCCAAGAAAACATCTTCTCACGACCTTAATCGATGGATCTTCCATAAGGTAGGTAGTAGTATAAAAATTTCTTCTTAACCTTAAACTCAAACATTGCAGTTTTTAATTTTGTAAAGAGCCAAGCATATTATTTGGCATGTGTTTACTGTAATGCTGCAATTGTACTGGTGTTGCAGTTGTTCATATATGGCGGTAGTCTCTTACCAACATGTAAGCTGTATGTTCGTTTTCCCCCTTTTGTATAAAAATTAAATAACTTTACATTTTAGTCTAAAATATTTTATAGATTTATTTGATCATCCAAGGTGCTAAATATAAATAATAAGTACATGAAAGCAGGGATAATAAATAGTACAGATGTAATTAATAATTCGTCTATTATAAATATAATTAACAATAAATAAGTTCAGTTTACGTTAGCGCAGTTGTCAGTTTCGTTTAATGTTTGTAATAGAGGGCGGGAGCAGGAGCAGCATAGACGGGAGTCTTGATGACAGCTGGAGCAGCGGTGGGGGCAGAGTTGCGCACCACCGCGTTGAAGCCATTGTGATCATCGGCGGAGTATTCTACAGTCCTGACGGAGCCGTCAGCCTCTTGGAACGAGTACGATCCCTTCACTACATCACCATCTCGGGACTCTTGTTGGGACTTGTTGTCACCGGTGTGACCGTCAGCGACAGAGTAGGAGAAATCGTATTTTGGGTAGGCCTGCACAGAAAAATCAATCGTTATCTCATCACTTATCCATCGTCAATCATCGCAAAGCTAGGAGTGAACTGATTACTGAGTTTCTGATTGAAAGGTAAATGAGTCGATCCTAAGGATAGAAAATACTTCTTAGCGGTCAGCCGCCGTAGAGTCACCTGAGGATGCTTCGTGTAGAGGCAAAACACGTGTCGTATTATCGTCGATGGTGTGTCTTTCCGGGAACAGTGGTGTTGGAAGTAGTAGTGCCGGGAGTAGTGATGTTGGGATTAGTAGTGATGGAATTAGTGCAAGCAATTGAGGGAGGGCGGGAGGTGCTCTTCAATCCAGGTAAGACACATCATTTTAGTTAGTTAGCGGAAGGTTGCAAATTAATCAATATCATTACGATATACATCAGTGGACTTTTTAAAATTAGTTGGCATGTGCCTATAAATTACAGCAGCAAATTACAATTAGAATGCTTGTTAGTTTATATATATATATATATATATATATATATATATATATATATATATATATATATATATATATATATATATATATATATATTTTAATATTACAAGAAACTTTAAACTTACATTTTCCTCCTCACGGTGGGTAAGAACTTTAGCGACAGGTGCAGCATAGTGGACGGGGCTGGTGTGGTATGAAACAGGGGCAGGCGCAGCACGGTAGGTGACAGCAGATGGGGCGGAGTGGTATGTTGCGGGCACTTGTGCGGCGTGGTAAGTAACGGCAGCTGGGGCGATGTTGTGGTAAGTGGCAGGCACGATGTTGTAGTAAGAGGCAGGAGCGGCGACGGCTACCTTGGCCACAGGTGCGGAGGCTACAAATTTCGTGGCAACTGCTCGTGTTTGATCATGACGCACGATACTTTGAGAGGAGACAGCTTCAGTAGGTGAGTAGTGCACAGCTGCAGGCAGAAGTCCAGCATTCGACACTGCAGCTACAGCGCATAAAATGGCCACCTAAAACCAAACATATTTAAAGCAACAAAGAAGAAAATACAGATAAAAAATAAATTAAAATAATATACTTAAACGTACACAGCGGAGCATATTTAGATTAGAATGGTTCTTTATGAGCCGCCAAAAAGTTAATGGTGACTATATTTTCGATAATCTTCTTTTATACTAGTCAAATACACTTACTAGTAACACGAATGGTAGTGGAACTTGTCAAACACGCTCAGCTTTATTCGTAGTATATTACGTTACTTCAGAAACGAAACCATTCACAAAAATTACTAAGGGGCATTTACGATACACATGGTGACGTCAAGTTTAAAAAGTTGTGTTAGAGACAAATTTTGTAAAAAAACATAGCAAAATAAAACAGAATTGAAATGTTTGCGGCCATAATCATAAAAATCACTCGCAAAAACAAAACCATAACTATTATTGTTAACTAACTGTTTGTCCATACCTACAATGACCTTTTTATTTTAATATAATATTGTAAAATAAAATAATAAAAAAAAACTAAATGATAATAGCAGTATTGGAATATTCTGTATTTTTAGCGCGCAGATCTTGTTACGATTATTCGAAAATCTAATCGCGTCCATATCACTGAATTAGTTAATCGCAAATTTTAAGCGAGGCCAATACCCAGCAATGAGACGCAAAAAGGCTTTTTGTGGTACTATTATTTATTCTGTGCTTTTACTTTCATCTAACGGTCACCTCCTCATGGCAGGCGAGAATCTATAGCATGGTAAGTTACAGGTGTGCGCGGCATGATAACTACAGGGCCAAGGTCGACGCGGTCATCGGGAGTGGCCGCAGTCAGCTTGACCACAGGTGAACTATTTATTTATAAGAGGGGGCAAACGAGCATGTGGGCAACAATATCAGCATCAGGGGAATGCAGGTGCATTACCAGCCTTTTGTAAAAGAGTAGGCTCTTTTCTTGAAGATCCCTGTGACGTAATGGTCCGGGAAAATGGCTGGTGGTAGACAATTCCGCAAGGAAGTTGTGTGAGAAATGAATTTTTTTAATAAAACTATATTTACGAATTTTATCGCGTTTAATCTAATAATATCGCGCTTTGGATATTGCGACCAAATAGAAATATAAACTTTTTTATTTAATATAGATTAAAATAATACTTATTGAAACTCACTCTGTCATGAGAAGATCCAGGAAGGAACCCAGCGTGACTTTTTTTTGAAAAAAAGAGTATAGTTTACAATCATCAAAGTTACGCAATAATTAACAACACATAACCAATTAGAAGTAGCTTGGTTTTGATCTCTTCATTCCCAAGGGTTATTATCATCCAAAGACTCCTTAATATTATAATAAGCTTTTTTTATCCAAATTTTGTTTAATAAGGTTTTTAAACTTGGAGAAAGTGAGATTTTTTGCACAAAGCGCACAACTTAACTTCGAAATAATTTTAGTAATATGTTATGGATTTGGTCATCGTTTGGTTATCAGAGTTGCGGGTAATATACATCCCACAGCTGAGAAAATGCTAACTATCATTTCCAAAAAGTTTTTAGGGCAAGGAAGTGTCTGACACGCAGTTCCATGCATGTTGACGGACTTCACATGTCTTAGATATATTTTTTATTCGTGTTTTGTTACTCATTCACTGCTGAGCACGTGATAAGTCAGCGCTAAAATTTCTATTAACAATTAATTTGGTGCTGGTGGGGATCGAAACCGGGCTGCTCACGTACTGTTGTGAAACTTACGGCCATCGATTTGCCTCTGAGCAACCACGGTATAAATATATATCCAATTGAATAAAATTATTATTTACGGATTTTATCGCATTTAATTACTTTAATTTATTTTAATTATTCCGACGTTTCGGGTGCTTTACAGCGACCATAGTCACGGGGGGGGGGGGGGGGGGACTGAGATATTTGACGTCCCAATATCGTAGTTAGTCCGGCTTCCTTCAGTTATTGAATATTAATTTTTGGTCCAATTTACGCAAAACGAGCTCAAGTATCATGAAGTCTTGCAGTGATATGCTTGGGTTTGGATTTAATTTTGTTAATTATAGGATCCCAAGCAGCTGGCAGCAGCCATCTGCTTGGGATCCTATAATTAACAAAATTAATAAATAGGATTAATAAATAAATATATAATAAATATATAATAAAAATAAAAAAATAAAAAATAATAAAGAGGATTTGTGGTTTATCAAATCGAATGTAGTAGTGGGGACGATCTTGAACATGTTCGCAGACTGCGAACATGTTCAACGAAACGTCGGGATAATAAAAATAAATTAAAGTAATTAAACGCGATAAAATCCGTAAATAATAGTTTTATTCAATGTGTAGTGTTCGCGTAAATTTAAGAAATCATTAAATATACATCCCAGAAAAAAGGGAGGCTTACTATCATTTCCGAAAAGTTTTTGGGGCATGAAAGTGTCTGACGCGCAGTTCCCTGCGGATTTGGCATGTCTTAGATATATTTTAAATTTGTTTGATTTTTTTTACTTTTTAGACATATTAGTTTTCTCATGATGTTTCCTTCACTGCTGAGCACGTGATAAATCAGTGCGAAAATTTCTATTACCAATTAATTTTGTGCTGGCTGGGATCGAAGCCGGGCTACTCACGTACTGTGAAACTTACGGCGATTGCTTTGCCCCTGACCAACCACGGCCCTTTTTATAAATCAAAGCCATGATATTAAGCCGTATTAGGTTAATTGGCTTAATATTTTATTGGCTAGTTTATAATTATCATTTTTGTCAAAAAAGACACCTGCATATTACATTTTTTGTGTGTATAGAGTGAGCTAATATATCCCAATAATTTTTCTTAGCTTAGTAAAAGATTTGTTCATTTCACACGAGTGCGAAAGCTTTTTATGACACGTAAGGTCTTTATTATCTTAATTCAAATAGAAGTGTATTTTTAACTCCTTGAAAGAGATAAAGATATATACCATCATCTATTCGAATTTTTCTGACACTCACTAATAGTCGCCTTTAACGGCACATAGCAATCTGAGATTAGAGTGACGCAGATGGGCTTGTATTTATCTGTATCAGCTTGTATTTCTCTAAAATCGTTTTGAATTAATAAAGGTACAATTTATTTGAGAAAATTTCATTTAAGAGCGTTATTGAATCCGCTCATTAATTGATTTAAGGAAGTACTATAAAAACGAAGTCAAGGTCGCTTACCAAGCTATGAAGAGGGCTATTCCCGGGGCGGCGTGATAAAATCAGAAACGAGGATATCCAGAGTAGAATTAGATTAAGCGACGCAGCCCAACGGATTACTAAGCTGAAGTGGCAGTGGAGTGGCCATATAGCTTGAAGAACCGACAGCCGATGGGGAAGATAGGTTCTGGAGTGACAACTTCGTACCAATAAACGAAGTGTAGGATGCCTACCCCCCTCACTAGATGGAATGACGACCTGGTAAAATATGCAGTAAGTCAATGGATGCAGGTGACTTATAACAGTGCTCCATTGTATGCCACAATGCATGGCCATGAGCAACCTGAGCCACTAAGTTAAGTCTTGTGGGAGGCCTATGTTCAGCTATTGTCAGTACTTGTGAAAGGCTGTGTATGATAATGTATTGATATAAATCCCTTAAACATTTTTAATTCGTAATTTTGATAAAATAAAAGTAGTTCTAGTATTTTCCGTTACTATTTTTAGATTATCAATACGATCACCTCAACAATTGGATTATAAATTTTAATAAAACTATAAGCTCTTCGGTGGGGACGACCAAATTAAATCGTAAGATACGATCAACAATTTTATTAAAGTTAAATTAACCTCTTTGATATAATAACAGTGGTTAAGATTAAGGTAAATTGGGAAAATTATCCTTAATCTCTACCATTGTTCCCAAATTTTATACTAATCAGTGTAAAATACAAAAAAAATACTTTTCAATTTAGATAAATAATTAATGAACTTATATTGTCGTTCAACATGCTGAATGTAAGTAATTAGCGCAATATAGCAGAGAGGTAATGAAATTACGGACATAATAAATTATTCGTGTATTATAATAAACAGCAAATGAATTAAAACGCGTTAACATTGTAGTCAGTTCCACTTAATATTTGTAATAGAGAGCGGGAGCGTGAGCGGCATAGACAGGAGTCTTGATGACAGCTGGAGCAGCGGTGGGGGCAGAGTTGTGCACCACCGCGTTGAAGCCATTGTGATCATCGGCGGAGTATTCCACAGTCCTGATGGCTTACTCTTGAAAACAATTCCGATCGATCGGGATTGAAATTATAACGTTTGGTACTCTTGAAAGCGACTCTAGCGCAAAATTAGTTTAGTATTGCGTGGTGATTGTGTGAACTAATCGATATTGGAATTGAAATTGTCCAAGCAAAATCGGTACTCCCGACGCACTTTTGACAGTCAGTTAACAGCAGCTTATTGTGATGATATTGCGTTGGAATTGGAATGAAGGCAATAGCAAAACAGTAAAGTTTTAGGAATTGTTTTCATATTAATCGTTTGTTTTCTGCAATTATCTTATTGTTTGCGATAAAATAATGACATGTTTAACTCTTGCGTCTATTATTCTACTCCGTAATTGTGCATTACAATTAAAATAATGACGAAATGAGCTTCAAATTATGCGTTTTAAGAACTTAAGTTTTTTTCTATGAGTGATGATGATTATGGAGCTAATTATTGTATTATTAAGGACTTTAGTGAGAAAATAGTGCATGAATAAAAACCTAAATATGACCCTACGTAGAAAATATATTTTATGAATGAAATGAGGTATTGTTAACAAAGAGTTACAGCCTTTATTTTTAATTGGTTTTAAAGTGGTTGTTTGGTAGAAGAAATGTTTTAAATAGTTAGGCGGCGCAAAGGTTTGAAGAGGACTGTTTAGATATCTCAAGTATGATCTAAAGCATCCCATTGCTGGACAGAGGTCTCTTCTCATGTCTGAGAGGTTTATTGGCGGGTTTCACACGTAAAGGAAATATGAATATAATAAATGTATAATTTTATGTATAAATGTATAATTTTAACAACATAACTTAACACAACATAAACACTCACACCTGTCACTCAGAGGGGTGGGCAAGGACTACAGACTTCCATTTGGCACGATCCTGACACACCTCATTCTCCTCCTCCACATCATTTTACTACACATAAATGCTCGTCGGTTAAGGGTACCCTTAATTTACCCCATTTTCAATATATTGCCATTTTCGTCGATATTCTTTCGCCTAGAACATCACTTTCCAACTCTGCCGTTCACTTCTGCACCATAAATTTGCTTTGTCACTTGTTACTCATTCATTTTTTGTACATGAGCATACCTTTTATATATACATTACCACCGAAGCATTCCTTTCTTAATCCTGGTCACATCATCTTGAAAACCACACTCTTATCATACAATTTCTCACCCTGTCACTCAGATTCAGCCCTAACATACTCCTTGACCGCATTTCTACTGCGTTTATTCTACATTAGTGTTTCTTCTGGCACACCCAACTTCCACTACCATTTGTTTAAATAGGGACTAACACAGCACTGAATTCGCATATGTGCCTATAGCACCCTATTTACTTTATTTCCGGCATTCACTCATTGATTTTTAATAAGGATTTGTTAAGAAAATTCTGATACAAATTTAACACACCTAACTCGTAATTATCCTTCTCACGCAATGATGTACGTGTTAAAATTCGTGCAAGCTTCCCTATCTAATCTGCAATATGTGTTGAATCTTTATGCGTAATTATCCTATTCTCTTTAGTTAAATTTTAACTGCTGGCGCGTTTCCTTCCGTAACAGCCGTTAAAAGGCAATTTCTTCTTTCTTTATCTCTCAAAGTTTAGTGAACCGTGTTGAAATTTTTTATAACAGCATCACACGGTTGTCAATGAAGAGCTGAACAGCGAAAAGCTTTAACCATAGAAGTAATTTTTAAATTAAAATATTAAGTTATAATTATTTGATCAAAGTAACTTACCTGTAAGTGTCCTTCGATCAAAATTATATGAAGTTGATGCCTCCTCTGTGTTCGTATACCGTGTAGTCATGAATTGACGGACCCAATCACACGAGTTTTAACCTTCCGGGGGAAAATAATATTTTTACTGCTATCACAACCTATAGGAACTCCCACTGGCAACACTATACACCTCATGTCATTGTGAATTTATATCCATTAGAATTAGGAAAAAATAATTAAAATGCAAGCAAGCCCTTAGGGTGGGTGGTATATACAGCAAGGTAGGGTTGTATATAGAGGAGGCGTCAAGTTCATATAATTTTGATCGAAAGACACTTACAGGTAAGTTACCTTGATCAAATAATTATATCCGTTGACGCCTCGTCTGTGTTTGTATACTGTGTAGATTCATTTTAATTATTGACTGTCATAAATTATCATAATTAACAATTTACAACAAAACAAACAATACACATAATATATAATTTAGATAATATAATTTCCCACTATGAATTATTGTTTATTTATTTTATACTTTTCAAATGCTCTTAAATAATAATTTCCACTTATAATAAACGGAACAAGTTTTGGATGTAAGATTGTTGTCTTTTTAACACTTTCAATATCATCAATACCATTTCTTCTAGGACGAGAAGGGAATGAATGCCTTGTATGTACAGAAAAAAGTAATGTATTTTCTTTTTAAAATACTTTACCTAACTAGTTGTTTGATTTATAGCAGGGATATTAGGCAGTTTTCAAAATTAACAACTATTTCACTAAATTCATACAGCTTTAGTGACATACAAGTGATATTGTGAGGTAACTGATACAAGTAGCAAAATTAAAAACTTTGCACAACCGTTTTCAATATAAATAAAATGAGAAGATCATCAATTTACTCAATGTTAATCAAATACGCATTAAGGACAACTCAAAAACAACTAGTCAGATCCCGATTAAATCTACATGAGATCACACTTGAAGCACCAGCTTTCAAATAAAAAAAGACTCATCAAAATCGGCTCACCTAGAGAAAAGCTATGAAGCAACACACATAAAAAACATGCAGTCGAACTGAACACCTCCTCCATCTGGAAGTCGGTTAAAATACTCATATTTTCTCTTCTTCTAATACTGTATATTTCTTCGCTTTTTCTTTTTGATTCAGTATTTTTTGGTTCTTTGTTAACCAAATTATGTTAGACTTAAGCTTTGATTGTATTCTAGTTTTTATTTTTCTTCCTGAAACACCAGAAAAGAACTGTTTAACTTACAGTATGAGTCCAAATCATAATAGGAAGAACAATAAGTAAATTTCTTACTTTATCTACCACGACTTTAGACAATAGACATATTGTATATACAGACAAGCGATCATTTTTATGCTTTACACACATAAATACCTCTTTGACAGCACTGTCATAGCAAGGTAAGTTTAGATCAAAGGAGATCTTACATAATAGTTGTTGACCAGGGTAAGAATTTTCGAGGATGGACCGGAGGACACGGTGGAACACACCGTGGAGGTGTGCCCTGCTTGGGCGGAGCACCGCCGTGTCCTCGTAGCGGCGATAGGCGGCGGCGACCTCTCGCGTCCGGCCCTGGTCGAAGCCATGGTCCGGAGCGAGACGGAATGGGATGCCGTCACCACCTTCTGCGAAGCAGTGATGCTAGCGAAGGAGGTGGCGGAGCGGGAGAAGGAGAGAGCAGCAGCTTTCCTCCCCGGCCGCCGCGGGAGACGCCCCGGGCGTCGGGGGCTACGTCGTGGCCCCCGGCCACCGTAGGCGCGGGCCTGTGGACAGCGAGCAATGGGTAGCTCGCCGTCCGTCCGTCTAACGACGACAGGCCGTGTCGACGGCGCGTTTTGTTCCACGCGCGCCTCAAAGAGCTGTCAGCAGCGTGAAGGGGCCCGCAAGGGCCGACGCCTGCCGGGGTTGCGGGCTGTTCGAAAGAGATACCGCGGCTCCGGAACGTAAGGGAACTGAAAGAACACGGATGGTTTTTAGTCAGTAAAAGTCTGACACTCCCTTACGCTCCACCCAGAGCGAAAGGCGTCATTAGATGATTTTCCATCCGCAAAAAAAAGGGAAAGAATTTTAAAAAGTTGTTTTTCTTTAACAATGATTTAGTAACAGGCTTATGAAGACTAGACGGTTATTTCTTCTTCTGTATTCCGTTTGAAAATTGTGGAGAATAGTGCATAAAACTTAAAGTTAACCAATGAATTCTATGCATTTATATTTTTTTTTATAGCAAATGCATGAACTTAAGTTTATCTATTACTTTTAGATAAAATCTTATAGACAATCTTTTTATAGTTTTAGGAATTTGATTCCCATTTTATTTTGCCACTAGTTTTCTTGGACTCTTTGCATACGAGAGAATTACCTTAAGATGTTATTTATAAGGCAAAAAAGAAATACACATTCACAATCACAATATCACATTCATTATGTACTATAATTGGATCACCTAAAATCTGAATATGATTTTTCAGTATTAATTTTAATTCAAAATTATTCTTTTGATAGATTTTATTTGTTTTGTATATATTTTCCCGTAAAAGATAGCTGGACAAACAGATATTAATTTGTCTATAAAATTAGCAAATTTCCTATGTGATTGTAGTGGATTGTAATTTAATAATTGACTTACCATTGGTACCGTGGGTATAATAACCCTTAAAAACATTTTTGTAGCGGAAAAAAAACATACGAATATTCATGTGAAAAAGAATCAAATGCCTCATGTAACCCCTCGTGGCATCGCAAGGGAGATATGTAATATATAGTCTAGTTCTGTCTCCAACATAGATTTTATGTTGCGTTTTTATTAGATTGTGAGAAATAATATTAAGCATTGAAATAATACTAGTTTTTACGGAATTTATCGCGTATATTTAACTTTTTTACCCGACGTTTCGAGAGCTTTACAGCACCCATGGTCACGGGAAGGACTGAGATGTTCAACGTCCAGCTGTCATAGTTAACCGCGGTTACCATAGATTAAAATTTTAACTTTTGTTCCGATCTACAAATTTTACACATTGACCTTAAAAGGCCAAGTAATGCCACACATACGCAGTTCTAAGCTAACCGCATCCATGGACTTCTTGCATGTCTTGTCAGGTCTTACTGATCCGTCTAGAAGAGGGGAGGGGCCTCGCCGTTTACCTTTATGAAACTGTCACTTACTGTTATATAATCTCTATGTTTATTATATATTAAGCACTTAAGTATTTTTTATTACTTCCTTATTAAAATTAAATCACAGGTATCAAAGTTTTAAGAATTGTAGAAAATTTACTAAGAATAAGTCGGATTTTATTTAAATATGAGATGATTTTAGATTTATAGAATTAGGTGCACCTGCCTCGAATAAATATTAAATTTTCTAAATCATTATGAAATTAATAAAAATCCTAATCATTACAGTGTATCAAAGTTCATTGCTGAACACAGGCCTTCCTTTAAATTGCCGCATAAAGGGCTATGCTATGGAAAACATATTACGGCATACATACAACGGCAAATACTCGCATATTTGCAGTTATCTGTAGTATCCACGTGCGGCAGGTGAGTTATCAACCGCAGTTTTTATTTTATAATTATTATTAGAAAGACACTGCGAGTAACCCGGGTTCGATCGCCGCCGGCACCAATGAAATTGTTAATTGCAATTTTGAGTGCTGATTTACCACGTGCTCAGCAGTGATGGAAAACATCGTGAGGAAACCTGCATGTCTGAGGAATAAGAAAAAAAATATTTCGAATACATGTGAAGTTCGCCAAAGAACAAAGTGCAAACAGTAGCAGTTATTTTTCGTGGCTATTTCTAAATTAGGCGCTTTTTAAACAAGGCATTCGATATGTTATTCTTGGTAGCTATTTAAGAACTGTTAAAAATGAATAGTGTTTAAAAGTAAATTAGTGTTGTTTTAAATAATATAATATTCCAGCGCGGCTGATATATTATAAAATGGAACTGGCAATTTTTAGTTATTACATTATATGTGAATCCTTAATATTAATTAAAATACATTTTGATTGTAAAGATCCTTAGTTTTGGTTGCAGCGAATGTATCACAAGTTTTGTTATAATTTATGAATACATTTTTAGGTCAATCCAATTGATTTTTATTTATTAATGAATCGATAAATATTAAATAAATATAATAAACAAAGTACGGCCACATTAATTACAACATTGTCTTAATTTTAGGAATGTATTTCTGTTTTTGTAAATAATTTTAACTCAATGTTTAGCCGCGTTGCCATGGAAAATACTGTCAAGAAAACGTCTTTTCACGACCTTTGTTCGATGGATCTCCCATAAGGTAAGTAGTAGAATAAAAATTTCCCTTAAAGTCGTACATTGCAGTTTTTATTTTTGCAAAGGTCCAAGCATATTATTAGGCATGTGTTCACCACAATACTGCAATTGTTCTGGTGTTCCAGTTGTTCATATGTGGCGGTGGTCTCTTACCAAGAGGTAAGCCGTATGTTCTTTTTACCCCTTTCATATAAAAAATAATTAAATAACATTACATTTTAGTCAAATAATTAATAAATTTATTTGGTCGTCAATAGTGCTAAAAATAAATAATAAGTACATGAAAACAGGGATAATAAATACTACAGATGTAATTAATAATTCGTCTATTATAAATAACAATAAATAAGTTAAATTTGAGTTACCGCAGTAGTCAGTTTCGTTTAATGTTTGTAATAGAGGGGGGAGCGGGAGCGGCATAAACAGGAGTCTTGATGACGGCCGGAGCAGCGGTGGGGGCAGAGTTGTGCACCACCGCGTTGAAGCCATTTTGATCATCGGCGGAGTATTCCACAGTCCTGATGGAGCCGTCGGCCTCGTGGAACGAGTACGATCCCTTCACTACATCACCGTCTCGGGACTCTTGCTGGGACTTGTTGTCACCGGTGTGACCGTCAGCAACAGAGTATGAGAAATCGTATTTTGGGTAGGCCTGCACAGAAAATCAATCGTCATCTCATTACCTATGCATCTTCAATGTTAGCAAATCTAAGATTGAACTGATTACTGTGTTTCGGATTGAAAAGTAAATGAGTCGGTCCTAAGGATAGACAATGCATCTGTGGACTTTTTTAAAATTTGTTGGCATTTGCCTATAAATTGCAGCAGCAAATTACCATCAAGTAGATTGCTTGTTAGTTTATCATTTTAATATTATAAAAAACTTTAAACTTACATTTTCCTCCTCACGGTGGGTAAGAACTTTAGCAACTGGTGCAGCATAGTGGACGGGGCTGGTGTGGTACGAAACAGGGGCGGGTGCAGCATGGTAGGTGACGGCAGATGGGGCGGAGTGGTAAGTTGCGGGCACTTGTGCGGCGTGGTAAGTAACGGCAGCTGGGGCAGCGTTGTAGTAAGTGGCAGGCACGGTGTTGTAGTAAGAGGCAGGGGTGGCGACGGCTACCTTGGTCACAGGTGCGGTGGCTACATATTTCGTGGCAACTGCTCGTGTTTGATCATGACGCACGATACTTTGAGAGGAGACAGCTTCAGCAGGTGAGTAGTGCACAGCTGCAGGCAGAAGTCCAGCATTGGACACTGCAGCTACAGCGCATACAATGGCCACCTAAAACCAAACATAGTTAAAGCAACAAAGAAGCAAATACAGATAAAAAATAAATTAAAATAATGTACTTAAACATACACAGCGGAACATATTTGGATTTGAATTGTTCTTTATGAGCCGCCAAATAGTTAATGGTGATTATATTTTCGATTATGTTCTTTTATACTAGTCAAATACACTTACTAGTAACACGAATGGTAGTGGAACTTGTCAAACACGCTCAGCTTTATTAGCAGTATATTACGTTACTTCATAAATTAAGCCATTCAAAAAAATGACTAAGGGGCATTTACGATACACATGGTGACGACAAGTTTAAAAAGTTGTGTTAGATATATATTTGGTAGGAAAAAGAGAAAAATAAAAAATAATAAAGACAATTGCGGCCGCAATCATAAAAATCCATGTAACCATGCCATTGCGCATAATGCTTTATACGAGGTAGAGACATGTTGCAGCTATATTATGGTTGTAGTACGAATGGCGGCTCGATCAAGGAAGGACCACGCTCTCACAGAATACCAGCGTTAAGTAGCAGTTGAACCCTGCAGTGTTTAGCATGGTGAGTGTAGAGAACCGGAGACCCTTTTTACTGGAAACGAAGCGTTCCATCTGAGTCCTCAAGGTTGGCAACGCATCTGCATTTTAATTTTTAATCAAGGATAAATGTATATTATGTCTACTGGCCACAGCATTCACTTAACATCAGGTGGACTGTGTGCTCGTGTGTCACCCACATTCTATAAAAAAATTACTCATAAAACAACCATAACTATTTAAGATGTTAGCTAATCGTATGTGACCGACCCACAATGATATGCCATTGTAGTATAATACGAGTATTGTAAAATAGAGATACTAAGAAAATGTCTATACGACATATAGTAGTATTGGAATATTCTGTATTTTAGTTAAAAAAATATACTATTCGGAATGAATTAATTTTAATACAGCTTCAGAATATCGCGCAGATCTTGTTAGGAATATTCAAAGATCTGATCGCGTCGACATCACTGAATTATTTAATCTAAATTTCAAGTGTGGCCAATACCTAGCAATGAGACGCAAAAAGTCTTTTACTTTCATCTTATGGTCACCTCTTCATAGCGGGCGAGAATCTGTAGCATGGTAAGTTACAGGTGTGAGTGCGGCATGATAACTACAGGGCCACGAGCGACGCGGTAAGCGGGAGTGGCCGCAGTCAGCTTGGCCACAGGTGAACTATATTTTACTTAAGAGAGGTTGAAAGAGCATGTGGGCAACAACTGCAACACCAGGGCAAAGCAGGTGCGTTGCCAGGCATTTGTAAAAGGAATCCGTTTGTCGGTACCTACAATTTAGCATAATATTGTAAAATAAGGATATCAGTCAGGGGGTTTTCATGCTGGTCTACCTTTCCGGTGATCCTGTTATGGAATACGGGTACGCGACCCCGGCTCCCCGAGCTACTGTTATTCTCATACCTTTCCTGCCGAGATAACAGTATCCTTACACCTACGCTCCTACCCCCAACCTTCTTTTTCCTTTTCCCAAAATGGTAGCTTCCTCTACCAACAATAGCATACCCAAAGAGGGTTGGTGTCAGGCATGCGGCCGATGTAAAACTTTTGCCAAATCCAATGCAGTAAATTTATGAATATTACGAGTTTCGCCGACCCCAGATAATGGGAAATGGTTTAGAGAATGAATGAATTGTAAAATAAGGATAATAAAAAAATTCTTAATGATAATAGCAGTATTGGAATATTCTGCATTTTTAGTTAAAATATATTATTCGGAATGAATTAATTTTAATATAGCTTCAGAATATCGCGCGGGTCTTGTTACGAATATAATATGAAGATCTAATCGCGTCCACATCACTGAATTAGTTAATCGCAAATTTTAAGCAAGGCCAATACCCAGCAATGAGACGCAAAAGGGCTTTTAATAGTATAATAGGAATATTAAAATCTTTTTAATTGAAAACTCCTTGGTTTTAAAAATCAAGCACCACTTAAAGATTCTCGGTCTTGTCACAAGGTTTTGTCAAACTTGTTTAGTCGTTGAAAAATGGAATTGACTTGAGAAAATTTAAGAGCGATGATTTATTGTGACTTTCGAAGTGGTTCAACACAAAAACAGTGTGTTGACCGGATGATTTCTGCATTTGGTGATGAAGCCCCATCCAAAACCACAATTTATCGCTGGTTTGTAGAATTTCAACATGGACTTGTCAAGCTCAGTGATGATCCCCGTCAAGGTCGTCCAAAAACTGCAGTCACCCAAGAAAACGTTGATGCTGTGCGTAAGCTGATTGAGGAAGATCGACATGTTACACAGCGCGAAATTCAGACAACTTTAGACATTGGCATGAGTCAAATACAAATAATCTTTCATCAATAATTAGGTGTAAAAAAGTTGTTTTCTCGATGGATACCGCATTCGCTCTGTGAAGAGCGAAAAGCGGCTCGCGTTACTTGGTGCGTCAGAACTCTCGAAAGATTCCACGCAGGATCCTCAAATGCTGTATACAACATCGTATTAGGTGACGAATCCTGGATATATGCGTACGAACCCGAAACAAAAAAACCAATCATGAGTTTGGGTGTGCGAAAATGAGTTAAAGCCAACAAAAATTGTTCGTTCACGGAGTGTTTGAAAAAAAAATGGTGGCCACGATTGTCTCCAAAACCGGCTATGTTACGACTATTCCTCTTGAGGGACAGAGAACGGTTAATGCTGAATGATATGCTAGCATTTGTTTGCCACAGGTCGTTTCTGAACTCCGTAAGAGAACTGCAACCGCCGCATCATCCTCCATCACGACACTGCGAGTTCTCACACCGCACACAGAACAAAAGAGTTTTTAGAGCAAGAAAACATAGAATTATTAGACCATCCGCCGTACAGCCCCGACCTAAGCCCTAATGATTTCTATACTTTCCCTAAAATAAAGAATAAACTGCATGGGCAGAGATTTTCATCACCTGAAGAAGCTGTGGACGCCTACAAAACGGCCATTTTGGAGACCCCAACTTCCGAATGGAATGGTTGCTTCAATGATTGGTTTCATCGTATGGAAAAATGTGTCAAATTTCGCGGAGAATACTTCGAAAAGCAATAAATACATTTTTAAATAGTAATGTTATGTCACTTGCTTGATTCCCGAAATTTTCAGTGCCCTCTTATTATTTATTTTGTGCTTTTACATCGTCTTACGGTCACCTCTTCATGGCGGGTGAGAATCTATAGCATGGTAAGTTGTGATGAGCGCGACATGATAACTACAGGGCCAAGGGCGACGCGGTAATCGGGAGTGGCCGCAGTCAGCTTGGCCATACATGAACTATTTTTTATAGGAGGGGGCAAACGAGCATGTGGGCAACAACTGCAACATCAGGGGAATGCACGTGCGTTGTCAGCCTTTTGTAAAAGGTAGGTAGGCTCTTTTCTTGAAGATCCCTATGACCTAATGGGCTGGAAAATCGCTGTTGGTAGTCAGTTCCACAAGGAAGTTGTGCGAAAAAGGAAACTTCTTTGAATAAAACTATATTTACGGATTTTATGGCGTTTAATTAACTTATTTTAGGTTGTTTTTATATAATAAGTTTAAATAAATAAATAAAACGCGATAAAATTCGTAAATATAGTTTTATTCAATGGATAGTGTTCACGTTAATGTAATAACGCACATCCAGAGTGCATGGATTGTATCGCGGGTTTTGTCGCGTCGTGCGATTGTGTTAGTCTGAACTCCTATCCTATGAGCAATATGCATAAAAATACATTTCTTCGCAGCACCAGTTTGATCAAAAAGAAATTGGTCGTCAACGATTAGAGTCGCTCCACGGTGAGTGCGATAAAGTGGAATGAGCTGGCACTGGAGTACCTTGGCCAGGAGATGAGAAGAGAATGCTTTTCCCAAATTAGTGACAAAAGTGTGAGGTTAGTTATCTTTCACTGAAGCTATTACCTCCTCACAATGCTTGTGAGGAGATAATAGCTTCAGTGAAAGAGCAATATACCCCTGCTTGCAGGAGCCCCGCTTTGGATATTGCGACTAAATAGAAATATAAACCTTTTATTTTTAACTTTATAAATAATACTTATTGAAACTCACTCTTATGTTTAATTAAAGGTCCGGAAAATATATTTGTCATGAGAAGAACCAGGAAGAAACCCAGCGCAACTTTCTTTTTTTTGAAAAATAAAAATATAGTTTACAATCATTAAAGTTACGCAATAATTAACAACACATAACAAATTAGAAATAGCTTCGTTGTGATTTCTTCATTCGCAAGGGTCATTATCATCTAAGGATTTCTTAATATTATAATATGCCTTTTTATATACAAATTTTCTTTGATAAAGTTTTTAAATTTGGAGAAAGTGAGATTTTTTGCACAAAGCGCACAACTTTACCTCAAACTAATTTTAGTAATATGTTATGGGATTGGTCATCGCTTGGTTATTAAAGTTGCGGGTAATATACATGCCACAGCTGGGAAAAGGCTTACTATCATTTCCGAGAAGGTTTTAGGGCAAGAAAGTGTCTGACACGCAGTTCCATTGGTGGTGACGGACTTCACATGTCTTAGATATATTTTTAATTTGTTTTTTTTTTAATTTTTATACATATTAGTTTTCTCATGTGCTGAATGCTGAGCACGTGATGAATCAGCGCTAAAATTTATATTAACAATTAATTTGGTGCTGGCGGGGATCGAAACCGGGCTGCTTATCTACTGTTGTGAAACTTACGGCCATCGCTTTGCCCCTGAGCAACCACGACTCTTTTTATAAATCAAGGCCATTTTATTGGATTTTTGTCAAAAAAGTATACAGTTTTATACAGACACCTGCATATTGTATTCTTTGTGCGTATAGATTGAGCTAATATAGACTATGTAGTTTTACTTAGCTTAGTAAAAGATTTGTTCATTTCACACGAGTGCGAAAGCTTTTATGATACATTAGATCTTTATTATCTTAATTCAAATAGAAGTGTATTTTAACTCCTTGAAAGAGATGAAGATACATTTACTAATAGTCGCCTTTATCTCTATCAACTTGTATTACTCTAAACGTTTTGAATTAATTAAAGTATAATTTAGCGATGTCGAATCCGTTCGTTAACTGTTTATACGGAAGTACTAAAAAAAACCAAGTCAAGGTCGCTTACCGAGCTAAGGAGAGGGCTATGCTTGGGCGACGTGAAACGAGAATATCCTCAGTAGAATTAGATTAACCACCATAGTCCAACGGATTACTAAGCTGAAGTGGCAATGGGCTGGCCATATAGCTTGAAGAACCTACAACCGACGGGGAAGATAGGTTCTTGAATGGCCAATTCGTACCAATAAACGAAGTGTAAGATGTCTCCCATCCATCACTAGATGGAATGACGATCTGGTAAAATATGCAGTAAGTCGATGGATGCAGGTGGCTTAGGACAGTGCCTCGTGGTATGCCACAATGCACGGTCCTGGGCAACCTGTGCCTCTAAGTTATGTCTTGTGGGAGGCCTATGTTCAGCTATTATTAGTACTTGTACATTACATTACATTACATTATTACATTATCATTACAGGCTGTAATGATAATGTAATGATATGAATCCCTTAAACATTTTTAATTCGTAATTTTGATATAATATTTTTGATATAAGTAGTTGTAGTATTTTTCGTTACTATTTTTAAATTATCAATACGATCGCCTCAACAATTGGATTATAATTTTTATTGAAACTATAAGCTCGTTGGCGGGGACGACCAAACTAAATCGAAAGATACGACCAACAATCGATTTTCCAAATAAATTTTACTAAAATTAAGTTAATCTCTTTGATGTAACAGTGATCGAGATTAAGGGTAAGTTGGGACACATATCCTTAATCTCAACCATTGTTTCCGAATGTTTCAAATGACCAGGTGATCCTTCGGTTTACCTATATACTGCTAAGTGTAAAATACTTAAATAAATTTATTTTCAGTTTAGATAAATAATTAATAAACTTATGATATCGATCAACATGCTGAATGTAAGTCATTAGCGCAATATGGCAGAGAGGTCATAAAAATTACATACATAATAAATTATTCGTGTATTATAATAAACAACAAATAAATTAAATCGCGTTAACATAGTAGTCATTACATAACATTAAAATTAAATTAACCTTCTTGATATAATAACAGTGATCGAGATTAAGGGTCGGTTAGGAAACTTACCCTTAATCTCAACCACTCTTCCCGATTTTTTTAATGACCAGGTGTTGCTTGTGTTTACCTATAAACTGCTGAGTGTAATATACAAAAACAATAATAACTTATCAATTTAGATAAATAATTAATAAACTCATGTTGCCGTTCAACATGCTGAATGAAAATCATTGCAGAGTCAGAGGTAATAAAAATTACAGACGTAATAAATTATTCGTGTATTATAATAAAAAACAAATAAATTAAATTTTCGTTAACATAGTAATCAGTTCCGTTTAATGTTTGTAATAGAGGTTGGGAGCGGGAGCGGCATAGACGGGAGTCTTGATGACAGCTGGAGCAGCGGTGGGGGCAGAGTTGTGCACCACCGCGTTGAAGCCATTGTGATCATCGGCGGAGTATTCCACAGTCCTGATGGAGCCGTCGGCCTCGTGGAACGAGTACGATCCCTTCACTACATCACCGTCTCGGGACTCTTGTTGGGACTTGTTGTCACCGGTGTGACCGTCAGCGACAGAGTACGAGAAATCATATTTTGGGTAGGCCTGCACAGAAAAAGAATTGTTTTAGTTATAAAAATATATGATGATACATTTCTTTGTTCCAGAGCTTGAAAGTCAAACTGTTTTTATATCAACCTGCTTCCTATTTCCGCCTCCAAGCTAGGAGTGTATTCATTTCTGTATTCCAGATCGAAGGGCTAAAAAGTCAGTCCTCAAGATTGATTTGCGGCATTTTTTGATTAAATTCGCTTGTCATTTAATATCTATAACTTGTATCAGCAAAAATATCATCACGTGGAGTGCTTGCTCGTTTAACATTTTATTTATTTGTTAAAATCTTTATTATACCAACCATAATAGTTACAAAGGACTTAAAGCCAGTTAATGTTCTTTGTCAGTCAACCCACGGCGTGGTGTAAAATTAGTGGCAGGTGACTTAAATAACTAAGTATTCTCGGTATAAATACTACACAATAAGTCTAATTTATTACAGAAGTACATAATTATTATTCTTAAGTTTTATACGTATATACGTATATATATATATATATATATATATATATATATATATATATATATATATATATATATATATATATATAATATATATATATACGTATATATAAATATATATATATATATATATATATATATATATATATATATATATATATATATATATATATATAAATATATATGTGTGTATGTATAAATAATATATCTGAATAAAGGTAGCAAGTAGTAATAATTGACGTTTTAGAGTCTACGTTGTTTTTTAAAGATTTTGAAGCTCCAGGGTAGTGTAGCCTGCCCGGTAAAATATGGACGATAAATCCGGTTAAATGGAGAGCAGTTTTAGTATTATAAGAAAATTTAAACTTACAATTTCCTCTTCACGGTGGGTAAGAACTTTAGCAACAGGCGCAGCGTATTGGACAGGGCTGGTGTGGTACGCAACAGGGGCGGGCGCAGCATGGTATGTGACGGCAGATGGGGCGGAGTGGTAAGTTGCGCGCGCTGGTGCGGCGTGATAAGTTACGGCAGCTGGGGCAGCGTTGTAATAAGAGGCGGGGGCAGCGTTGTAGTAAGAGGTTGGAGCGGCAACTGCCAATTTGGCCACGGGTGCTGTGGCTACCAATTTCGTGGCAACTGTGTGTGGTTGGTCATGGCGCACAATACTTTGAGAGGAGACAGCTTCAGCAGGGGAGTACTGCACAGCTGCAGGCAGAAGTCCAGCATTGGACACTGCAGCTACAGCACACAAAATGGCAACCTAAAGACAAAAGATTCATAAAGCAACAAACAAAACAAAAACGGATAAAAAATAATTAAAAAATCTTATTAAACTTACACTGCGAAACATTTTTGGTTTAGAAAGTTCTCTTATGAACCGGCAAATTACGAATGGTGACTTTATAATCGAATATCCTCTTTTATACTATTCAAATACACTTACAAGCACAGCTTACTAGTAACAAGAATGGTAGTGGAAGTTGTCAAACGTGCTTGTATTAGTCGTAGGTCATGTTAGTTCATAAATCAAATGAATCGCAAGAATGTCTAGGGGCTGTTTATGACCAAATAGGATACACGGGTTGACGTCAAATTCAAAATGTTGTGTTAGGAATACAGTTTAACAAAATGGAGGAAAATAAAATAGAGTTAAAAACCTTTGTGTGCACACTCATAAAATTTTTAATAAAAGCAACATCAACAAACGACGATTATAAATCGCTTATTTTTTACTTATAATCATTAAACACACTGGAATTAGGTAACAAATGCAGTAAATATTTTTAAGCCCGCACTGGACAGGTTTAACATTTTTATAATATCGCGCAGTCGTTGTCACGAATATTGGAAACTCTAATCGCGTTGTCATCATTAAATGAATTATTATTTACCAAAGGTTTGATGGCGAGGAAAAATATCGCAGGGGAACTGGAATAACTGAAAAATTTAAAAATGTTTCGATAAAATGCCAAATTCACTAAATTACATTGAGACCGCGCAGCATACTATTTTTTTTTGTTCAAAGTACCTTTCAGAAATTAAAGGAGGTCGGTATTCAACAGTGGTAGTATGTGAACTGCCATTTTAATTTTAAGATTAATATATCAGATTCAGCAAAACGGGATATTTATATAATCACTGTGTACGCAGCATCCCCCAGTACGCAAAGTGTAGGGTTGTTTTCGCTATTTAAGGAGATGGCCTGGTAAGAATAAAAAAAATCAAACGATGCATTTACCTTACAACCGTGTCGTGTTGCTTATATTCGGCATTGGTATTATAATGAAGTGTAATGACGTTTGATGATAAATGAAATATAAATCTATATCTAATGATTAGACTAAACGGAAATATTTATGTGATTTTATAAGAGCTATATTCAAGTAGGTATACTCAGGAACTCCGAATGTAAACTTGAGGATTTAACAACGTCGTAAAACTTTTCACGCCTGTGGAAATCACATTATTTTCAGTTTTACACACCAGACACGTAAAATTACTGGTTTCTTATTCAATAGTTAGAAGGCAAGTAATAGTGCCATATTTATACGTTTATCTATAATTCCTTAAAACGTTAGAATAAGTAAACCTAAATTGATTTATAAAGACAATGCAGGAAATAACTAGAATTGAGTTTTATTTGATTTGGGTTTTAAATGTGGTGAATATATTTTACAATTTAATTTTATAATATAAAAGGATATTTTTCTGTTATAAAACGTGAGAATCAAGACGAATGCTATTCCCATACAGCCCATTAAAGTCCACCGCTGGACGTACGCCTCCCCCACACGTTGCCTCATAGGAGGAATATTTGCCACAGTTGCCACGTTTGGCAAGTGGGTTGGCAGCCGCAGTTTTTTTTATTTTTGTTGTTATTAGAAAGAAGCTGATGAGCCCATCTTCTGATTTGTTTCCCCCTGTCAAATCTTACGATACGCACGGGATGATATGCGGTAGTGGATATTATTACACCGCCACTACACGGTTAACAGATGAATGTTATGCTTTGATCTTATGTTTTAACATAATATTTAGGTGTCATGAAAGCTGAACAAAAAGTAAACAAAAAAAATATTTCTCTGTGAATCATGCCATTCGGAACATTATAGAAAAAGACTTTATCCAGAAATGGACTAAAATGACTGTTAAAGAAATAAGTTTCAAGTCATAAAAACTGTAGTAATACAAGTTTCAGTACAGATCATTACACTATATAATATATATTTTATCTTATAACTAATTGTAACGTTGTGTGTAACTTTATGAATCAATAGAGTCAGCCTTTAAACTACCAATATTAATTCATGCAGAAAGTCGTAGCATTTTGAAAGCTATTAAGTGTTTCAGGAAGATGTGCTTGTGATTCAGCCCGACCGGGTGCTCCAAATTGGTCATGTAGAAGGCACACTAATTTAAATTAATTTAATTCTAGCTGAGTTCCTACACAAAGTTTACTAACATTTAATTTTGCCTTATTATAAATAAAGGATTTTATAATTTTATTTTGGTAAGATGAAATCTGAATTTTGATAGGTTGCACAGTTGATAGTTTCAATAACCACAAATGTTCTTTTAAGCTAGAAGGATTTTTATTGGAATATGTAACTTATTATTAATTTTGACGTTTTGCATCACTCTATGAAACTTGAGTTATTTATGCAATGAGCAGGATGCTGCTAAACTTTTTATCCTGAACAAATGAAGAAATATTGTTTAAAGGAAGTAATTCTCCAGAATAAGGTCATCGAAAATTTTATTATATTTCAAACAATGTTAGGAAGTAATCCAGAATAATGAAAGATTTTCGTTTAGTATGGTGGCATAGTAACATAATTTAGGGACTATAAAATAATTTTGTGAAGATAGCCATAATTTTAAGAACGTTTATATATTTTTTATAGTATAAGGGTGACAAAAGAGCATACAGTCTAATGTTAAGTGGATGCTGTGGCCCACAGACACCTACATTTATCTTCAATTAAGTATGGAAAAGCAGATGCGTTGCCAGCCCTGAGGACTAAGATGGAATGCCTTGTTTCCAGTAAAAAGGTCTCTGTACTTATCATACGAAACACAGCAGTATTAAGCTGTTATTTTACGCTGGTATTCTGTGTGAGCGTGACCCCGGTCGAGCCATTCCTGCTGCAACCACAATATAGCTGCAGCATGGCTCCACCACGTTATATGGCCCACTCGTGGCTTAGCTAAATATATTTAAATTATATCCTGAGTGCTGGTGACATACTTAATATCGTATTTAAATCCTTTTCATAAAAGCCAACCAAATAAAAAAGAATATTAATAAATTTAAGTATTCAGTTAAGTTATAAAAGCGATTGGCTTCAAATATTCCATCAATGTTAAAAAACTGTTAGTTTGGTAGCCGTTGGCTCATTTTGAAATAATATATCCGTTTACTAGCGTTTCTTTACTGGATTATATTGACATCAATTGTAATAATATCGATAATAATTCAAATTTAGTAATCGTGATTGATCATTTATTTACTAGAACGAGGCATTCCAACTTAGTCCTCACGGATAACAACGCATCTGCATTTTGTTTCTTAACCTAGGATAAATGTAGATAGATGCCTATGGGCCGGAGCATCCACTTACCATCAGGTGGACTGTGTGCTAGTTTGACACCCTTATTAACTAAAATAAAAAAATCATGGAACCATTTTACGCAGGCCGGCTTATAGCATCAGCATCGTTGTGCAGCACCTAACTCGTAAATATCCTTCTGACGCAACGATGTTCCTGTTAAAAACTCGTGTAAGCTTCCCTATCTAATCTGCAATATGTGTTGAATCTCTTTATGCGTAATTATCCTATTTTCTTTAGTTAAATTTTTACTGCTGGCGCGTTTCCTTCCGTAACAGCCGTTAAACGGCAACTGCTTCTTTCTTTATTTCTTAAAGTTTAGTGAACCGTGTGGAAATTTGTTATACCAGCAGTACACGGTTGTCGAGGAAGAGCTGAACAGGGAAAAGCTTTATCCAAGGAAGTGATTTTTACATTAAAATAATAAGTTATAATCACTGTTTTTATACGGTTCATAATTGCAATTGATTAGCATGCATTAAACATAATGCAGTTCGGTGGAAGTTTCGTTTTACCGGTTTACGAGTACCTGTTAAAATAATTGAAAAATTACGATAGGTGGTTAAATACTATTTTCCAATATGTTATCTGTTTCATTAATATTATCACCATTACAGCCGTTCACAAATTCATTGCTAAACATTGACCTTAAAAGGCCAATCAATGCGACACATAAGCGGTTCTAAGCCACTCTCATCCTTCGACTTCTTGCATGTCTTATCAGGTCTATCCATCCATCTAGGAGAGGGGAGAGGGCACACGCCGTTTACCCTTATGTGACTATCATTTAATGTAATAACATCTATGTTTATTATATATTAAGCACTTAAGTATTTTTTATTACTTCCTTATTAAAATTAAATCACAGGTATCAAAGTTTTAAGAATTGTAGAAAATTTACTAATAATAAGTCGGACATTATTTAAATATTAGATAGATTTTAGATTTATAGAATTAGGTGCACCTGCCTTGAATAAATATTAAATTTTCTAAATCATTATGAAATTAATAAAAATCTTAAACATTACAGTCTATCAAAGTCCATTGCTGAACACAGGCCTTCCTTTAAATTGCCGCATAAAGGGAATGCTATGGCAAACGCGTGGTTACTATGGCAAATGTGGGTGCTGTGGAAAATACTCGTATATTTGCAATTATTTGTAGTATCCACGCGTGGCAGGTGAGTTATCAACGGCAGTTTTTTATTTTATATTTATTAGAAAGACACTTCGAGTAACCCGGGTTCGATTTCCGCCGGCACCAATGAAATTGTTAATTGCAATTTTAATTTCTGATTTACCACGTGCTCAGCGGTGAAGGAAAACATCGTGGGGAAACCTGCACGTCTGAGGACTAAGAAAAAAAATATTTCGAAGACATATGAAGTTCGCCGTTGTGGAGAATGCAGGTGCGTTGCCAGCCTTTTGTAAAAGAGTAGGCTCTTTTCGTGAAGATCCCTATGACGTAATGGTCCGGGAAAATGGCTGGTGGTAGACAATTCCGCAAGGAAGTTGTGTGAGAAATGAATTTTTTTAATAAAACTATACTTACGAATTTTATCGCGTTTAATCTAATAATATCGCGCTTTGGATATTGCGACCAAATAGAAATAGAAAGTTTTTTATTTAATATATATTATAAATAATACATATTGAAACTCACTCTTATGTTTATTTCACCACAGGTCCGGAAAATACCTCTGTTATGAGAAGATCCAAAAGAACTCAGCGTAACTTTTTTTGAAAAAAAAAAAGTATAGTTTACAGTCATTAAAGTTACATAACAAATTAGAAATAGCTTGATTGTGATCTCTTCGTTCCCAAGGGTTATTTTCATCCAAAGACTGCTTAATATTATAATAAGCGTTTTATACAAATTTTGTTTAATAAGGATTTTAAACTTGGAGAAAGTGTGATTTTTTGCACAAAGCGCACAACGTAACTTCGAAATAATTTTAGTAATATGTTATGGGATTGGTCATCGTTTGGTTATCAGAGTTGCGGGTAATATACATCCCACAGCTGAGTAAATGCTATCATTTCCAAAAAGTTTTTAGAGCAAGGAAGTGTCTGACACGCAGTTCCATGCATGTTGACGGACTTCACATGTCTTAGATATATTTTTTATTCGTGTTTTGTTACTCATTCACTGCTGAGCACGTGATAAGTCAGCGCTAAAATTTCTATTAACAATTAATTTGGTACTGCCTGGGATCGAAACCGGGTTGCTCATGTATTGTGAAACTTACGGCGATCGCTTTGCCCCTGAGCAACCACGGCCCTTTTATAAATCAAAGCAAATAAGATATTTAGCCGTATTAGGTTTATTGGCTCACTATTTTATTGGCAATTTTATAACCAATATTTTTGACAAAAAAGTATAAAATTTTATACAGACACCTGCATATTATATTCTTTGTGTGTACATATATATTGAGCTAATATAGACTATATATTTTTACCTAGCTTAGTAAAAGATTAGTTCATTTCAAACGAGTGCGAAAGCTTTTTATGGCATGTTAGGTCTTTAATATCTTAATTCAAATAGAAGTGAATTTTAACTCCTTGAAAGAGAGATGAAGATATAACGTCATCTTTTGGAATTTTTCTGACAATTACTAATAGTCGCCTTCATCTCTATCAGCTTATATTACAGTAAAAGTTTTGAATTAATTAAAGTGTATGCTTGGGGCGACATGATAGAATTGGAAACGAGGATTTCCTCAGTAGAATTAGATTAACCGACATAGGCCAACGGATTACTAAGCTGAAGTGGCAATGGGCTGGCCATATAGCTTGAAGAACCTACAACCGATGGGGAAGATATTTTTTTTTATAGAAGAGGGGGCAAACGAGCATGCGGCTCACCTGATGTTAAGTGACTACCGCCGCCCATGATCAACCGCAACACCAGGAGAATTGCGGGTGCGTTGCCGGCCCTTTAGAAAGGAGTAAGCCCTTTTCTTGAAGGTCCCCAGGTCGTATCGGTCCGGAAAAATCGCCGGTGGTAAACTATTCCACAGAGAGGTTGTACGTGGAAGAAAACTCCTTGTGAAACGTACAGTGGTGGACCGCCAAGCATCCAGATGGTGTGGATGGTATCGGGACGTTTGCCGTGTAGTGCGTTCACGAAATTTGGCGGCTGGGATTAAATAAAATACGCAAAGAGATGCAACATCTCTTCGCAGCGCCAGTGAATCGAGCCGATCGGAAAGCACTCGGTCGTCGACGATTCGAGCCGCTCTGCGCTGGATGCGGTCAAGTGGAAGGAGTTGGTACTGGGGAGCCCCAGCCCAGAGATGGGAACAGTATTCCATGTGCGGCCGAACCTGCGCCTTGTAAAGTTGCAGGCGGTGTGCCGGCATGAAATACTGTCCCGCTCTGCTGAGCACGCCAAGCTTTTTAGAGGCCAATTTAGCCTTCCCTTCCAAGTGACCACGAAACTGCACGTCGCTCGATATGTCAACGCCGAGGATTCCGCTACTGGCTGAGGCAACAAGGGTAGTGCCTTGAAACTGAGGGGATACGACAAAGGGGTTCTTTTTAGCGGTTAACGCGCAAACTAGATAGGTTAGGTCGTGTAGATAGGTTCTCGAGTGGCAAATTTGTACCAATAAACGAAATGTAGGATGGCTCCCCCCACCACTAGATGGAATGACGACCTGGTAAAATATGCAGTAAGTCTATGGATGCCGGTGGCTTAGAACAGTGCTTCGTGGTATGCCACAATGCACGGTCCTGAGCAACCTGTGCCACTAAGTTATGTCTTGGGGGAGGCCTATGTTCAGCTAATATCAGTACTTGTGAAAGGCTGTAATGATATGAATCCCTTAAATATTCTTAATTCTTACTTTTGATATAATAACAGTAGTTGTAGTATTTTCCGTTACTATTTTTAGATTATAAATACGATCGCCTCAATAATTGGAATATAAATTTTTTAATGAAACTATAATCTCGTCAGCGGAGTCGATCAAATTAAATCTATGGATACGATCAATAATCGAGTTTCCAAATAAAGTTTATTAAAATTAAATAAACCTTCTTGATATAATAACAGTGGTCGAGATTAAGGGTCAGTTAGGAAACTTACCCTTAATCTCAACCACTCTTCCCGATTTTTTTAAATGACCAGGTGTGGCTCATGTTTACCTATAAACTGCTCAGCGTAATAAACAAAAAAATAATTACTTATCAATTTAGATAAATAATTATAAACTCATGTTGCCGTTCAACATGCTGAATGAAAATCATTGCAGAGTCAGAAGTAATAAAAATTACAGACATAATAAATTTTTCGTGTATTATAATAAATAACAAATAAATTAAATTTGCGTTAACATAGTAATCAGTTCCGTTTAATGTTTTTAATAGTGAGCTTGAGCGGGAGCGGCATAGACGGGAGTCTTGATGACAGCTGGAGCAGCGGTGGGGGCAGAGTTGTGCACCACAGCGTTGAAGCCATTGTGGTCATCGGCAGAGTATTCCACAGTCCCGATCGAGCCGTCGGCCTCGTGGAACGAGTACGATCCCTTCACTACATCATCGTCTCGGGACTCTTGTTGGGACTTGTTGTCACCGGTGTGACCGTCAGCGACAGAGTATGAGAAATCGTATTTTGGATAGGCCTGCACAGAAAAAAACAATCGTTATCGCGTCATCTATCCATCGTCAATTGTCGCAAAGATTACTGGGTTTCAGATAAGTGAACTTTTTTAAAACTTGTTGGCATGTGCCTATTAATTGCAGCAGCAAACTAGCATCAAGTAGATTGCTTGTTAGTTTATCATTTTAATATTATAAGATTCTTTATACTTACATTTTCCTCTTCACGGTGGGTAAGAACTTTAGCGACAGGTGGTGCATAGTGGACAGGGCTGGTGTGGTACGAAACAGGGGCAGGCGCAGCACGGTAGGTGATAGCAGATGGGGCGGAGTGGTATGTTGCGGGCAATTGTGCGGCGTGGTAAGTAACGGCAGCTGGGGCAGCGTTGTATTAAGTGGCAGGCACGGTGTTGTAGTAAGAGGCAGGGGCGGCGACGGCTACCTTGGCCACAGGTGCGGTGGCTACAAATTTCGTGGCAACTGCTCGTGTTTGATCATGACGCACGATACTTTGAGAGGAGACAGCTTCAGCAGGTGAGTAGTGCACAGCTGCAGGCAGAAGTCCAGCATTGGACACTGCAGCTACAGCGCATACAATGGCCACCTAAAACCAAACATAGTTAAAGCAACAAAGAAGCAAATACAGATAAAAATGTGCTCGTATGTCACCCACATTCTATAAATAATTACTCATAAAACAACCATAACTATTTAAGATGTTAGCTAATCGTATGTGACCGACCCAAAATGATATGCCATTGTAGTATAATACGAGTATTGTAAAATAGTGATCATAAAAAATATCTACACGACATATAGTAGTAATGGAATATTCTGTATTTTAGTTAAAAATATACTATTCGGAATGAATTAATTTTAATACAGCTTCAGAATATCGCGCAGATCTTGTTACGAATATTCAAAGATCTGATCGCGCCGACATCACTGAATTATTTAATCTAAATTTCAAGCGTGGCCAATACCTAGCAATGAGACGCAAAAAGTCTTTTACTTTCATCTTATGGTCACCTCTTCATGGCGGGCGAGAATCTGTAGCATGGTAAGTTACAGGTGTGAGTGCGGCATGATAACTACAGGGCCACGAGCGACGCGGTAAGCGGGAGTGGCCGCAGTCAGCTTGGCCACAGGTGAACTATGTTTTACTTAAGAGAGGGTGAACGAGCATGTGGGCAACAACTGCAACACCAGGGCAAAGCAGGTGCGTTGCCAGGCATTTGTAAAAGGAATCCGTTTGTTGGTACCTACAATTTTAGCATAATGTTGTAAAATAGGGATAATAAAAAAATTCTAAATGATAATAGCAGTATTGGCATATTCTGCATTTTAGTTAAAATATATTATTCGGAATGAATTAATTTTAATAAAGCTTCAGAATATCGCGCGGGTCTTGTTACGAATATTCGAAGATCTAATCGGGTCCACATCACTGAATTAGTTAATCGCAAATTTTAACAAAGGCCAATACCCAGCAATGAGACGCAAAAGGGTTTTTAATAGTTTAATAGGAATATTAAAATCTTTTTAATTGAAAACTCCTTGGTTTTAAAAATCAAGTACCACTTATTTATTTAAAAAAAGATTCTGGGTCTTGTCACAAGGTTTTGTCAAACTTGTTTAGTCGTTGAAAAATGTAATTGACTTGAGAAAATTTAAGAGCGATGATTTATTATGACTTTCGAAGTGGTTCAACACAAAAACAGTGTGTTGACCGGATGATTTCTGCATTTGGTGATGAAGCCCCATCCAAAACCACAATTTATCGCTGGTTTGCTGAATTTCAACGTGGACTTATCAAGCTCAGTGATGATCCCCGTCAAGGTCGTCCAAAAACTGCAGTCACCCAAGAAAACGTTGATGCTGTGCGTAAGCTGATTGAGGAAGATCGACATGTGACTTAGCTCGAAATTCAGGCAACTTTAGACATTGGCATGAGTCAAATACAAATAATCTTGCATCAACAATTAGGTGTAAAAAAGTTGTTTTCTCGATGGATACCGCATTCGCTCTGTGAAGAGTGAAAAGCGGCTCGCGTTACTTGGTGCGTCAGAACTCTCGAAAGATTCCACACAGGATCCTCAAATGCTGTATACAACATCGTATTAGGTGACGAATCCTGGATATACGCGTACGAACCCGAAACAAAAAACCAATCATGAGTTTGGGTGTGCGAAAATGAGTTAAAGCCAACAAAAGTTGTTCGTTCACGGAGTGTTTGAAAAAAAAAATGGTGGCCACGTTTGTCTCCAAAACCGGCTATGTTACGACTATTCCTCTTGAGGGACAGAGAACGGTTAATGCTGAATGGTATGCTAGCATTTGTTTGCCACAGGTCGTTTCTGAACTCCGTAAGAAAACTGCAACCGCCGCATCATCCTCCATCACGACAATGCGAGTTCTCACACCGCACACAGAACAAAAGAGTTTTTAGAGCAAGAAAACATAGAATTATTAGACCATCCGCCGTACAGCCTCGACCTAAGCCCTAATGATTTCTATACTTTCCCTAAAATAAAGAATAAACTGCGTGGACAGAGATTTTCATCACCTGAAGAAGCTGTGGACGCCTACAAAACGGCCATTTTGGAGACCCCAACTTCCGAATGGAATGGTTGCTTCAATGATTGGTTTCATCGTATGGAAAAATGTGTCAAATTTCGCGGAGAATACTTCGAAAAGCAATAAATGCATTTTTAAATAGTAATGTTGTGTCACTTGCTTGATTCCCGATATTTGCAGTGCCCTCGTATTATTTATTTTGTGCTTTTACTTCGTCTTACGGTCACCTCTTCATGGCGGGTGAGAATCTATAGCATGGTAAGTTACAGGTGTGAGCGCGACATGATAACTACAGGGCCAAGGGCGACGCGGTAATCGGGAGTGGCCGCAGTCAGCTTGGCCACACGTGAACTATTTTTTTATAAGAGGGGGCAAACGAGCATGTGGGCAACAACTGCAACATCAGGGGAATGCACGTGCGTTGTCAGCCTTTTGTAAAAGGTAGGTAGGCTCTTTTCTTGAAGATCCCTGTGACCTAATGGGCTGGAAAATCGCTGTTGGTAGTCAGTTCCACAAGGAAGTTGTGCGAAAAAGGAAACTTCTTTGAATAAAACTATATTTACGGATTTTATCGCGTTTAATTAACTTATTTTAGGTTGTTTTTATATAATAAGTTTAAATAAATAAATAAAACGCGATAAAATTCGTAAATATAGTTTTATTCAATGGATAGTGTTCACGTTAATGTAATAAATTACATCCAGAGTGCATGGATTGTATCGCGGGTTTTGTCGCGTCGTGCGATTGTGTTAGTCTGAACTCCTATCCTATGAGCAATATGCACAAAAATACATTTCTTCGCAGCACCAGTTTGATCAAAAAGAAATTGGTCGTCAACGATTAGAGTCGCTCCACGGTGAGTGCGATAAAGTGGAATGAGCTGGCACTGGAGTACCTTGGCCAGGAGATGAGAAGAGAATGCTTTTCCCAAATTAGTGACAAAAGTGTGAGGTTAGTTATGACGCACAATGGAGATAATAGCTTCAGTGAAAGAGCAATATACCCCTACTTGCAGGAGCCCCGCTTTGGATATTGCGACTAAATAGAAATATAAACCTTTTATTTTCAACTTTATAAATATTACTTATTGAAACTCACTCTTATGTTTAATTAAAGGTCCGGAAAATATATTTGTCATGAAAAGAACCAGGAAGAAACCCAGCGCAACTTTCTTTTTTTGAAAAATAAAAATATAGTTTACAATCATTAAAGTTAAGCAATAATTAACAACACATAACAAATTAGAAATAGCTTCGTTGTGATTTCTTCATTCGCAGGGGTCATTATCATCTAAAGATTCCTTTAATATTATAATATGCCTTTTTATATACAAATTTTCTTTGATAAAGTTTTTAAATTTGGAGAAAGTGAGATTTTTTTGCACAAAGCGCACCACTTTACCTCAAACTAATTTTAGTAATATGTTATGGGATTGGTCATCGCTTGGTTATTAAAGTTGCGGGTAATATACATGCCACAGCTGGGAAAAGGCTTACTATCATTTCCGAGAAGGTTTTAGGGCAAGAAAGTGTCTGACGCGCAGTTCCATGGGTGTTGACGGACTTCACATGTCTTAGATATATTTTTAATTTGTTTTTTTTTTTTAATTTTTATACATATTAGTTTTCTCATGATGTTTCCTTCACTGCTGAGTACGTGATAAATCAGCGCTAAAATTTATATTAACAATTAATTTGGTGCTGGCGGGGATCGAAACTGGGCTGCTTATGTACTGTTGTGAAACTTACGGCCATCGCTTTGCCCCTGAGCAACCACGACTCTTTTTATAAATCAAGGCTATTTTATTGGATTTTTGTCAAAAAAGTATACAGTTTTATACAGACACTTTTTTTGCGCCCGAAGCAAATATGGGCAACCCTCCGGAAAGCGGGGGAGGGAGGTTGGGAATGCTCATAGCATACCACGCAGCCGGCTGCGTGGTTATGTGGTGACTTTTACCCACTAAACCCAACCTTTTAGGAATTGGCTTAACGATCTGACTAGAGATCACTAAGCCGTATACGAACGCGACCCTCCTTGGCAGAAAGGAGGGCGCAGGAGAAAGGAGGGCGCAGGACACCTGCATATTGTATTATTTGTGCGTATAGATTGAGCTAATATAGACTATGTAGTTTTACTTAGCTTAGTAAAAGATTTGTTCGTTTCACACGAGTGCGAAAGCTTTTATGATACATAAGATCTTTATTATCTTAATTCAAATAGAAGTGTATTTTAACTCCTTGAAAGAGATGAAGATATACTATCATCTTTAAAAAAAATGTTTGACATTTACTAATAGTCGCCTTTATCTCTATCAACTTGTATTAGTGTAAACGCTTTGAATTAATTAAAGTATAATTTAGCGATGTCGAATCCGTTCGTTAACTGATTATACGGAAGTACTAAAAAAAAACGAAGTCAAGGTCGCTTACCGAGCTAAGGAGAGGGCTATGCTTGGGCGACGTGAAACGAGAATATCAGCAGTAGAATTAGATTAACCGCCATAGCCCAACGGATTACTAAGCTGAAGTGGCAATGGGCTGGCCATATAGCTTGAAAAACCAACAACCGATGGGGAAGATAGGTTCTCGAGTGGCCAATTCGTACCAATAAACGAAGTGTAAGATGTCTCCCATCCATCACTAGATGGAATGACGATCTGGTAAAATATGCAGTAAGTCAATGGATGCAGGAAGCTTAGGACAGTGCCTCGTGGTATGCCACAATGCACGGTCCTGAGCAACCTGTGCCACTAAGCTATGTCTTGTGGGAGGCCTATGTTCAGCTATTATTGGTACTTGTGAAAGGCTGTAATGATAATGTAATGTTATGAATCCCTTAAACATCTTAATTCGTAATTTTGTTATAATATTTTTGATATAAGTAGTTGTAGTATTTTTCGTTACTATTTTTAAATTATCAATACGATCGCCTCAACAATTGGATTATAATTTTTACTGAAACTATAAGCTCGTTGGCGCGGACGACCAAATTAAATCGAAAGATACGACCAACAATCGATTTTCCAAATAAATTTTACTAAAATTAAATTAATCTCTTTGATGTAACAGTGATCGAGATTAAGGGTAAGTTGGGACATATATCCTTAATCTCAACCATTGTTTCCGAATGTTTCAAATGACCAGGTGATCCTTCGGTTTACCTATATACTGCAAGTGTAAAATACAAAAATAAATTTATTTTCAGTTTAGATAAATAATTAATAAACTTATGATGTCGTTCAACATGCTGAATGTAAGTCATTAGCGCAATATGGCAGAGAGGTAATAAAAATTACATAATAAATTATTCGTGTAACAACAAATAAATTAAATCGCGTTAACATAGTAGTCATTACATAACATAAAAATAAAAAATAAAAATATAAATTTCTTTGCAACTTTCCGCTAAACAAAGTTTAGCGGAAAGTTGCAAAGAAATTTATATTTTTATTTTTTATTATAATGGATTTCCGCAAAGTAACGCCTGATTCTATCAATTACATTACATAACATTAAAATTAAATTAACCTTCTCGATATAATAACAGTGGTCGAGATTAAGGGTCGGTTAGGAAACTTACCCTTAATCTCAACCACTCTTCCCGATTTTTTAATGACCAGGTGTTGCTTGTGTTTACCTATAAACTGCTGAGTGTAATATACAAAAACAATAATAACTTATCAATTTAGATAATTAATAAACTCATGTTGCCGTTCAACATGCTGAATGAAAATCATTGCAGAGTCAGAGGTAATAAAAATTACAGACATAATAAATTATTCGTGTATTACAATAAAAAACAAATAAATTAAATTTGCGTTAACATAGTAATCAGTTCGGTTTAATGTTTGTAATAGAGGTTGGGAGCGGGAGCGGCATAGACGGGAGTCTTGATGACAGCTGGAGCAGCGGTGGGGGCAGAGTTGTGCACCACCGCGTTGAAACCATTGTGATCATCGGCGGAGTATTCCACAGTCCTGATGGAGCCGTCGGCCTCGTGGAACGAGTACGATCCCTTCACTACATCACCGTCTCGGGACTCTTGTTGGGACTTGTTGTCACCGGTGTGACCGTCAGCGACAGAGTACGAGAAATCATATTTTGGGTAGGCCTGCACAGAAAAAAAATTGTTTTAGTTATAAAAATATATGATGATACATTTCTTGTGTTCCAGAGCTTGAAAGTCAAACTGTTTTTATATCAACCTGCTTCCTATTTCTGCCTCCAAGCTAGGAGTGTATTCATTTCTGTGTTCCAGATCGAAGGGCTAAAAAGTCAGTCCTCAAGATTGATTTGCGGCATTTTTTGATTAAATTCGCTTGTCATTTAATATCTATAACTTGTATCAGCAAAAATATCATCACGTGGAGTGCTTGCTCGTTTAACATTTTATTTATTTGTTAAAATCTTTATTATACCAACCATAATAGTTACAAAGGAAATAATGCCAAATAATGTTCTACGTTGTTTTTTAAAGATTTTGAAGCTCCAGGGTAGTGTAGCCTGACCGGTAAAATATGGACGATAAATCCGGTTAAATGGAGAGCAGTTTTAGTATTATAAGAAAATTTAAACTTACAATTTCCTCTTCACGGTGGGTAAGAACTTTAGCGACAGGCGCTGCGTATTGGACAGGGCTGGTGTGGTACGCAACACGGGCGGGCGCAGCATGGTATGTGACGGCAGATGGGGCGGAGTGGTAAGTTGCGCGCGCTGGTGCGGCGTGATAAGTTACGGCAGCTGGGGCAGCGTTGTAATAAGAGGCGGGGGCAGCGTTGTAGTAAGAGGTTGGAGCGGCGACTGCCAATTTGGCCACGGGTGCTGTGGCTACCAATTTCGTGGCAACTGTGTGTGGTTGGTCATGGCGCACAATACTTTGAGAGGAGACAGCTTCAGCAGGGGAGTAGTGCACAGCTGCAGGCAGAAGTCCAGCATTGGACACTGCAGCTACAGCACACAAAATGGCCACCTAAAGACAAAAGATTTATAAAGCAACAAACAAAACAAAAACGGATAAAAAATAATTAAAAAATCTTATTAAACTTACACTGCGAAACATTTTTGGTTTAGAAAGTTCTCTTATGAACCGACAAATTACGAATGGTGACTTTATAATCGAATATCCTCTTTTATACTATTCAAATACACTTACAAGCACAGCTTACTAGTAACAAGAATGGTAGTGGAAGTTGTCAAACGTGCTTGTATTAGTCGTAGGTCATGTTAGTTCATAAATCAAATCAATCGCAAGAATGTCTAGGGGGTGTTTATGACCAAATAGGATACACGGGTTGACGTCAAATTCAAAATAGAATACAGTTTAACAAAAAGGAGGAAAATAAAATAGAGTTAAAAACCTTTGTGTGCACATTCATAAAATTCTTAATAAAAGCAACATCAACAAATAATTAAGACGATTATAAATCGCTTATTTTTTACTTATAATCATTAAACACACTGGAATTAGGTAACAAATGCAGTAAATATTTTTAAGCCCGCACTGGACAGGTTTAACATCTTTATAATATCTTACAGTCGTTGTCACGAATATTGGAAACTCTAATCGCGTTGTCATCATTAAATGAATTATTATTTACCAAAGGTTTGATGGCGAGGAAAAATATCGCAGGGGAACTGGAATAACTGAAAAATTTAAGAATGTTTCGAAAAAATGCAAAATTCACTAAATTACATTGAGACCGCGCAGCATACTATTTTTTTTGTTCAAAGTTCCTTTCAGAAATTAAAGGAAGTCGGTGTTCAACAGTGGTAGTATGTAAACTGTCATTTTAATTTTAAGATTAATATATCAGATTCAGCAAAACGGGATATTTATATAATCACTAAGTACGCAGCATCCCCCAGTACGCAGAGTGTAGGGTTGTTTTCGCTATTTAAGGAGATGGCCTGGTAAGAATAAAAACAATCAAACGATGCATTTGCCTTACAACCATGTTGTGTTGCTTGTATTCGGCATTGGTATTATAATAAGGTGTAATGACGTTTGATGATAAATGAAATATAAATCTATATCTAATGATTAGACTAAACGGAAATATTTATGTAATTTTATAAGAGCTATATTCAAGTATACTCAGGAACTCCGAATGTAAACTTGAGGATTTAACAACGTAAAACTTTTCACGCCTGTGGAAAGCACATTATTTTTAGTTTTACACACCAGGCACGTAAAATTACTGTTTTCTTATTCAATAGTTGGAAGGCAAGTAATAGTGCCATATTTATACGTTTATCTATAATTCCTTAAAACATTAGAATAAGTAAACCTAAATTGATTTATAAAGACAATGCAGGAAATAACTAGAATTGAGTTTTATTTGATTTGGGTTTTAAATGTGGTGAATATATTTTACAATTTAATTTTATAATATAAAAGGATATTTTTCTGTTATAAAACGTGAGAATCAAGACGAATGCTATACCCATACAGCCTATTAAAGTCCACCGCTGGACGTACGCCTCCCCCACACGTTGCCTCATAGGAAGAATATTTGCCACAGTTGCCACGCTTGGCAAGTGGGTTGGCAGCCGCAGTTTTTTTTATTTTTGTTGTTATTAGAAAGAAGCTGATGCCCATCTTCTGATTTGTTTCCCCCTGTCAAATCTTACGATACGCACGGGATGATATGCGGTAGTGGATATTATTACACCGCCACTACACGGTTAATACAGATGAATGTTATGCTTTGATCTTGTGTTATGTTATTTAACATAATATTTAGGTCTCATGAAAGTTGAACAAATCGGAACATTATAGAAAAAGACTGTATCCAGAAATTGACCAAAAATTGACTGTTAAAGAAATAAGTTTCAAGTCATAAAAACTGTAGTAATACAAGTTTCAGTACAGATCATTACACTATATAATATATATTTTATCTTATAACTAATTGTAACGTTGTGTGTCACTTTATGAATCAATAGAGTCAGCCTTTAAACTACCAATATTAATTCATGCAGAAATTCGTAGCATTTTGAAAGCTATTAAGTGTTTCAGGAAGATGTGCTTGTGATTCAGCCCGACCGGGTGCTCCAAATTGGTCATGTAGAAGGCACACTAATTTAAATTAATTTAATTCTATCTGAGTTCCTACACAAAGTTTACTAACATTTAATTTTGCTTTATTATAAATAAAGGATTTTATAATTTTATTTTGGTAAGATGAAATCTGAATTTTGATAGGTTGCACAGTTGATAGTTTCAATAACCACAAATGTTCTTTTAAGCTAGAAGGATTTTTATTGGAATATGTAACTTATTATTAATTTTGACGTTTTGCATCACTCTATGAAACTTGAGTTATTTATGCAATGAGCAGGATGCTGCTAAACTTTTTATCCTGAACAAATGAAGAAATATTGTTTAAAGGAAGTAATTCTCCAGAATAAGGTCATCGAAAATTTTATTATATTTCAAACAATGTTAGGAAGTAATCCAGAATAATGATTTTCATTTAGTATGGTGGCATAGTAACATAATTTAGGGACTATAAAATAATTTTGTGAAGATAGCCATAATTTTAAGAACGTTTATATATTTTTTAAAGTATAAGGGTGACAAAAGAGCACACAGTCTAATGTTAAGTGGATGCTGTGGCCCACAGATACCTACATTTATCTTCAATTAAGTATGGAAAAGCAGATGCGTTGCCAGCCCTGAGGACTAAGATGGAATGCCTTGTTTCCAGTAAAAAGGTCTCTGCACTTATCATACGAAACACAGCAGTATTAAGCTGTTATTTTACGCTGGTATTCTGTGTGAGCGTGACCCCGGTCGAGCCATTCCTGCTGCAACCACAATATAGCTGCAGCATGGCTCCACCACGTTATATGGCCCACTCGTGGCTTAGCTAAATATATTTAAATTATATCCTGAGTGCTGGTGACATACTTAATATCGTATTTAAATCCTTTTCATAAAAGCCAACCAAATAAAAAAGAATATTAATAAATTTAAGTATTCAGTTAAGTTATAAAAGCGATTGGCTTCAAATATTCCATCAATGTTAAAAAACTGTTAGTTTGGTAGCCGTTGGCTCATTTTGAAATAATATATCCGTTTACTAGCGTTTCTTTACTGGATTATATTGACATCAATTGTAATAATATCGATAATAATTCAAATTTAGTAATCGTGATTGATCATTTATTTACTAGAACGAGGCATTCCAACTTAGTCCTCACGGATAACAACGCATCTGCATTTTGTTTCTTAACCTACGATAAATGTAGATAGATGCCTATGGGCCAGAGCATCCACTTACCATCAGGTGGACTGTGTGCTAGTTTGACACCCTTATTAACTAAAATAAAAAAATCATGGAACCATTTTACGCAGGCCGGCTTATAGCATCAGCATCGTTGTGCAGCACCTAACTCGTAAATATCCTTCTGACGCAACGATGTTCCTGTTAAAAACTCGTGTAAGCTTCCCTATCTAATCTGCAATATGTGTTGAATCTCTTTATGCGTAATTATCCTATTTTCTTTAGTTAAATTTTTACTGCTGGCGTGTTTCCTTCCGTAACAGCCGTTAAACGGCAACTGCTTCTTTCTTTATTTCTCAAAGTTTAGTGAACCGTGTGGAAATTCGTTATACCAGCAGTACACGGTTGTCGAGGAAGAGCTGAACAGGGAAAAGCTTAATCCAAGGAAGTGATTTTTACATTAAAATAATAAGTTATAATCACTGTTTTTATACGGTTCATAATTGCAATTGATTAGCATGCATTAAACATAATGCAGTTCGGTGGAAGTTTCGTTTTACCGGTTTACGAGTACCTGTTAAAATAATTGAAAAATTACGATAGGTGGTTAAATACTATTTTCCAATATGTTATCTGTTTCATTAATATTATCACCATTACAGCCGTTCACAAATTCATTGCTAAACATTGACCTTAAAAGGCCAATCAATGCGACACATAAGCGGTTCTAAGCCACTCTCATCCTTCGACTTCTTGCATGTCTTATCAGGTCTATCCATCCATCTAGGAGAGGGGAGAGGGCACACGCCGTTTACCCTTATGTGACTATCATTTAATGTAATAACATCTATATTTATTATATATTAAGCACTTAAGTATTTTTTATTACTTCCTTATTAAAATTAAATCACAGGTATCAAAGTTTTAAGAATTGTAGAAAATTTACTAATAATAAGTCGGACATTATTTAAATATTAGATAGATTTTAGATTTATAGAATTAGGTGCACCTGCCTTGAATAAATATTAAATTTTCTAAATCATTATGAAATTAATAAAAATCTTAAACATTACAGTCTATAAAAGTCCATTGCTGAACACAGGCCTTCCTTTAAATTGCCGCATAAAGGGAATGCTATGGCAAACGCGTGGTTACTATGGCAAATGTGGATGCTGTGGAAAATACTCGTATATTTGCAATTATTTGTAGTATCCACGCGTGGCAGGTGAGTTATCAACGGCAGTTTTTTATTTTATATTTATTAATAGAAAGACACTTCGAGTAACCCGGGTTCGATTTCCGCCGGCACCAATGAAATTGTTAATTGCAATTTTAATTTCTGATTTACCACGTGCTCAGCGGTGAAGGAAAACATCGTGGGGAAACCTGCACGTCTGAGGACTAAGAAAAAAAATATTTCGAAGACATATGAAGTTCGCCGTGGTGGAGAATGCAGGTGCGTTGCCAGCCTTTTGTAAAAGAGTAGGCTCTTTTCGTGAAGATCCCTGTGACGTAATGGTCCGGGAAAATGACTGGTGGTAGACAATTCCGCAAGGAAGTTGTGTGAGAAATGAATTTTTTTAATAAAACTATACTTACGAATTTTATCGTGTTTAATCTAATAATATCGCGCTTTGGATATTGCGACCAAATAGAAATAGAAAGTTTTTTATTTAATATACATTATAAATAATACATATTGAAACTCACTCTTATGTTTATTTCACCACAGGTCCGGAAAATACCTCTGTCATGAGAAGATCCAGGAAGAACTCAGCGTGACTTTTTTTGAAAAAAAAAAAGTATAGTTTACAGTCATTAAAGTTACATAACAAATTAGAAATAGCTTGATTGTGATCTCTTCGTTCCCAAGGGTTATTTTCATCCAAAGACTGCTTAATATTATAATAAGCGTTTTATACAAATTTTGTTTAATAAGGATTTTAAACTTGGAGAAAGTGTGATTTTTTGCACAAAGCGCACAACGTAACTTCGAAATAATTTTAGTAATATGTTATGGGATTGGTCATCGTTTGGTTATCAGAGTTGCGGGTAATATACATCCCACAGCTGAGTAAATGCTATCATTTCCAAAAAGTTTTTAGAGCAAGGAAGTGTCTGACACGCAGTTCCATGCATGTTGACGGACTTCACATGTCTTAGATATATTTTTTATTCGTGTTTTGTTACTCATTCACTGCTGAGCACGTGATAAGTCAGCGCTAAAATTTCTATTAACAATTAATTTGGTACTGCCTGGGATCGAAACCGGGTTGCTCATGTATTGTGAAACTTACGGCGATCGCTTTGCCCCTGAGCAACCACGGCCCTTTTATAAATCAAAGCAAATAAGATATTTAGCCGTATTAGGTTTATTGGCTCACTATTTTATTGGCAATTTTATAATCAATATTTTTGACAAAAAAGTATAAAATTTTATACAGACACCTGCATATTATATTCTTTGTGTGTACATATATATTGAGCTAATATAGACTATATATTTTTACCTAGCTTAGTAAAAGATTAGTTCATTTCAAACGAGTGCGAAAGCTTTTTATGGCATGTTAGGTCTTTAATATCTTAATTCAAATAGAAGTGAATTTTAACTCCTTGAAAGAGAGATGAAGATATAACGTCATCTTTTGGAATTTTTCTGACAATTACTAATAGTCGCCTTCATCTCTATCAGCTTATATTACAGTAAAAGTTTTGAATTAATTAAAGTGTATGCTTGGGGCGACATGATAGAATTGGAAACGAGGATTTCCTCAGTAGAATTAGATTAACCGACATAGGCCAACGGATTACTAAGCTGAAGTGGCAATGGGCTGGCCATATAGCTTGAAGAACCTACAACCGATGGGGAAGATATTTTTTTTTTATAGAAGAGGGGGCAAACGAGCATGCGGCTCACCTGATGTTAAGTGACTACCGCCGCCCATGATCAACCGCAACACCAGGAGAATTGCGGGTGCGTTGCCGGCCCTTTAGAAAGGAGTAAGCCCTTTTCTTGAAGGTCCCCAGGTCGTATCGGTCCGGAAAAATCGCCGGTGGTAAACTATTCCACAGAGAGGTTGTACGTGGAAGAAAACTCCTTGTGAAACGTACAGTGGTGGACCGCCAAGCATCCAGATGCTGTGGATGGTATCGGGACGTTTGCCGTGTAGTGCGTTCACGAAATTTGGCGGCTGGGATTAAATAAAATACGCAAAGAGATGCAACATCTCTTCGCAGCGCCAGTGAATCGAGCCGATCGGAAAGCACTCGGTCGTCGACGATTCGAGCCGCTCTGCGCTGGATGCGGTCAAGTGGAAGGAGTTGGTACTGGGGAGCCCCAGCCCAGAGATGGGAACAGTATTCCATGTGCGGCCGAACCTGCGCCTTGTAAAGTTGCAGGCGGTGTGCCGGCATGAAATACTGTCCCGCTCTGCTGAGCACGCCAAGCTTTTTAGAGGCCAATTTGGTCTTCTCTTCCAAGTGACCACGAAACTGCACGTCACTCGATATGTCGACGCCGAGGATTCCGCTACTGGCTGAGGCAACAAGGGGAGTGCCTTGAAACTGAGGGGATACGACAAAGGGGTTCTTTTTAGCGGTTAACGCGCAAACTAGATAGGTTAGGTCGTGTAGATAGGTTCTCGAGTGGCAAATTTGTACCAATAAACGAAATGTAGGATGGCTCCCCCCACCACTAGATGGAATGACGACCTGGTAAAATATGCAGTAAGTCTATGGATGCCGGTGGCTTAGAACAGTGCTTCGTGGTATGCCACAATGCACGGTCCTGAGCTACCTGTGCCACTAAGTTATGTCTTGGAGGAGGCCTATGTTCAGCTAATATCAGTACTTGTGAAAGGCTGTAATGATATGAATCCCTTAAATATTCTTAATTTTGATATGATAACAGTAGTTGTAGTATTTTCCGTTACTATTTTTAGATTATAAATACGATCGCCTCAATAATTGGAATATAAATTTTTTAATGAAACTATAATCTCGTCAGCGGAGTCGATCAAATTAAATCTATGGATACGATCAATAATCGAGTTTCCAAATAAAGTTTATTAAAATTAAATAAACCTTCTTGATATAATAACAGTGGTCGAGATTAAGGGTCAGTTAGGAAACTTACCCTTAATCTCAACCACTCTTCCCGATTTTTTTAAATGACCAGGTGTGGCTCATGTTTACCTATAAACTGCTCAGCGTATTAAACAAAAAAATAATTACTTATCAATTTAGATAAATAATTATAAACTCATGTTGCCGTTCAACATGCTGAATGAAAATCATTGCAGAGTCAGAAGTAATAAAAATTACAGACATAATAAATTTTTCGTGTATTATAATAAATAACAAATAAATTAAATTTGCGTTAACATAGTAATCAGTTCCGTTTAATGTTTTTAATAGTGAGCTTGAGCGGGAGCGGCATAGACGGGAGTCTTGATAACAGCTGGAGCAGCGGTGGGGGCAGAGTTGTGCACCACAGCGTTGAAGCCATTGTGGTCATCGGCAGAGTATTCCACAGTCCTGATCGAGCCGTCGGCCTCGTGGAACGAGTACGATCCCTTCACTACATCACCGTCTCGGGACTCTTGTTGGGACTTGTTGTCACCGGTGTGACCGTCAGCGACAGAGTATGAGAAATCGTATTTTGGATAGGCCTGCACAGAAAAAAACAATCGTTATCGCGTCATCTATCCATCGTCAATTGTCGCAAAGATTACTGTGTTTCAGATAAGTGAACTTTTTTAAAACTTGTTGGCATGTGCCTATTAATTGCAGCAGCAAACTACCATCAAGTAGATTGCTTGTTAGTTTATCATTTTAATATTATAAGATTCTTTATACTTACATTTTCCTCCTCACGGTGGGTAAGAACTTTAGCGACAGGTGGTGCATAGTGGACAGGGCTGGTGTGGTACGAAACAGGGGCAGGCGCAGCACGGTAGGTGATAGCAGATGGGGCGGAGTGGTATGTTGCGGGCAATTGTGCGGCGTGGTAAGTAACGGCAGCTGGAGCAGCGTTGTAGTAAGTGGCAGGCACGGTGTTGTAGTAAGAGGCAGGGGCGGCGACGGCTACCTTCGCCACAGGTGCGGTGGCTACAAATTTCGTGGCAACTGCTCGTGTTTGATCATGACGCACGATACTTTGAGAGGAGACCGCTTCAGCAGGTGAGTAGTGCACAGCTTCAGGCAGAAGTCCAGCATTGGACACTGCAGCTACAGCGCATACAATGGCCACCTAAAACCATAGTTAAAGCAACAAAGAAGCAAATACAGATAAAAAATAAATTAAAATAATGTACTTAAACATACACAGCGGAACATATTTGGATTTGAATTGTTCTTTATGAGCCGCTGTAAATAGTTAATGGTGATTATATTTTCGATTATCTTCTTTTATACTAGTCAAATACACTTACTAGTAACACGAATGGTAGTGGAACTTGTCAAACACGCTCAACCTTATTAGTAGTATATTACGTTACTTCATAAATTAAACCATTGACAAAAATGACTAGGGGGCATTTATGAACGCATGCGATACACGTGGTTACGTCAAGTTTAAAGGTTGTGTTAGGGATCACTCATAAAAACAAACATAACTATTTAGGATGCTAACCAACCATTTGTCTGTACTTATAATTATCTTTCATTTTAGTATAATATTGTAAAATAAAGATAATAAAAAAAATCTAAATTATAAAAGCAATATTGGAATATTCCGTATTTTAGTTAAAATATATATTATTCGGAATGAATTAATTATAATACAACTTCAGAATATCGCGCAGATCTTGTTACGAATATTCGAAAATCCAATCGCGTCCACATCACTAAATTATTTAATCGCAAATTTTAAACGAGGCTAATACCCAAAAATGAGACGCAAAAATGACTGTAGCACGAATTGGTGTCTCGACCGGGGTAGGACCACGCTCTCACAGAATACCAGCGTAAAATAACAGCTCATTGCTGCTGTGTTTCGTACAGTGAGTGTAGAGATCCGGAGACCCTTTTAACTGGAAACGAGGCATTCGTTTTTAGTCCTCAGGGGTGACAACGCATATGAGTTTTGATTCTTTATTGAGGATTAATGTAGATGTCTATAAACCGCAGCATCCACTTACCATTAGATGGACTGCGTGTTCGTTTGTCACCCTTATTCTATATAAAAAAAAACTTTTATCTAACGGTCTCCTCTTCATGGTGAGCGAGAATCTGTAGCATGATGATTAACAGGTGCTAGCACGGCATGAAACTACAGGGCCAAGGGCGACGCGGTAATCGGGAGTGGCCGCAGTTAGCTTAACCACAGGCAAACGAGCATGTGGAGCACTACAGGTTTGTTGCTGGCCTTTTATAAAATAGTAATCTCCTTTCTTTAAGATGCCTATGACGTAATGGTCTGCAATATTTGCTGGTTGTAGTGAGTTCCACAAGGAAGTTGTACGAGAAAGAATACTTCTTTGAACTACACTAAATTTACGGATTTTCTCGCGTTTAATTAACTTATTTTAAGGTTTTATTCAATGTATAGTTTCCGCTTAAATTTTAGAAATCACATCCGGAATGCATGGATTATATCACGAGTTTAGCCGCGACGTGCGATTGTATTAGTCGAAATTATTACTATGAGCAATATGCACAGAAATACAACATTTCTTCGCAACACCGAATTGATCAGAAAGTAATCGGTCGTCGACGATTAGCGTCGCACCGCGGTGAGTGTGATAAAGTAGAAGGAGCTGGCACTGGGGTGCCTCGGCCAGCAGATGAGGAGAGAATGCTTTTCCCAAATTAGTGACAAAAGTGTGAGGTTAATTATGACGCACGATGCTTGTGAGGAGATTTGACTTTACCGAAAGAGCAATATACCGCTGCTTGCAAGAGCCCCGCTCTTGCAAGCAACGGTATATTGCTCTTTTTTTATAGATGAGGGGGCAAACGAGCATGCGGCTCACCTGATGTTAAGTGACTACCGCCACCCATGATCAACCGCAACACCAGGGGAATTGCAGGTGCGTTGCCGACCCTTTAAAAAGGAGTAAGCTCTTTTCTTGAAGGTCCCGAGGTGGTATCGGTTCGGAAAAATCGCAGGTGGTAAACTATTCCACAGAGAGGTTGTACGCGGACGAAAACTCCTCTTGAAACGTACAGTGGTGGACCGCCAAGCATGGTGTGGATGGTATCGGGACGTTTGCCGCATAGCGCGTTCACGAAATTTGGCGGCTGGGATTAATCCGAACAATTCCTCAGAGCACTCTCCATGGTATATGCGAAAAAAAATGCAAAGAGATGCAACATCTCTTCGCAGTGCCAGTGAATCGAGCCAATCAGAATGCACTCGATCGTCGACGATTCGAGCCGCTCTGCGCTGGATACGGTCAAGTGGAAGGAGCTGGTACTGGGGAGCCCCAGCCCAGAGATGGGAACAGTATTCCATGTGCGGCCGAACCTGCGCCTTGTAAAGTTGCAGGCGGTGTGCCGGCATGAAATACTGTCCCGCTCTGCTGAGCACGCCAAGCTTTTTAGAGGCCAATTTGGTCTTCTCTTCCAAGTGACCACGAAACTGCACGTCACTCGATATGTCGACGCCGAGTATTCAGATACTGGCTGAGGCAACAAGGGGAGTGCCTTGAAACTGAGGAGATACGATAAAGAGGTCCTTTTAGCGGTTAACGCGCAAACTTGTGTCTTCTGAGGGTTAAACTGGACTAGATTTAGTCGCCCCCAATCCGAGACTCTGTTCAGCAAAGACCCACTTCAGACACAAGTTTATCCCAGCACTCGGAGACGTTTTCCCGAGAAATATTGGCTCGGCCGGTGTAAAGAGCATCACCAGTGCTGTCATCTGCATAGCAATAAATGTTACGGGTTTGCAACATATCATTGATATGCAGAAGAAACAGCGTTGGCGATAGCACGCATCCTTGTGGAACACCAGCGTTAATAGGCTTGCAATCGGAGCTTGCACCGTCTATAACGACCTTGATGCCCCGATCTGCAAGAAAGCTGGTGATCCAATCGCACAATTTCTCGGGAAGCCAAAGGAAAGGAGCTTCGAAAGAAGCGCTTTGTGCCAAACCCGAACGAAGGCCTTCGCAATGTCCAAACTAACGGCCAATGCCTCCCCCTTGGACTCGGGTCTGAGCGGTCGCCTTTTTTAGGGATCGGGTGGACGAAAGCCGTCTTCCATGATTTTGGGACTACACCTAGGGAGTAGGAGTACCGGAAAAGACGTCCTCAGCACAATTGGGGGGATTCTGTCAGGCCCACTCGACTTATGGATGTCCAGGGAGAGGAGTGCTTTGCGAACCAAGCACTGTGTGAACTGCGCTTCCGGCATGGAGCACTCAAACCGCGGGATGGTCGGCGGCGTACTCCCCCCGTCATCGAGGGTCGAGTTGGACGCAAAGAAAGAGCCTAGAAGATCGGCTTTCTCCTTTGCGGTATGGGCAGGTGAGTCGTCCGGCTTAAGATATTGCGACCAAATAGAAATAGAAACTTTTTATTTCTAACTAAAATCTTTTATTTATAAATAAAAATTATTGAAACTCACTCTTATGTTTAATTTGTCACAGGTCTAATAAGCCTTTTTATATAAATTTTGTTTAATAAAGTTTTTAAATTTGGAGAAAGTGAGATTTTTTGCACTAAGCGTACAACTTTACCTCAAAATAATTTAAGTAATGTGTCATGGTATTGGTCATCGTTTGCTTATCAAAGTTGCGGATAATGTACATCCCACAGCTGGGAAAAGGCTTACTATCATTACCGAGATGGTTTTAGGGCAAGGAAGTGTCTGACGCGCAGTTCCATGCATGTTGACGAAGTCCGTCACATGTCTTAGATATATTTTAAATTTGTTTTTTTTTTGCTTTTTAAACATATTAGTTTTCTCATGATATTTCCTTCACTACTGAGCACGCAATAAAGCAGCGCTAAAATTACTATTAAAAATTAATTTGATGCTGGCTGGGATCTAACCGGGCTGCTCACGTACTGTGAAACTTACGGCGATTGCTTTGCCCCGGGCAACCACGGCTCTTTTTATAAATCAAAGCCAATAAAATATTAAGCCATAAACTTGGCTTAATATTTTATTGACAAATTTATAATTATCATTTTTGTCAAAAAAGTATACAATTTTATACAGACACCCGCATACTATATTCTTTGTGTCAATAGATTGAGCTAATATAGACTATAAAGTTTTACTTAGCTTATTAAAAGTTTTGTTTATTTCACACGAATGTCAAAGCTTTTTATGATACATACAGTCTTTATTATCCTAATTCAAATAGAAGTGTATATTAACTCTTTGAAAGAGATGAATATATACCATCATCTTTTAGAATTTTTGTGACAATTAATAATAGTCGCCTTCATCTCTATCAGTTTGTATTACTGTAAACGTTTTGAATTAATTAAAATATAGTTTAGCGATACTGAATCCGTTCATTAACTGATTTAAGTAAATACTAAAAAAACGAAGTCAAGGTTGCTTACCGAGCCAAGGAGAGGGCTATGCTTGGGGCGACGTGATAGAATTGGAAACGAGGATATTCTCAGAAGAATTAGATTATCTGACATAGCCCAACGTATTACCAAGCTGAAGTGGCAATATGAAATGGCGGGTCATATAGCCTGAAGAACTGACAGCCGATGGCGAAGATAGGTTCTCGAGTGGCATCTTCGTACCGGTAAGCGAAGTGTAGGATTCCCCCTCCCACGAGATGGAATGATGACCTAGTAAAATATGCAGTAAGTCTGTGGGTGCATGTGGCTTAAGACCGTGCTTCGTGGTATGCCACATAGCACGGCCCTGAGCAACCTGAGCCACTAAGTTATGTCTTGGTGGTGGCCTATGTTCCGCTATTTTTAGTATTTGTGAAAGGCTGTAATGATAATGTAATGTACATAAATCCCCTTAAACATTTTTATTTCGTAATTTTGATAAAATAAAAGTAGTTGTAGTATTTTCTGTTACTATTTTTAGATTGTCCATACGATCGCCTCAATAATTGGATTGTAAATTTTTAATGAAACTATAAACCCGTCGGTGGGGATGACCAAATTAATTCGTAAGAATCAACAATCAATTACCCAATTAAAGTTCATTAAAATTAAGTTAAACTCTTTGATGTATTTACAGTGGTCGAGATTAGGGGTAAGTTGGGACACTTATCCTTAATCTCAACCATTGTTTCCGAATTTTTCAAATGACCCAGTTCCTTCGGTTTACCCATATGTTGCTCATAAAATACGAAAATAGATAATTACTTTTCAGTTTAGATAAATAATTAATAAACTTATGATGTCGTTCAACATGCTGAATGTAATTCATTAGCGCAATATGGCAGAGAGGTAATAAAAATTACAGACATAATAAATTACTCGTGTATTATAATAAACAACAAATAAATTAAATCGCGTTAACATAGTAATTTCCATTTAATATTTGTAATAGTAAGCTGGAGCGGCGGCGGCATAGACGGGAGTCTTGATGACAGCTGGAGCAGCGGTGGGGGCAGAGTTGTGCACCACCGCGTTGAATCCATTGTGATCATCGGCGGAGTATTCCACAGTCCTGATGGAGCCGTCGGCCTCGTGGAACGAGTACGATCCCTTCACTACATCACCGTCTCGGGACTCTTGTTGGGACTTGTTGTCACCGGTGTGACCGTCAGCAACAGAGTATGAGAAATCGTATTTCGGGTAGGCCTGCACAGAAAAATATATTTTGGTTTTGTTATAAAGATGTATGATGATACATTTGCTTGAGCTTGAAAGTGAAGCTGTTTTCATAACAACCTCCTACCTATTTTAGCTAGGAGTGTATTCAGTACTGTGTTCCAGATCGAAGGACTAAAGAGTTGGTCCTCAAGATTGATTTCCGGCATTTTTAAATTTGCTTGTCATTATATATAACTTGCAGCAGCAAATTATCATCACGTGGACTGTTTGTTCGTTTAACATTTTATTTATTTGTTTAAATATTTACTATACCAACCATAATAGTTACAAAGGTGAGTGCTGGGAATGAATGCCAGTTAGTATTATTTTTCTTTGTCAGTAAACCCATGGCTTGGTGTAAAATTAGTGTCAGGTGACTTAAATAACTAAGTATGCTATATATATATATTATTATTTATATATATATATATATATATATATATATATATATATATATATATATATATATATACATAAATAATATGTCTGAATAGAGGTAGCAAGCAGTGCTATTTGACGTTTTCGAGTCTACGTTGTTTTTGCCGATAAAGCCGGTTAAATGGTGAGGAGTTTTAGTATTATAAGAAAATTTAAACTTACAATTTCCTCTTCACGGTGGGTAAGAACTTTAGCAACAGGCACAGCGTAGTGGACAGGGCTGGTGTGGTATGCAACAGGGGCGGTCGCAGCATGGTAGGTGACGGCAGATGGGGCGGAGTGGTAAGTTGCGCGTGCTGGTGCGGCGTGGTAAGTAACGGCAGCTGGGGCGGCGTTATAATAAGTGGCAGGGGCAGCATTGTAATAAGAGGTTGGAGCGGCGACTGCTAATTTGGACACAGGTGCGGTGGCTACCGATTTCGTGGCAACTGTGTGTAGTTGGTTATGGCGCACAATACTTTGAGAGGAAACAGCTTCAGCGGGGGAGTAGTGCACAGCTGCAGGAAGAAGTCCAGCATTGGACACTGCAGCTACAGCGCACAAAATGGCCACCTAAAGACAAAGAAAATACATAGCAACAAAAATTCATACAAACACAAACACATAATAATGATTTACTATAAATATTATGGAAACTTACACTGCGGAACATTTTGGAAATTTAATGGTTTGTTTTCAGTTAGTAAATTGTTAATGGTGATTACTTTATCGATTATCTTCTTTTATACTAGTCGCAATACATTTAAAAGTAACGCGACTAGTAGTGGAAGTCGTCAAACACGATTATCTTCTATTAGCCACAGGTCACTTAAGTTCATAAATCAATCCATTCACTAAAATTTTTCTGCGGCATTTTTGATAATGATATACATTTAAAATTTTGTGTTAGGGATATATTGATAGTCTTTAAAAAAAGAGAGAAATCAAACAAAATTAAAACATTTGCAGCCTTACTCATAAAATTTACCAAATAACTATATAAATAAGTATTCAAGACAATAACTAATCATTAGTTTTTCTTTATATATAAATATTACTAATTATTATACATAAAGAATTTTTTTTGATGACTCCGTGGCGCAGTGACTTAGCAATGAGTGGCTACGCTGGGGGTCGCGGGTTCGAATCCCGCACGGAACAAGTATATTTGTATGGCCTACAAATAATTGTTCCGGGTCTGGATGTTTGTTCTTGTGCAATTTATGTTTGTAAACTGCCCCCACGATACAGGAGAAAAGTGTAGGGGTGTAGGGGTAACGTTTAAAAAAAAAGAAGAATAAAGTTTCAGAATATTTTAAATAGAATAAGGGTGATAAACAACCACACAGTCCACCTGATGATAAGTGGATGCTGTGGCTCACAGATATTAATCCTAGATTATCAATCAAAATGCAGAGCCTTGTTCTCTGGTTCTCTTAACACTTCATACGAACCAATTATATCAACGTTAAACTGCTTTTTTATATTTGTATTCTGTGATAACTTGGTCCTTCGATGATCGAGCCGACCCATTCGTACTACAACCATAATATAATAAATATTGATTAAAACTACTTTTACGGATTTTATCGCGTTTATTTTTACTTTTTATTTTTAATTCCCGACGTTTCGGGCGTTTTCCAGCACCCATGGTCACGGGGGACTGAGATGACTGACGTCCCGATGTCATTGTTAAACCCGGAGTACCTTCAGCTTTTTTAATTATTGTTTATGGTCCGATCTATGCAAAATGAACTGACTATGTCTTGAGGTCTTGCAGTGGTATGCTTGGGTTTGGTTTTAATTTTATTAAGCGAGATTAGAATGGCTCTCCACCACCTTAAAAACGGCAGGGCCCCAGGCGAGGATGGAATTACAGCGGAGCTTCTGAAAGTGGGTGGCACACCGGTACTTGAAGTCCTTCAGAAGCTCTTCAATTCCGTCCTCCAAGGCGGCACTACTCCGGAGGCGTGGAGCAGAAGCGCGGTGGTTTTTTTCTTTAAGAAAGGCGACAACGCTCTCTTAAAGAACTACAGACCGATTTATCTTTTCAGCCGCGTCTACATGCTATTTTCGAGAGTCATTACAAATCGTCTCGCACGCAGACTTGACGACTTCCAGCCTCCCGAACAAGCCGGTTTCCGAAAAGGCTTCAGTACCATAGACCACATACATACCCTGTGGCAGATTGTACAGAAGACCGAAGAGAACAATCTGCCACTTTGCCTGGCATATGTGGACTATGAGAAAGCCTTTGATTCCATCGAAATTTGGGCGGTGCTACAGTCCCTTCAGCGGTGCCAAGTTGACTGTCGGTATATCGAAGTGCTAAAGTGTTTGTACAGTAGGGCTACGATGGAAACCTATCCAACTGCAGAGAGGTGTAAGACAGGGTGATTTTATATCCCCGAAACTCTTCACCGCTGCGTTGGAAGACGTTTTCAAGCTACTGGACTGGAAAGGATACGGTATTAACATCAATGGCGAGTACATCACTCACCTTCGATTTGCCGACGATATAGTCCTTATAGCAGAATCGCTGGAGGACCTTAGCACTATGCTCAATGACCTCAATGGTGTCTCCCAACGCATAGGTCTTAAGATGAACATGGACAAAACAAAGATCATGTTTAATGTCCATGTCAAACCTATGCCGGTAGTTGTTGGGAGTACTATGCTCGAAGTTGTTGACGAGTACGTTTACCTGGGACAAATAGTCCGACTAGGTAAGTCCAACTTCGACCGAGAGGTCAATCGACGGATTCAACTCGGCTGGGCAGCGTTCGGGAAATTACGACACATCTTTTCGTCAGGTATACCTCAATCTCTGAAAACTAAAGTGTATAACAAGTGCGTGTTGCCAGTGATGACTTACGGATCTGAGACGTGGTCCTTCACTGCTGGCCGTATGAGGACGCTCAAGGTCGCTCAGCGAGCTATGGAGAGGGCTATGCTCGGAGTTTCTCTGCGTGATAGGCTCAGAAATGAGGATATCCGCAGTAGAACCAGAATGACCGACACAGCCCAATGGATTAGTAAGCTGAAGTGGCAATGGTCCGGCCATATAGCTCGAAGAACCGTTAACCGATGGGGAAGAAAGGTTCTCGAGTGGCAGCCTCGTACCGGTAGGCGTAGTATAGGGCGACCCCCCACTAGATGGAGTAACGACCTGGTAAGACATGCAGGAAGTCGATGGATGCAGGTGGCTCAGGACCGTGCTTTGTGGCGTTATTTGGGGGAGGCCTATTATATATATATATATATATATATATATATATATATATATATATATATATATATATATATATATATATACATATATATATAATATTCATCAATTATATTTAATTATTTGAAAATAAAATGATTTCAAAGTTTTATAAAAAATATTTATTATCAATTATAAATATCTTAAGAATAATTTCTTTATTTAGTATAATTATTAGAACTTATAATGTATATATATATATATATATATATATATATATATATATATATATATATATATATATATATATATATATATATATATATATATATATATATATATATATATATATATAATAGTTTTGCTCCTATATACTGACTCATCTATATAGGTTATTTATGTGTAATTATTTATTTGCAATAAGCTATTATAAATGTTCTTTAGTAAGGGTAGCTAAGTAAGTAATTCTTGTATCGCATACTCGCCGTACGAAACACAGTAGTATTTATATGCTAGTTTAGGCTGCTACCCTGCAAGACACTGGTCCTTTCCTGGTCGAGACATCTCATTCGTGTTATAACTATACTACTAGCATAACTGCAGCATGGCTCTACCACTTAAAATCTATCCAAATTCAAACAAAATAAGCAAAGAATTCATCTTCGGTGTAAGAAATCCTCTTCCGCCTATGAGTCTGTGTCTTTAGATCTCTCTTATTTATTTCTCATTCTCTTACCAATTTCCATCCCTAAATAGCAGTGCTAGCACCAATGTGTTTCGGTCTGAAGGGACCTCTGAACCTTACACGGAACTTCAAATAGTGTGAAAAAGAGGTTGTAAATTCTACAGTATTTTCCTTTTTTATTGTAATACGTGTGTGCAATATCATTGAGGTAAGTCGATCAAGTTACTGACTTTTTTATTCAAAATCTGTACTCGTACTTTCATATATTTTAACTAGATCAAAAGTGACCTGCAATCAGTCTTTATTTCTAATAGTCCAATTATTTCATTTCGAATTATAAATTCTTACAATTCAACAAAAATATATCAAATGTTAGAAGGATATATCAACATATTGATTTCCTTTTAAATTTTTGCAACATTTTACGGGTTTCATATCATAAGCATAGTTTTGAAATATTAGCATCTGGTACGATTTTCCGGTAAATGTGGTTTATTGTGTGTTATTAAAACATCAAAATTTACTGAACAGGTTTCTTAATTTTTTTAGAGTGTGAAATGGATTAAATAAGAGTCCACGATGCTATTTCCTCACGCGTGTATTGTTTCATTTTAACATTCTGCGTTTTATTAACTTATTCGGTACTGCAAGTAGTTTAGTTCTTTCTTTTCCAGAGCACTCCAATAAGTGGGTGGAATCTGATTTATGTAGAAGTGCCTGAGAACGCGATGGATTTTTGTTAAAAAGTCTAGCCTTTCCATTAGGTGCGTGTATAATATTGTAAGCACGTGCTACGTTTAGGTGAAGTCTATACGGTCTTGCGTGTAGCATTTGCGGTTGAATGAGCGGTGATTCCTTTTCAGATAGCACTTTTTCAGTTTTGAGTCTGGAAACAATTTCCGAATGAATAATAAGCGTAGTGGTATACATATAAACAACAGAACCATAACTTACATATTTGCAGCATATATTTTTTTTGTTTGTGGAGAATTGTCTAACTGTTTATAATCGTCTATTTCAACACCATTACCTTTTGATTTTGTTAATGTTTTTTCGGTCTCTTGTTCAAGTTTATCATTTTGAAGATAGGGATCGATGAAATTATCCTGAAAAATATTGGGATGACAATACTGATAATGAGAAAGTCATTATTGCTGACTTTTTGGATAATAGTGGTTAAAACTTTTTAAAACTTGTTTATATTTTCATCTTAGTTAAAGTATATGAACTTCAAACATTTCTAATATAGTTTGAGTGATAATTAAAATAGTAAATAACAAGGGTTGACGCTGTTTATGTGTTGAAGTTTGTTTAAGTTAAAAAGAAAATTGGCCGTAATGAAAAAGTGAAATAAACGTACCTGATTTTGGGAAACTTTTGTCGTATATTCATTATCACTTTTGTATAATACATTATATGCTGGATAAGAATTGATTGCTTGCGCTATTTTAATATTGTGTCCATACACAAACGATTCCTGTGTTTGCCCTTTAAGTTTATCATCGTCTTCAAGATGTGGTTCAATATTATTCTTTTTTCTTTGATCTAATTCTAAATAAGTGTTGGCATAAGTATTAATATTGTATCCTATGGGAACAGTCACCTTAGTATTGAATTTGTTTCCTTCGTAAAATGTTTGTTCTTCAGACTTTAAATCTAAAGGTGCATATTGTATGTTACCATTCAAAGAATTTCCTTCTTGTTTTTTAGAAGACATCGATTCAAAACTCGGTTCAAATTTTGGGTTCGAAGTTGTATACGAATATACTGCATGAAATTTATGGGCAATCGGTTTATCTTCTCTATTATAGTTATGTGGAAAAATTTTATATTTCGAAAATGATTCGGTAACACAGATTGCCAAATAAAAAATCACTAAAATAATCTGTAAATATAACAGAGGATATATAAAAATTGTGAATGCTTAATTTGACATGGGAACGTATAAATTATATATATATATATATATATATATATATATATATATATATATATATATATATATATATATATATATATATATATATATATATATATATGTATAATTCACGCGGTCACACAGGTCCTAAATACTTACATCTTTAATCATGTTGTTTTTCTATTTCATTAAAACAGAATAATTGTTCAAACGTAGTATCCTAGATTGTATTCTTTATTATACGATGGTGAAAAAAAAAATGAAAATTATATCACAAATACTTTTAAATGAACACAGTTAAGATCTGTTCGACTCCGGTGCGCGTCCTACATTAAGATCGATGGGCCGGACCTTTCACTGGCTTTTATGAGACAACAAATGTGTATCATGATGATTCATTGAGATCCATGATTGAGTTCTCATTCGAAGTATGATATCAACTATTATTTCATTCGAATCTATTGTTTGCGACTGTTATTGAGAAATTCTTGCGTCACTTGCCTGTTACAAAAGATTTTGTTGAATAACGCAGTATCAATTAATCACATTATTATTGCATTACATACTTGTACAATGCCACTATATCGTTGGAATTCGAAAAATATTTTTTTTGATAAATACATCCGTATATTGTTTTAACTATGATAGGTCTCATTAAGTTTCCTATATTTTAAATGTTCTTAAGCAACAAAAGAATTTTCATTTACATATTATTTATGCTTTGACGTTGTAACGAGTATAACTTTGTAGTCAAGTGTTTTAAATACCACTAACTACTTTTATGAATTTCACAGCATTTCATCTTGATTATATAATATACGTATAACTCTCGACGTAATAGGTTTTTGTATATATATGAATTGGGGCATCAATTTTGTTATGCAAAATTTCATGTAAAAATTTAAGATACAAAATATTTATAATTCCTCGTAATATAAGTGGGTTGATTTAAAATAATTTGGGGGAATAAACTTTATATTATTATCATAAAGAGTGAACAAATTCTAAAAGGATGAATATTCCATTATCGACTATTCGCTCGAGAGACATTTCGAGAAAATTATTATAAATACTTGTAACTGGTAAATTACTAACGATAACTAAATACGCGCATTCAATTACGGACAGAAAATATGCAAGCATAAAATGCAATTCAATTTAGACTAATAATTAAACTTTTCACGTTGTGCTTAAATGTTTATAGCCTGATTATTATTTTAATCAGAATAATGCAATAAGATCATTTTAACTTTTTTGTTGCGAAAAGTAATCTATTTTAAATAGGCAGTTATTTTAGATAAGTTGTTGACATCCCGTTTTTGATTTCGTTGGGAGGCCACTGCCTCCGGCTTTTAATTTCAACCGGTTTAAAAACCGGTTGAAATTAAAAGAGAACAGCGTAATTTCGGAAAATAAAATTACTGCCACCGTAATTTGACATTTTTAATATCATTAAAAATTATTAAAAAGCAAAAAAAAAATACTTTGCAAAAACAGCCCTTTAAAAAACCACTGATGAACGTAGGCTTTCCGCAAAAATTGCCTCCTAACTACGCTTGGCGGAGAGGTTGGCAAACAAAGTTTCCTATTTTTTAGTTACTTTAAGGAAGACTAGACTATAAGGAAACGGCTGCTGCCCATCCCTGGTTTGTTTCCACCTTTCGCCTCTTATGGCACCCACAGGATGGTATAGGGCAGTAGATGTTTTTATACCGCCACTACAGGGTAGTTATCATCAAAAAGATGAAATATAACGTAATTTTTTTTATCTTCTTCTTTTTCATCAGACCGAAAAGTTACATAAAATATTACTTAATCGCGAATGCAAGTTTCACACGCAATATATTAAAAAATTTCTACTGTAAAGCAGTATAAGCAGTGACTATTACATCCCATTAAAGTCCACAGCTGAACATAGGCCTCCCTATAGATTGCCTCATTGGGGATATAGTTTTCACAATTAGGCTAGTGAATTCGCAATGCAGTTTATTTGTAGTTGTTATAGTTAGGAAGACGCCGTTGCCCATTTGTTTTCCTCTGTCGCCTCTTACGACACCCACGGGGTAATATGGGGTAGTGGACATTATTACACCGCCACTATAAAGTAAACAGTAGTTTAAATGTATATAAAAATAAGATACGATTTTATAAATTTGTTATCTTATATTTTTTATAAACCGCGAGCTCCTATGTCTTGTACCGCACGCTTAATTCATCGGCACGAATACATGTTATGCAAAGAATAACGTAACGCCAACGTAAACCGGTCAAATATGCTGCTTGTTGTCCCTGACCTTAAAACTAGGTCATTATTCGGTGCTATGCTTGCGATAAAACGATTTATTAATATTAATTAGAGCAATTTAACTGTTGTAAAATTTATTTTGTTGTAAAATTTAACTTGTTTGACGACTGCGTGTTTTCGTTCGGTACGACTGCCATGGATCCAGGACTCGGATTCCAGTCTGAAAAGGTTTACAGATAAAATACAAATGATAAGTTCTGATATAATTACCTCCATGTTCCAGACAGTATACGAGTATCTCAGCCTCTTAGCCTAATAGCATTACGGGTAACCGGGCTCATAGTTTACGGTCTTTCCTATTTACTATAATAGCTCGTAATAGTATATAGTTATACACAGGCCACTAGTAGGAAAGCTTTGTCTTGATTGTCATGTTCAGTAGGCGGATTTGCGATCGCAGTTTCATACCTTTTTACATCTAGCGTGTCCTGAAGATGCTGCCAGAGGACACACATCATTTATTCTCTAATATTCAAAACATATAACAAGAATTTAAAAGTTAAAGGAAGATGTGATGAATATCATTGGTTTATATTATCATGTAATGCAAACCCAATCATTCTAAACCCAATCATCTAATTGTTAATAGTTTCGTTGAAACAAGACTTTTTTATTTCGATTTCCGATAGACAGCATGACTCCGATATTTAAAAAAGGTTAGGATTGTATAATTAATAACAAAAATGATTTATATAGCGTCAATGACCGGCGGATGATTCATTTCAACATAATATTACACTATAACTCGTTTTCATCTCGGCGGAATACGTTAACTAATAAAGGGCTAGTTTTTTTTGTATCTTTTGTTAGTTTAATGTTTATTCCAAATATTAATACGGAGCTTCATAGTTTTAAACTGAATTTTAAGTATACGACAGCTCACGCCAAAACTTTTGCAGAATTAGTTCAAAAGTTCGGTGGAGATAATGGCAAGTTATAATTTATATTGAAAATACGATTATTTGAAAGTACAATACGACTGTTTTAATAATAATTTAATACTAATTTTTACGAGCTAATCTTTAATAACGTATTTCATGATCAATTCCAAAAATGGATTTGCATCGGAAAAATTTTCAAGCGATAATGTTTTACGACTTCAAAAGCCGCCGAAATCCAGACGAAGCGTTTGATACATTTCTTTTGAGAAATGAAGAAAGAAGATTGGTCGCCCCTTGACAGCTGTCACAGAGGGAATCATGCCAACAGTCAAAATTTTAATTGAAGAAAATAGGTATATATCTAGAGTCCGGAGTGTGACACGCTGAAATCGCAGTTGCATTCTGCAGCCTGCCGCCGTGTTTGGCACTATAGGTCAGCCGATTGGGATAGTATGCGGTCTTTCTTTGCATCCTACCCTTGGGGGCGGGTTTGCTTCTCTCCGAAAGATCCCAACGTTGTTGCGGATTCTGTCGCTGATGTGGTACTTCAGTGTAAGGAACTTTTTATTCCTTCCTCTGTGGTGCCCATTGGATGCAAATCTCAGCCATAGTTTGGTCGCTCCTGTAAAATAGCATCATTCCATAAGCAGGAGCGTTACCAAGCCTGGGCTGACGCATCAACGTCCCGGTATGTAAACATCAGTGCTCTAAAAAGAAAGTATATTTCCGCCTCTAGGTCCTTCAAAAGAGTCATTGCCAAGGCAAAGTCAGAGCACTGAGAATTGGCGAGAAACTAGTTCGCCTTCCTTCTGGAACCCGTGCATTCTGATTTCTCACAAAGGTTGTCCAGGGGAATTTCTGTCAGCCATCTCTTCCATCTCTGCAAAAGGAGGACGACTCACTGGCCCATATCGCAAAGGAGAAAGCCGATCTGCTAGGCTCTTTCTTTGCGTTCAACTCGACTCTCGATGACGGAGGGAGTACGCCGCCGACCATCCCGCGGTGTGAGTGCTCTATGCCGGAAGTGCAGTTCAAGCAGCGCTCGGTTCGCAAAGCACTCCTCTCCCTGGACATCCACAAGTCGAGTGGGCCTGACAGAATCCCCCCAATTGTGCTGAGGTCCTGTGCTCCAGAGTTGGCACCGGTTTTAACGCGTCTTTTCCGGTACTCCTACTCCCTAGGCGTAGTCCTAAAATCATGGAAGACGGCTTTCGTTCACCCGATCCCTAAAAAAGGCGACCGCTCAGACCCGTCCAACTACTGGCCTATTGCCATTACCTCCTTGTTCTCCAAAACAATGGAGTCCATTGTCAACTGCCAGCTCATGAGGTACCTTGAGGATCACCAGCTGATTAGTGACCGCCAATACGGTTTTCGCCGTGGTCGATCAGCTGGTGATCTTCTAGTCTACCTAACTCATAGATGGGCGGAGGCAGTAGAGTCCAAGGGGGACGCATTGGCCGTTAGTTTGGACATTGCGAAGGCCTTCGATCGGGTTTGGCACAAAGCGCTTCTTTCGAAGGTCCCTTCCTATGGGCTTCCCGAGAAATTGTGCGTTTGGATCACCAGCTTTCTTGCAGATCGAAGCAACAAGGTCGTTGTAGACGGTGCAAGCTCCGATTACAAGCCTATTAAGGCTGGTGTTCCACAAGACTGCATGCTATCGCCAACGCTGTTTCTTCTACATATCAATGATATGTTGCAAACCCGTAACATTCATTGCTATGCAGATGACAGCACTGGTGATGCTCTGTACACCGGCAGTGCCAATATTTCTCGGGAAAACGTCTCTGAGTACCGGGACAAACTTTTGTCTGAAGCCAAGTCTTTGCTGAACAGAGTCTTGGATTGGGGGCGATTAAATCTAGTCCAGTTTAACCCCCAGAAGACACAAATTTGTGCGTTAACCGCTAAAAGGAACCTCTTTGTCGTATCTCTCCAGTTTCAAGGCACTCCCTTGTTGTCTCAGCCAGTATCGTTATCCTCGGCATCGACATATCGAGTGACGTGCAGTTTCGTGGTCACTTGGAAGAGAAGGCCAAATTGGCCTCTAAAGAGCTTGGCATGCTCAGCAGATCGGGGCAGTATTTCATGCCGGCACACCGCCTGCAACTTTACAAGGCGTAGGTTCGGCCGCACATGGAATACTGTTCCCATCTCTGGGCTGGGGCTCCCAGTAACAGCTCATTCTACTTGACCGCATCCAGCGCAGAGTGGCTCGAATCGTCGACGACCGAGTGCTTTTCGATCGGCTTGATTCACTGTTGCTGCGAAGAGATACCATGGAGAGTGCTTTGAGTAATTGTTTGAATTAATCCCAGCCGCCAAATTTCGTGAACGCACTACGCGACAAACGTCTCGATACTATCCACACCATCTGGATGCTTGGCGGTCTACCACTGTACGTTTTACAAGGAGTTTTCTTCCGCGTACGACCTTCTTGTGGAATAGTTTACCACCGGCGATTTTTCCGGACCGATACGACCTGGGGACCTTCAAGAAAAGAGCTTACTCCTTTCTAAAGGGCCGGCAACGCACCTGCAATTCCCCTGGTGTTGCGGTTGATCATGGGCGGCGGTGGTCACTTAACATTAGGTGAGCCGCACGCTCGTTTGCCCCCTCTTCTATAAAAAAATATACTCGTATATGTATGAAGAGGTTTAACACATTTTGCGTTCATGTGGAAGAGTTCACGAGATTTTTCACGAACACCTTGACGTGAGGAGAATTGTTTAGAGTTGGGTACCTTACTACCTCAACGATGGTCTGAAACCGGGTTAATACTATCCAGAAATACATCGCCGAAGCTAGGAAAGACTTTGATCGCTAGTTTTTTACACTTTGAATGATGAATGGCATACTAGTCTCCAAGTAGGAATAGTAAGGAGTAAATAGTAAAGGGCTCCTAGGGATATTGTTTCATCATCACAACGTGCCTGCGTACTCGCCGCTTTAAACGAGGGATTTCATGGATAGCAAACCGGTTAACCGATATGGTTTGACTGGTAGAAAATGTTTTTGGGTATTAGGTCCGCCCCTTGTATTCTTTTTTTTAAAAAATCAGCTCATAAACGGATACAGTTTTTATCACGTTTAAAAAATTGGTTCAGACACGTGGTAATTTGCTTAGATGCTGGTGAAGAATTTTTCCATCCTCTACTTTGAAAACATTTTTTATAACTCCTTGACACTACAGATTCGCTATAAATCACATGTTGGGATGGCCTGTCGAGGCAACCATGGCAAAAAAAGTAAAAAAAGTTGAAAAATTGGTGTTTAAATATAGCTGTAAAAACCATTTGCAGAAATGGCTCGAGTAAATACATTTTGAATATTTTGCATAATTGTCTTGATATGTCAAAAGTTTGCGCACTAGAATATATATATATATATGGTGAGTGTAGAGAACCGGAGGCGTCAATCACTGTATTACACGGTAGGTTATTCGTCTATCACAACCGTGATTATTGTAAAACCGACAGTATGCATGAGCGTGTAATGTACGCCTAATTAGAATAAATTGAATAAGAAATATTTAATACAATTTAATTTAATATGACGTGTTATTGCTCTTAGCCTTTATTTCGAGTACTTATTTACCAGACCTCGTATTTTAGAGTAAAACTTAATTTAAAGACCTTTTTTAGTTTCACAAGAGCCGGTTTAACATTTAGTCTGGTTTCATTTATCGCTAAGATTAACAGATGTTCATAACTTTGAAACTAGGTAAACCATGTACATAGCAATAATATTATAATTACGTTGTAATTCTAAAAATAACATTTTTCTTACTATAGTATCATTTTCCTTTTAAAGCTTAGTTACATAATTGAATTTAATCGTTTATGAATATCACCATACTATACGAACGAAACCTTACCTAACAGTAAATAGAAATTTAGAGTGTAAAGTGGAATGCACCCGTACATGTCTGTGACATGAAAAAAGAATGTGAGTTGTGCGGATGTGATATGATCAACGATGATATTCTTAAAAAAAACCCACATGCCAAACATGGCAACTGTGGAAAATATTCCTCCAATATGGCATTCCAGGGGGATGCCTATTTTCAGTTTTGGACTTTAGATAGTTTGTGATGATGATGATGATATTCAAAAGACTATTATGAAACGATTCCAAATTATTTTTATTATTTTTATTTGGTGACAAATAATTTAGATATTTGTTTTGTCAAACGCAAAGGCTGCTCATTCGAGTACATTTTAGTTTTTAACACAAATATTATTATTGTGGATGATAAACTAGCCATAAGGGAAAGCTCGTGATCCGTTAGTGAGTTATTGAGATTTTTGTATTCTTAGTTTCTATGCGCGATAGGATTCGATTTATGAATATCCGCAGAAGAAACAGATTAACTAAAATATCCTAACGGATCAGTAAGCTAAAGTGACAATAGTGGGTCGTATTAGCTGGATAAACCGATAACGGATGGGTAAGAAACGTTCTAGAATGATAAGCGAGGTATAGTGCTACCCTTCACTAGATGCGGTTTGGTAAAACATGCAGAAAGCTGGTGCAGAACCGTGTCTTGTAGCATTCCTCGAGACGGTCTTATGTTGGGATGTAACGATGCTACTGCTGATGTTGATGATGATTAAAGCGTTGTTAAAAAAGAAATAGTAAATTCGTTGTATGACTTACATAGTAACTTGGTAGTTATAATATATAAGTTCTCGTTTGAAGATCAAAATAGGACAAGGGGATCAAGGGAGAGGAAGGATAATACAAATATTCACAATATGTATCTACGCCCTCTTCTTCTTCCTATTCTATCTTCTTGGACTACGTCGATCATTATGCGACTAAGTTATACTTCGGACAGAGACGAAAAATTAAAAGTGTACGAACAACTGCGTACGCAATCATATAAACACTTACTTTTCCAACCTAAATGTAACGGTTATGCGCAAATATCGATTATAATTTAAATAGCGTCAGTGATATTAAAGGAATCGGATTAAAAACTATAATTGAGCTGACAATATTTATCGGCCAGGTTTATTTTGTTTTAATTTTCGCCTAAATTTACGGTTTGAAATAATACTAGTTTTAACGGAATTTATCGCGTATATTTAACTTTTTTACCCGACGTTTCGAGAGCTTTACAGCACCCATGGTCACGGGAAGGACTGAGATGTTCAACGTCCAGCTGTCATAGTTAACCGCGGTTACCATAGATTAAAATTTTAACTTTTGTTCCGATCTACACAGTATGAGCTTATGGTATCATGGAGTCTTGCAGTTGTATGCTTGGGTTGGGATTTAATTTTATTTACTATAGGATCCCAAGCAGATGGTAGCACCCAGCCATCTTCTCTATTGAAATTAGGATGTTTTTTGATTTCAATAGCCTCGCGAATCATCCTTGGAAGGAATCGGTGTTCTTTAGCGAGGATTTGTGGTCTATCAAATCTGATGTAGTGACGGGGGCGATCTTGTACATGTTCACAGACTGCAGACTTCCCGGAGCGTCGATTCTTCACATCAGCTATATGTTCTTTGACGCGGGTTTTAATTGATCTTTTAGTTTGTCCTATGTAGGAGAGACCACATTCACAATCAAGATTGTACACTCCTGCATCTTGCAGAGGGACGTTACACTTAACTGATGGTAAAAACTGACCAATCTTCTTCGGCGGCTTGAAGTATGTTTTGATGGAAGCGCGCTTCAAGATGTAGCCAATCTTGTCAGTGACTCCTCTAACATATGGCAGTACAGCAGGTACACGCTCGACTGTGGCCGGCTTCACTCGTTCTCTGTGACGTAGGCGTGGGACCCGAAGCTTGCTGTCATGCAAAACTTGCTTGACATGTTGGAGCTCGGCAGCCAGGTGTTTACTGTCACAGATCCCTCGTGCTCTCTGAAACAAAGATTTACCCACGGTAGCTAACTGTGAAGGATGGTGGTGAGAATCACCGTTTAAATATCTATCTGTATGGGTCTTTTTTCTATACACAGTATGGCTCAAGGTGTTATCAGGATTCCGAATTACTAACACATCTAGAAAAGCTAAGGAATTGTTTGCCTCTAACTCCATTGTGAACTGAATTTTAGAATTTATAGAGTTAAGATGGTCTAAAAATGCAGTTACTTTATCTAAAGGTAGAATTGTGAAAGTGTCGTCTACGTACCGCTTGTAGAATCTTGGATTTATGGGAGAAGTAAGCAGGGCTTTCTCCTCAAAGTCTTCCATGAATATGTCGGCGACAATGGGAGATACAGGTGAGCCCATCGCCACACCATCTACTTGCTTGTAGAACTCCTCCTTCCACAATAGGTAGCCAGATGTAAGGCAGTATCTGAGTAATACTGCATATTCCGCGGGCATGTTGTTTTCTTCCAGCCTTCTAGTTACAATTGAGATGTAGTCTTCAACAGGTAAGCATGTAAACAATGACTGCACATCAAAACTGACCATAGTTTCATTGTCTGCCAGACGTAGGTCTTTAATCTCGCTGACAAAATGGTAGGAATCCTTTATGTGTGCTCTTGTATGTCCCCTGAGCGGTGAGAGTATTTTCGCTAAGTGTTGAGCCAATCTGTAAGTTGGTGAATCGATTTGGCTCACTATGGGGCGTAATGGAGCATTGGGCTTGTGTATTTTTGGTAACCCATACAACTTTGGTGATTTGGCGCACGTAGGTATTATCCATTTTACGTCCAGATTTAATTTTTCGGAGTGTTTCTTTATGAGGTCACTAGTTGTTTTTAGTGTGCTATTTGTTGGGTCGTTTTTAACCTTTTTATAAGTACTTACATCCGACAAAAGTTCTTGTATTTTAGAATTATAATCTGACGTATCCATGACCACCGTGGCATTTCCCTTATCTGCGCGGAGAATCGTAAGTTCTGGTTTATTGCGTAGGTTCTTTAACGCTATAAATTCGTCTCTGGGAAGATTCGGTTTAGGCACTGAACATCGACGTAACATAGACGAAATGTCTTGACGTATCGCCTCCAAATCTTCTTTCCGCATATTGTTTTTAAATAAACAGTCCTCGACACTACAGATAATTTCTTCGTACGGTAATCTGCTAGGAGTTATAGCGTAGTTTAGTCCTTTGGATAAAACCTTTATTGTTGCATCATCCAGTGTTTGTTTTGACAGATTATAGAACGCGATTAATCTATGATCTGTGTTTGTCAATGGTTGCTTTTGGTTCTGGCATTGATTCGGATGTTTGACATTTGATTTGGCCGTTAATTTTTGATATTTTTCTATATGTTTGTTTTTGCATTCGTTATATTTACTAATTTCGCGTTTATTTAATGTTTCCATGCAAAAATTATAATCAAACGTCGTTAAAACTTTCTTTAATTCACTGGATGATGTGTCTATGGATTTATTTATGTCATATAGATCGGAGCGTTTCTGTTGGATTACCGCCCGTAACAACTTTTTACTTGCCTGATTTAAGATCTTAGCGCTTCCTCGAATGTCCTTTTTGGTGGATATTTTGACACACGTAGGAATGAGATTATGGTCTCGACATCTCTTCAAGAAATTTAAGGCTGTTAGATATCTTGCGCGCTTAGTCTTTAGATCTTCTAATCGGCGTATTTTATTTGCAATTACATGCAAGCAGCAGCGTTAAAACTAGTATTATTTCAATGTGTAGTGTTCGCGTAAATATAAGAAATCATTATAAATTTATGGTTGTTTTACAAGATATGTCTGTATGTTATACCCGTACTTTGTTCTGGAACTGAGAGACAGTGCCTCAATGTTGACGACCTATGAAAGCTCACAATTATCAAGCACTTAGCAATTTAAATGGTTACATATAAAACTCATATTATGTAAATATTTTTCAAGCATTTTTATTCACTTTTAATATAAACAGAAGGTAACATTAATATGCTTTTATTATTTTAAAATGACTAGATTATTTGTTCTTTATAATTAATAATGTGAGATGACATGTGCTGGTGCCGAAGCTGGGTGATGTCCAGGGGCTGAGTGACTGACAACCGCGTTGAAACCGTTGTGATCATCGGCGGTGTATTCCACTCTACGCACGGATCCATCAGCTTCGTGAATCGAGTACTCTCCATGGACAGCATCACCGTCGCGGCTTTCGTGTTGGGACTTGTTGTCGCCTGTATGTCCATCGGCCACAGAGTAGGCGAAGTCATATTTGGGATGAGACTGAAGTTAAAGACAAAAATGTCATTAATAACGGGTTTCTTATTATTTCGAGATGGTTGCACAATTTAAAAAAATATAAGCGAGATGTCCATCTCGTAAATATTTGATATACAAGCACTATATTACGTCCCGCGTAATAAACTCAACAACAAACAACATTAAAAAAAAGTCGGATTTCTATTCATTTGGAAAAACATAATCATTACGAGTTATTGTTAACAATTTTTTTTTAATATTTCATTAATAACAATTTGTTGCACGTACGTATTCTTTCACGTGGTAATTAGCTGCTATCACACCATAGCTAGGAGAGGAATGGTGAGATGATGCAGTAGCAGCATAAGTTACTGGTGCAAGGGCAATAGCAGGATGATGTTGAATAGTTTGAGAAGAAACGGCACGTCTGGTCGATTTGGGAACGGAAATAGATTGATATGCTATAGGGGAAGAGTACGGGATAGAAGAAGCAGCATAGGTAAATGGAGCAGAAACAACGGAGTGGCCTTGATCATGACGGACGAGCAGCGGATGCGTAAACAGGTGCAGCATAATTAATATGACTGGCGGCGTAGGTAGGTGCAGCGACGTAAGTAGGTGTAATGTAAGATACTGATGTAGCTGCTAGTGTGACATGAGGTTGATGATCGCGCAAAATAGTTTGGGAAGATATTGCGGCATGCCCAGCAGTAATCCGAGCGGGAGTTGCACTATAAGAAACAGGTGCAACGTAATTGTTGTGTGAATTTGCGTAGTAAGTCGGTGATGTAGCGTAAGAAGTAGGTGCGGCAGCTACAGTAATGTGGGGTTGGTCATTTCGGTGAAAAGTTTGAGAGGACACGGCGTTGTCACTAGATATACGAGCCGGAGAAGTTTGGTATGCAAATGGGGAGGCACAGCTAATATGAGAAGCGGCATAGTGTGCGGGCGCAAAAGAGTAGGAAACAGGTGCCGCTACAACGGTTATATGGGGCTGATCATGACGTGTAATAGATTGAGAAGACACAGCGTGACCTGGAGAAACAAGTGTAGGAGCGTGATAAGCTACAGGAGTTGAGTGATAAGCGATGGCAGAAGTTTGTATGGCTACTGGTGTAGTATGCACCGCTTGATGTTGATCATGGCGCACGATGCTTTGCGAGGAGACGGCTGCAGCAGACGAATAGTGTGGTTCAGCCAGGAGCCCAGCAGATGCTTTTTCCATCAAGGCGCTTAAAAAGAATACCTGTGCGAAAATAATTTAAATGTATCAATAAGTAAATATAAATTTGCGCATTATAAATAAAATTAAATATTTAATTTTTTCTAATTGTAATTAGAAAAAATTAAATATTTCTTGTAGTGTAATTTTATAATAACTCACTTTCGTTAACATATTTACTTCTTGTAAGTATCCTATATGACAGATACACTTGAACTATAACAATTCGCTTTTATAGTAATTTATTTTTCATGACAAGGTCTACGACAAAAAAATTTACAGTAAATTTATTAATTTTAAGTTACTCAATAGTATAAGATATAAAAGTTAAAGACATATCCTCAGAAGTAAGCTTCTGTGTCTTAAAGGTTTATATTTTAAGTGTATTATGTACCATGACATTGTTATGTTTTGATGGCTTGACTATATGAACGAAGTTATAGTGAATCTCTATGAATATTTATAAACAATATGCGTTTAATATAAATAGAATTCGAAAACTATTTTTTATTTGTTAGTATAACCAGCAACTGATTCGTAGCATCCTAGGATCATAAATTATTAGATTTGTGTAAGTAATTAAATATAAAATATATGAATTATGTAATAAATTATCGATTTTCAATTTAAATGTAATATTATTCATTTGCTCTCAAAGTTATAAAAAGTAATAAATACTACGTCCGTTATAAACAATTACGACAGGAACAAGCAAATAAAATTAGATATTTAGGATTGACACTCGATATTAGGTTACAGTACAATACTCACATCAATAATATCGTTAAAAGTCCTTACAAATGCTAGGTTTTCTCAAGCACAGCTTAAAAAATTTGGATTAATTAAAACGAAACCTACTCTTTACAATATTCTAGTCAGAAGTAACCTAGAGTTTGGAACTTTCGCTTGGAACCCAGTTTGTAGAGCTCTCTTTCGAAGAATTAAATATATTCAGCTTCATATATTCCCCCGGTATTTCCCACAGATTCCCTTAACTATAGAGACTCGAATATTATAAAATTATCACCTTAAGAGATCGCCGCTTATATCCGATCGAATGTTTCTTTAAAAATTATTAAACAATAATATGAAATGCAGTCCTCTTCTTGAACAAATTAATATTTGAGTTCCTTATAAATAAAGAACCCCAGTAAACTATATATTCAATAGAGATCGGCCTTGCTACGCGGACGTAGCCAATCCCTTACTTCATAGTTCGCTTCCTAGAATATATATTGAAAATACAAAATAAATCTATGCAATACACACTTTTCTGTATCTTGTTGTGTATGCTTAAATAAATAAATAAAAATGGAAATTTAAATCAGATTGAGAGGTGGTATTTTTTCTCCAAATTTGTTTGTTACCATCCCAGCAGTATCCCTTAAAATTGGTTTAAAATTGACAAGGATATCGCGTACACACAAACAAAAACATAGAATTGAATTGAGATCATCCCCTTTTTTTAAGTCAGCTTAATATCTGGCAAACTGTATGTATTCTGTATCTAACACAGTTATAAAATAGGAACATCAGTTATATTTGCCATACCTTTCTGCCTAGTCAGTGAAATTCATGTGTCATTTAATAGGCTTAAAATTTTTAACTTTACGGCCATACTCATAGTAATCATGTCAATCTAAAAAAAATGCTTTAAGTTGCTGTATCTCTCATCACTAAATGACAATAAAAAAGATAAGATTAAAGATAATTAATAATGATTTCTTACGTTTACGCAAAGACTTCACATTAAATGAAACTAATTTTTATTTAGTTTACTGTAATGACGGGGTACATAAGACTACCAAAAAGATCTATAAGATCCCGCGTAAAAGAACATAGCATATACGAGCTCGTATAGCTGACGTGAAGCACCGTCGTTCCAGTAAGTCTGTAATCTGTGAACATGTTCAAGATCGACCCCGCCATTACATTAGATTTGATAGACCACAAATCATTGCAAAAGAACACCGATTCCTACCTAGGATGATTCGGGAGGCTATTGAAATTTAAAAAAGCATCCTAATTTCAATAGAGAACATGGATGAGTATTACCATCTGGTGGGGATCTTATAATTAATTAAATTATATCCAAACCCAAGCATACCACTGCGAGACACTGTAAGCTCCCTCTGCATAGATCGGACCAAAAAATTAATATCTAAACCCGAAAGTATCCGGGCTAAAATATATGCCATTAGGACGTCAAACATCTCATTCCCCACCGTGACCATGGATGCTCTAATGCACCCAAAACATAGCGAATAATAATAAATTAATAGTAACAATAAAAAGTTAAATAAAACGCAATAAAATCCGTAAAAAACAGTTACATTTAAATTAAGTTAATGTTTAATATATGTAAGCGATAATTAACGCCTATAAGTAAGACCGTTAGAGTTAAAGCATTTTAAATTTTTTAATAAATTGTTTAACCCGGGATCGGTTCTTTTTAGTATTGGTAGTAATTTAAATTTATGTGTGTATCTATCACGTGTCCATTCGTTTTATAAATATGTTTTGAGGATAAAACTCTTTTGAAAATTCGTACTTCTCCGCAAATTGTCTTTAATTCTTTGCAAATCAATAATAAATAGAGGAAAATACCAAGTAAAAATTGTACCTACATATTATGTACATTGCTGCTACTTGTAACGAGGCATTTCATACTAATCCAACTGACAACTTATGTGCATTTCAAAGCGTCATTGGCGCTTATAACTACCATTAAAGACTATATTAATCCGAATACCAATGTTTTTTTTAAATGGTGAAGAACTAAGTCCTGTTAAATCCTCTGTTTTTCTTGGCATCACTTTCGATGCTAAGCTTAAGTGAGGCCCACATATATCTAAACTAGACTAGATTTTATAAAGGATTAGAGATCTCACTAGTGTCGAGACAGCTAGATTAGTTTATTTCAATTATTTCCATAGCATAATGTCATATGGGATTTTTCTATGGGAGAATGTGGCTGATTTCGAAACTATTTTTGTTTGCAGAAGAGAAAAATTTAAAGAAATAAATATATTAACTTTGACATCTCAGTATATTTATGAAAATTTAATATATGATCACAAAAAAAACATAGTTTTAGTAAAAAAAAACACACCCTGCACTTTTAGGTAACAAAAAATTTGATTGTCAGTAAGTTATTCGATCGTTTTATTTATAACTATACCCTACATTATAATATAGAATTTCAAGGTTTTGCAGTTCCGAAATCAATAATAAGCGAAAGTATGAGTTGGTGTGGGAGCAGAGTGACGGGAGCGGAGTGGCTGACAACAGCGTTAAAGCCGTTGTGGCCTTCAGCGGAGTATTGCACCCTGCGCACAGAACCATCAGCCTCGAGCAGCGAGTATTCACCATGCACGACGAAACGACGATTTTTTATAAATATATATTTAAAATTTTGTTTCTGAGGCTCGCCATCGCCCTTCACAGTACGTGAGCAAGCCCGGCTTTCATCTCCGCCGACACCTATGAAATTGTTAATTGCAATTACGAGTACTCTTATAAACTAGTTTACCACGTGCTTGGCGATAAATGAAAGCTTCTTGAGGAAACGTGCATGACTAAGTAATACAATGTGTAAAGAACAAAAAAGACGCAAACACAACCAATTATTATAACCTACTCAGAAGGTATGGAAGGTTTGTGCTCAGGTGTGAGAACCGTATCGCTTTTAGTTTTCTATTTTAAGTTATATTTATGATTTTCTAGTTTGTTTATTGTTCACTCAGTAAAATATGAGTTAATGTGCAGGGATTGTTCTTCAATTTAAAATGTTATCTGTTACTATATTTCGATATTATCAACAAACATATCGTTTTTCATAAATTATGGAAAAGATACAATTCATTTCATTAATTACTTTAGGGAGTCATCGGTATAGTACCCCAACCGGCCTTATGTCCTATCAATTATATATCATAAGAAATTATACCGTGAAAGAAAAACTTAAGAAGATCAATCTAGTTTAGTTACTAGCTAAATGAAAAGTTTAGTTACTAGCATATATATGAGATTCCCAATGGAATTTTTAGTTCAAGGACATTTCCATATTACCGACTTTTTTATTTCAATTACCTTTTCAATTAACTCAACACAGTCACAGGCATTATTTGTTAACTTTAATTACTGTACAGATAATGTTAAAAAAATCTTTTATCATCCTTACTTACTATAACTATGTATTTGCATCCTGGATCTACTATTTATAAAAGTAACAAGTTAGAATAAGTTAAATTAAACAGGAAAAATTTATTTTATATTGGTTTTATTCGATATGAAGAAAAATATCATTATTGTATTGCAGTTGATAAACGAAATACCCACACATAAATTTATTAAAACTGAAAATAGTATATTATAAATAATAGGATAATTTTGTTTTTAGTAAAAAAAATTTGATAAGCTATACGCATGCGCTAGTAATAGTACGCTGAGTAATGACGTCGCAAGAGATTCTATATCATATCGTATATATAACATATACGATATGATATCGAATCTTTATGTAACATACACATGATATTATATCGATACGATATCGATATAATACCGATATATATATATATATATATATATATATATATATATATATATATATATATATATATATATATATATATATATATATATATATATATATATATCGATATAATATCATTCCGTAGGTGACGTAAGAGATGACAAAGGTAACTAAAACGTAAAGTGGGCAGCAGCATCTTCTTGATAACAGCTCAAAATAATAAAAAACTGCGGTTGGCAACCCCCTTGCCAAGCATGGCAAATCCTCCCTATCAGGCAATGTATCTGGGAGACCTATGTTCTGCAGTAGCAGTTTGACTGGCGGCAATAAATTAATAAAATGATAAAAAATCATTTAATTTAGTCACAAAAGCCCCTCGGAAATACCAAACGGGTAATTATGAACTCATTAATAAATCACAAATAAATAAATTATTTATTTTTCTCTTAGTAATTATAAAAATAAATATCTAGCTTAATTCAAGACTTCATTTGTTTCGCTGGGATAATCGTTCAATTAATGATGAGCGAGAATGTGCGTGGGTGCGGGAGCAGAGTGATGTGCGGGAGCGGAGTGGCTGACTACAGCGTTGAAGCCGTTGTGGTCGTCAGCGGAGTACTGCACTCTGCGCACGGAACCATCAGCCTCGAGAAGCGAGTATTCACCATGCACGGCGTCACCATCGCGGCTCTCGTGTTGGGACTTGTTGTCGCCAGTGTGTCCATCGGCCACGGAGTATGCGAAGTCGTATTTAGGATGAGCCTAGAATTAAAAATATGTGGTTAAATGAGACTGAAAACGTACGTTACAATTATAGATTTGTGGTTATTTTCAATATTCTAGCAATGTTTATCTGATTTACTTACGTATTCCTCGTGTTGTGCGGTGGCAACAAGCTTGGTCGCGGGAGCAGCATGGCTGATGATAGGCGCGGCGTAGTGCGCTGGTGCCGCTGCGTAGGATACAGGAGCAAATCCGAATGCGGCATGGGGCTGATCATGACGCAAGATTGTTTGAGAGGACACAGCATGGCCGGCGGAATAACGGGCGGGAGCCGCGTAAGTGGCGACTGGAGCAGCGTGGTAGGCGAGAGGGGCGGCATGTATGGCGACGGGTGCAGAGTGAATAGCCTGAGGTTGGTCGTGACGCACGATGCTCTGTGAGGAGACAGCTGCAGCAGATGAATAGTGGGGCTGTGGCAAGAGGCCTGCCGTTGACACTGCCAGTACGGCGCTCAGAGCTAAAACCTGTAAAAATGAATTAAGATGGAATAATTCTACATCTTGTTGCAAAAAACTTTGAAGCTCATCTTGATGAGCTTCAAAGCTTTTAAATAATTTTTTACCATAAATGGTTTTCTCAACAAGTTGAGAAAACCATTTATGGTAAAAAATTATTTAAAGGCTTTATGAATTTAAAAATGCACACCTATATTCTTAACTTACTTTCGAGAACATATTTTATTGGTAACAGAAAACGACTAATAACTGTTGAACTTGTTGGAGAGCTTTTATAGTAAATATATTTTGACAGCGACAAGGTTAACAGGTCATATTATGTATAGGTTATGTAGGTTTTATTTGAGAGGTTAACCGATAATGTCACTTTCACCATGAATAAATCACGTTAAATAATAGTTTTGTAATTTATACAATTGCTTATAGTTTTAATAAAGCAAATCACTGCGTTTCGATAGCTATAGTCGTCACAATAGCCAAATGCCAATAATTCAAACGTACCTACTACGATTATTGCTATATAATTTTAATATAGCTTTGAAACTAACTTTGTGTTTTATATTTTTTACATTTCTGTCTTTTAACATTTCACACACTACTTCATCTTTTTATCTCTGCATCACCCAAAAGTTGACGGGTATGAATTTTAATAAATAAAATAAAACTTTTATGAAGTCTAATAAATAAAAACGGTAAATAAAGAGCATGTTTAGCATCTATCAAAAATAAAATTATTAATAAAGTTTCGTGTCTATGCTAGTGTTCCTCATGAGGAAACTGTCCTCACTGCAGTAATTGGCTATTTCTATTATTTTATAGTATTATGATCAGAACTGAACAAGCATGCAAAATTTTAAAGTCGTTAGTTTAGAGCAAGTAGTTCAAATACACACACGTGAAGTTATATGAAGGCTTATAACAGTAAAAATAAAATGGAATAAGATCTACAGATCATGTTCTTCAAATAAAACAACACTTACTTACTCACGTAGTTAAACTTGTACGTACATTGTACACAGTGGTGTACAGAGTACACCAGCTCCCAAAATTAGCACCTGTTCACTTATTATGATGCATATTGTAGCCATTGTTTTAGGTAATTTCGCTGTCAGCCTGTAAGACTCTAGTAGGCCTATGCTATTATCCGGACACAGCTTTGTCGGACTTCGCACCCTAAGCTTGGCAAAATCCTCTGTTATGCCGAAAATACTGCAGCATTGATTTTGAAATAAATATATGGTGAAGTTGAGGATTAATGTTAAGTACTTTGTTAGACGAAAACACGATTCCATAAAATTTTCTCGATAGAATAAAAATCCATAGTTGCCACCAACCCGAACTATAAACCGCTGGTATTCAAAAAATACTTAAAATTAGATCATGAAATTTTGCATACTAACTGAACTAACTATAAAGCAGGGCTTATGTTATTTACTTTTTTTATTTATCATTACTTTCACTGTAAAAAGAAATTACCTAAACTATCGTCGTTGTTAAAATTTTAAACCGCCTGACACCGTCATTCACACAGTCACTCTCATAGATTACTGTATATGTATATGTCACTCCAGCTCCATTCTAGCTCCGGCATTTGAAGGGAAGGGTTGTGTCGCTTGTGCTCAGAACACACATTACGCAACAGGACGACGTAAAATTAAAATATTAAAAAAGACAGTCAGGGTTATAGTGCTGGCGCAATGGGAAATAAGCGTAATAAAAATAAGAAGCGTATGATAAACTTAATTAAGTAAGTATCTACCGACCTACCTAATTACAGTATTAGTGATTACAATATTATGTAGAAATTTAGCTTATGACAGGTTTGGTGCAGTGGCTAAGCGATTGGTTGTTGCGCTACTAGTCACAGGTGTCTCTGTATGTGAAAATTTGTGGTTGTAATCGCGCCGTCTACGATTCAGGAGAAATCGAGTGTGGTGTAACTTTAGAAAAAAAAATGTATAGTTACCTAAATAGTGTTACGAGCTTAGGGTTCGTGACAATAAAAATTGCCGATAAAATTACCTAAATTAACACTTTAATTTACTTTACACAAACTAAAGTTAAAAACACTAATAATTAAAAACACTAATTCACTTAATTCCGCTCCGAAGCTTCGCTTGTTTCGTCAAATCAACTCTGCACTGCCGCATCTTGCGCCACCTATTTATTTAAATTAGCAAAATATCCGGAATGTTCAAGTAAACACGCGCAAGGTACCGAGATTTCGAGTATAGATTTTCTAGAAACTTAGTTCTTCGGGTGGCGCTGTCGGTTGAGAGATCTGTAATGTCATTCTCTGCAAAGCTCCCCTCGCTCTCGTTCCTGACACTAGATGGCGCTAGTTGACTTATTCACACAACACTGCCCCCTCCTAAGACATGCTCGTCCCGAGCATTATCGGTCCCATAATAACGCGCCAAGCGATCCACATGGACGATCTCAGGAGTCCCTCTTGCGCCTTTCTGTATCCGGTAGGTCACATCGTTGATCCTGGTTACAATCCGGTACGGGCCGTCCCATTTAGCTTGAAGCTTAGGAGATTTCCCTTTGCTGCGGACTGGATTGTGCAACCACACTAATGAACCTTCGTTGAACCCTTTATTGTTCATTTTGCGGTCATACCGGGTTTTCATTTTCTCAGACATTTGCTGGCCCGATTGTCTGACGTGCTCATAAATGTCATTCATTTTGTTCCGCAAGTCATTTGCATAATAGGTTATACTGCGTGGGGCATCAGGTGGTATCCCGGTGATCAGGTCCGCAGGCAGCCGTAATTCTCTTCCAAAGTTTGCGAAAGCTGGTGTAATTGCTGTACTTTCGTGAACACAACTCCGATATGACAACAAAAACGGTTGTATGTGCTTGTCCCAATCTCGTTGCCGATTGTCTACAACTTTTGCTAGGTACCTCTCCAATGTCTGATTAAATCGTTCCACCATTCCATCAGATTGCGGGTGATAAGAAGTCGTTCTTGTTTTATGAGTACCCATAACTCGGCAAGTTTCCTGGAATATTTGAGACTCAAAATTCCTTCCTTGATCGCTGTGAATCTCTAAAGGTACTCCAAAACGACAGAAGACTTCATGAACTAGTTTATCTGCAACTGTTGAAGCTTCTTGATTTGGAATGGCAAAGACTTCTGGCCACTTAGTGAAGTAATCCATCACAACCATGAAATACTTGTTACCGCTTTCACTCTCCGGAAACGGCCCCGCCACGTCAATGGCTATTCTCTCCCATGGTGCACCCACATTGTACAACTTCAATGCACCTCTACTACGAGTCGGAGGTCCCTTTACAGCCGCACAACTTGTACATTTGCGACACCAGTCCTCGACATCGTTTCGACAGTGGACCCAGTAAAACCGTTCTCGGATCTTCAGTAGGGTTCGTTTAACTCCCAGATGGCCTCCTGAACAATCATTATGGTACAGCTGTAGAACATTCGGTACTTTAGCTTTAGGGACAACCATTTGCAAATGACAGCTGTCTCCCCGAACGTTTTCCCATTTACGACACAGAACTCCATCCTGAAGCAGCAAGCTGTCCCACTGGGCCCAATAGCTTTTAGTGGTCGAACTCATCGCTGAGACGTCACTCCACTTGGGCTTGGGAGCACTGGCATTTATCCATTCCAGAATCGGCTTGATGTCCGGATCTTCCTGCTGTGCATGTAGTAAGCTGTCCTTCCACTCGTTGCTGAGGTGGTCTGCCCTGAGCATACTCACGGATACCACTTCCTTACTCTCTTGCCTAGTACAATGTTTGCAATCCTCAGGACAAGGTCTTCTTGACAATGCATCTGCGTTGCCATGAGATTTCCCGCTGCGATGTTCGATCTCAAAGTCGTATTCCTGCAGTAGTTCAATCCACCTCGCAACTTGTCCTTCTGGGTTTTTAAACTGCAATAGTTTAGTGCAGCATGGTCAGTCCGTAAGTGAAACTTTCGTCCCAGAAGATATTTGCTAAAATGCTGCAACAACTTTACCACAGCGAGCAATTCGCGTCTTGTGACACAATAGTTCCTTTCCGGTTTTGACAACGACTTGCTGAAGTACGCTATCACGACATCTTGGTCACCATTCCGTTGAGACCACACACCGCCAAGTCCTACATCACTTGCGTCTGTGTCAACTATAAATTCTTTGCTTGCATCAGGGTATCCCAAAATAGGTGTTTTGCACAGACGGTCCTTGAGCTCCTGGAATGCGATATTGCAACTTTCATCCCAGCAGAAATGTCGCTTCTCCTCGGTTAGCTTGTGCAGAGGTTTGGCTATATCTGCAAAGTTCTTCACGAATCGCCGGTAATAGGAGCACAAACCCAAAAATGCTCTAACCTGCGTGTTGTCTTTTGGAACCGGCCAATCCTTGACTGCGGCAATTTTCTCTGGATCTGTGCGGATACCTTCTTCCGATACTACAAACCCCAAAAAGTTAACTTGCCGTTGGAATAGTGAACATTTCTTCGGGCTCAACTTGAGGTTGGCACTCTGAATCTTCATAAGCACGCGTTCCAGGTTTTGAAGGTGTTCCTCAAACGTACGGCCCACGATGATGATGTCATCCAAGTAAACCAGACAGGCATCGCCAATTAGCCCGGTAAGTACAAGTTCCATCAGCCTTTCAAACGTTGCTGGAGCATTGCACAACCCAAACGGCATTACTTTGAATTGCCACAGACCCTTTCCCGTCGAGAACGCAGTTTTCTCCTTGTCCTTAGGGTCAATTTCAACTTGCCAGTAGCCACTTTTTAGATCCAGCGTGCTAAACCATTTTACTCCTGTAAGCATGTCCAGCGTGTCATCAATTCTTGGCAAGGGATAACTGTCCTTCTTTGTAACGTCGTTCAGACGGCGGTAATCAACACAGAACCGCATGCTGCCATCCTTCTTTTTCACCAGCACCACTGGTGAACACCATGGACTAGAGGAAGGTTCGATAACACCATCCTTCACCATTCCTTCAATCATGGTTTCCACTTCCTTTTCACGTGCTACCGGCAATCTTCTTGGCCGCTGACGGATAGGCAATTCTTCTCCTGTGTTTATTTTGTGTTGAACTAAGCCAGTCTTTCCTATGTCAGCATCGTTTGATGAGAATACATCGGCGTACTTGAGTAACAACTTCTTCGCCTTGACCAATTCGTTCGGAGAGAGAACACTGCGACAGTCTTCCAAAAGTGTGGTCACTCTCGTTTCTGAATCCTTGCTGGGGGTCCCACTCGATATATATTGGCACCGACGTAACCAATCCACTTCCTCACAAGTACCGATTAGTGTGCCTTTTTCTATAATCTGGTCCCGGTCGCAAAGGTTCAGCACACGTACTCCTGAGATGTCAGTGGTCCTGAAAAAGGTTCGGGCTACTTTCCATGGAAGGTCATTATTTACCCTTTCCACAAGTACACAACGGTGGGCTTGCCCAGCGTTTCGAGGAAGACTAACCGGAACAATCGTTTCCGATCTCGGCGGAAGAACAATCTTCTTAATGCTGTACACGTTCCCTGGTAACGCACCTTCCATAAAAAGTTCCTCCTGTCCACATTTCAAAACACTTTGCTTAACGTCGATCTCACAACAATTATTTCTCATAAAGTCTAGGCCCAGGATGCAGTCGTCCATTATATCAGCCACGATGACATTATGCAGGTAGATCACGTTGCCTAGCTTCAACTCCATCTCCTTCTCTCCACGGACGGGTATACGCTGACCGGTGGCTGTTACCAAATTAATGCGTTCTCGGTTGTATGTGGAGTCCCCAAGGAACTGACTTATAGGTTGGGAACTAACAACCGTACGAGAGGCTCCAGTGTCTATGGTCAGTTTACACGGCATTCCGTTGACCTCGCCCTTGATGATTAGACTGTTCCCATCATGGGTTTGTGAGATCAAGATCCTTGGGGCTCTTTTAACATCAGCCAGCACCCGCCCCGCATTTCTGGCTTTTACTCGTTTCCCTGCTGCTGCTGGGCGGTGCTGTTGGCCGCATTACCCTCCTGGGATCGTTCACCTTCCCTTTCTAGGGTTCGCTTAGGGCAGCTGGATCGAAGATGGCCCTTTTCCCCACAGCCATAGCACCTAGGGCTGTATCCTTTGTTGCGGTCGCGAACTGTAGCTGCTGCAACCTCCCTGACGCGATGGGAACGATGATCCTGCCGCACGGCTTCTACCTCCAGTGCATGGGCCAAGGCGTCCTTAAGCGTCTCGTGGTGCCCAAGCCTCACAGCAGCTCTGACTTCCAGGTCGCGGATGCCGTCGATGAATGTCTGCACCAGGTTCCCTTCAATGAGCGCAGGTACAGACTGGTATGCTTTTCGAACCATCTTCTCCACCTCAAGGGCCCACTGCTGCAGGTTTTCGTTGCTGCGTTGCACGCGATCTTTAAGCTGCGCACGAAAGACGTGTTCCAGGTTAGCGTCACCATATCTCGCCTCCAATGCCTCAAGGAGCTGCTCGTAGGTCACTTTCTTACCGAGAGCTTCCAACACGGTTAAGGCTTGGTTGCGCAGGCCTAAGGTGAGTGCAGTCATGGCCTGGCTTTTATTCCAGCCGTTTGCCTCCATGACGGCCTCGAACTGGATTTTGTAGGCCGACCAGGAAGAAGTCCCGTCGAACGGTGGTACCTTGAACCCACGTAGCGAAGGTGTAGTAGCTACTGCGGGGGCTGCAATTCCATCTCCAAGTTTGAGTTCATCCAGCGTTTTCTTAACTTGGTTGATTTGGGTCTCAGCTTCCGACAAGCGGTTATCATGTTGAGCAACCTTATCCTTCACCTCCCTTATCTCTTTCCCGAAGGTAGCGTGAAGGTCCTTCATGAGAAGCATCTGCTCCTCCCTATCGCGTTTGAGCTGCTCTTCTAAGCGACGGGCCTGTTCCGCCTGCTGATGTTCCAACCGACGGGCCTGTTCCTCCTGTCGGCGGGCCTGTTCCTCTTGTCCGCTCTGCAACTGCTCTTTCAACTGACGGGCCTGCTCCTCCTGTCGGCGAGCCTGCTCCTCCTGTCGGCGAGCCTGCTCCTCCTGTCGGCGAGCCTGCTCCTGCAGCATCACCATCAGAGCACCTAAGTCAGGTGCCACAGACGTAGAAGCTGCTGACGGACCGGCTTCCGTGGCCGGCGGCTGGCCTTCAGACATCTGCGGCGTTGCACCACCAAATCTCCTCTGGTCCGTCTCCTGCTGGCGTTGACTTCGGGTACGGACACCCTCCGTTTCCTCCTTAGGTAAAATCGGCATTATTTTATCCCACTTCTGACACCAATTGTTACGAGCTTAGGGTTCGTGACAATAAAAATTGCCGATAAAATTACCTAAATTAACACTTTAATTTACTTTACACAAACTAAAGTTAAAAACACTAATAATTAAAAACACTAATTCACTTAATTCCGCTCCGAAGCTTCGCTTGTTTCGTCAAATCAACTCTGCACTGCCATATCTTGCGCTACCTATTTATTTAAATTAGCAAAATATCCGGAATGTTCAAGTAAACACGCGCAAGGTACCGAGATTTCGAGTATAGATTTTCTAGAAACTTAGTTCTTCGGGTGGCGCTGTCGGTTGAGAGATCTGTGATGTCATTCTCTGCAAAGCTCCCCTCGCTCTCGTTCCTGACACTAGATGGCGCTAGTTGACTTATTCACACAACAATAGGTTTGTTTTCGTTTTGTCAATATTCAACAAAATTAGTAGTAATTGTTTTTTATAACGTTGCCCTACTCCAGGATTTCTCCTGAAGCGCTTATTACACTATACAATTTTTAGGAAATCTAAATAGGAAGTAGGAAGGTGTAATCGTAGTTAGAACAGTTAGGATCCGATTTAGTCAAATTGGAGGTCCCAATCGCTCTACTTCCTTAATTGTTTACAATTTAGGACAGTGTAATCGCAACGTTACGATTTAGAACAACCAGTCGGCGCCGTGCTTTGACACAAGCGGATGTCTTGAAGTTTTGATAGAAGTCTGATATCAGAGAGCTGTACTTTAAATCTTAATATTAATTTCCGGTGGCTATAAAACGTAATGTCACCATCAAACATTCTTTGGTACTCACACTTTATCGAAATATCGTGACATCTTTTTCAATATGTTTGGATACCAAACTTAACAAATATTCAAACTGTTTTATAGGTGGTAGAGCCATGCTGCAGTTATATTAGTAGTATAGTTGTAGCACGAATGGGTCGGCTCGACCGAGGAAGCACCACGCTCCCACATAATACCAGCGTAAAATAGTAGTTTAATGTTGCTGTGTTTCGTATGGCGAGTGTAGAGAACTGGAGACCATTTTTACTGGAAACGAGGCATTCCATCTTAGTCCTCACTGGCGACAATACATCTGCATTTTGATTCGTAATCGAGGATAGATATAGATGTCTGTGGGCCGCAGCAACCACTTACCATCAGGTGGACTGTGTGCTCGTTTGTCACCCTATCCTATAAAAAAACTGCTTATAATCTAAAAATATATAATTATATTCATATTGGACAGTTTTTTCTTAATGACAATACTCACATCAATAATATCGTTAAAAGTCCTTACAAATGCTAGGTTTTCTCAAGCACAGCTTAAAAAATTCGGATTAATTAAAACGAAACCTACTCTTTACAATATTCTAGTCAGAAGTAACCTAGAATTTGGAACTTTCGCTTGGAACCCAGTTTGTAGAGCTCTCTTTCAAAGAATTAAATATATTCAGCTTCATATATTCCCCCGGTATTTCCCACAGATTCCCTTAACTATAGAGACTCGAATATTATAAAATTATCAGCTTAAGAGATCGCCGCTTATATCCGATCGAATGTTTCTTTAAAAATTATTAAACAATAATATGAAATGCAGTCCTCTTCTTGAACAAATTAATATTTGAGTTCCTTATAAATAAAGAACCCCAGTAAACTATATATTCAATAGAGATCGGCCTTGCTACGCGGACGTAGCCAATTCCTTACTTCATAGTTCGCTTCCTAGAATATATATTGAAAATACAAAATAAATCTATGCAATACACACTTTTCTGTATCTTGTTGTGTATGCTTAAATAAATAAATAAATATGGAAATTTAAATCAGATTGAGAGGTGGTATTTTTTCTCCAAATTTGTTTGTTACCATCCCAGCAGTATCCCTTAAAATTGGTTTAAAATTGACAAGGATATCGCGTACACACAAACAAAAAGATAGAATTGAATTGAGATCATCCCCTTTTTTTAAGTCAGCTTAATATCTGGCAAACTGTATGTATTCTGTATCTAACACAGGGAAGATATTGCGGCGTGCCCAGCAGTAATCCGAGCGGGAGTTGCAATATAAGAAACAGGTGCAACGTAATTGTTGTGTGAATTTGCGTAGTAAGTCGGTGATGTAGCGTAAGAAGTAGGTGCGGCAGCTACAGTAATGTGGGGTTGGTCATTTCGGTGAAAAGTTTGAGAGGACACGGCGTTGTCACTAGATATACGAGCCGGAGAAGTTTGGTATGCAAATGGGGAGGCACAGCTAATATGAGAAGCGGCATAGTGTGCGGGCGCAGAAGAGTAGGAAACAGGTGCCGCTACAACGGTTATATGGGGCTGATCATGACGTGTAATAGATTGAGAAGACACAGCGTGACCTGGAGAAACAAGTGTAGGAGCGTGATAAGCTACAGGAGTTGAGTGATAAGCGATGGCAGAAGTTTGTATGGCTACTGGTGTAGGATGCACCGCTTGATGTTGATCATGGCGCACGATGCTTTGCGAGGAGACGGCTGCAGCAGACGAATAGTGTGGTTCAGCCAGGAGCCCAGCAGATGCTTTTTCCATCAAGGCGCTTAAAAAGAATACCTGTGCGAAAATAATTTAAATGTATCAATAAGTAAATATAAATTTGCGCATTATAAATAAAATGAAATATTTAATTTTTTCTAATTGTAATTAGAAAAAATTAAATATTTCTTGTAGTGTAATTTTATAATAACTCACTTTCGTTAACATATTTACTTCTTGTAAGTATCCTATATGACAGATACACTTGAACTATAACAATTCGCTTTTATAGTAATTTATTTTTCATGACAAGGTCTACGACAAAAAAAAATTTACAGTAAATTTATTAATTTTAAGTTACACAATAGTATAAGATATAAAAGTTAAAGACATATCCTCAGAAGTAAGCTTCTGTGTCTTAAAGGTTTATATTTTAAGTGTATTATGTACCATGACATTGTTATGTTTTGATGGCTTGACTATATGAACGAAGTCATAGTGAATCTATATGAATATTTATAAACAATATGTGTTTAATATAAATAGAATTCGAAAACTATTTTTTATTTGTTAGTATAACCAGCAACTGATTCGTAGCATCCTAGGATCATAAATTATTAGATTTGTGTAAGTAATTAAATATAAAATATATGAATTATGTAATAAATTATCGATTTTTAATTTAAATGTAATATTATTCATTTGCTCTCAAAGTTATAAAAAGTAATAAATACTACGTCCGTTATAAACAATTACGACAGGAACAAGCAAATAAAATTAGATATTTAGGATTGACACTCGATATTAGGTTACAGTACAATACTCACATCAATAATATCGTTAAAAGTCCTTACAAATGCTAGGTTTTCTCAAGCACAGCTTAAAAAATTCGGATTAATTAAAACGAAACCTACTCTTTACAATATTCTAGTCAGAAGTAACCTAGAGTTTGGAACTTTCGCTTGGAACCCAGTTTGTAGAGCTCTCTTTCGAAGAATTAAATATATTCAGCTTCATATATTCCCCCGGTATTTCCCACAGATTCCCTTAACTATAGAGACTCGAATATTATAAAATTATCACCTTAAGAGATCGCCGCTTATATCCGATCGAATGTTTCTTTAAAAATTATTAAACAATAATATGAAATGCAGTCCTCTTCTTGAACAAATTAATATTTGAGTTCCTTATAAATAAAGAACCCCAGTAAACTATATATTCAATAGAGATCGGCCTTGCTACGCGGACGTAGCCAATCCCTTACTTCATAGTTCGCTTCCTAGAATATATATTGAAAATACAAAATAAATCTATGCAATACACACTTTTCTGTATCTTGTTGTGTATGCTTAAATAAATAAATAAAAATGGAAATTTAAATCAGATTGAGAGGTGGTATTTTTTCTCCAAATTTGTTTGTTACCATCCCAGCAGTATCCCTTAAAATTGGTTTAAAATTGACAAGGATATCGCGTACACACAAACAAAAACATAGAATTGAATTGAGATCATCCCCTTTTTTTAAGTCAGCTTAATATCTGGCAAACTGTATGTATTCTGTATCTAACACAGTTATAAAATAGGAACATCAGTTATATTTGCCATACCTTTCTGCCTAGTCAGTGAAATTCATGTGTCATTTAATAGGCTTAAAATTTTTAACTTTACGGCCATACTCATAGTAATCATGTCAATCTAAAAAAAATGCTTTAAGTTGCTGTATCTCTCATCACTAAATGACAATAAAAAAGATAAGATTAAAGATAATTAATAATGATTTCTTACGTTTACGCAAAGACTTCACATTAAATGAAACTAATTTTTATTTAGTTTACTGTAATGACGGGGTACATAAGACTACCAAAAAGATCTATAAGATCCCGCGTAAAAGAACATAGCATATACGAGCTCGTATAGCTGACGTGAAGCACCGTCGTTCCAGTAAGTCTGTAATCTGTGAACATGTTCAAGATCGACCCCGCCATTACATTAGATTTGATAGACCACAAATCATTGCAAAAGAACACCGATTCCTACCTAGGATGATTCGGGAGGCTATTGAAATTTAAAAAAGCATCCTAATTTCAATAGAGAACATGGATGAGTATTACCATCTGGTGGGGATCCTATAATTAATTAAATTATATCCAAACCCAAGCATACCACTGCGAGACACTGTAAGCTCCCTCTGCATAGATCGGACCAAAAAATTAATATCTAAACCCGAAAGTATCCGGGCTAAAATATATGCCATTAGGACGTCAAACATCTCATTCCCCACCGTGACCATGGATGCTCTAATGCACCCAAAACATAGCGAATAATAATAAATTAATAGTAACAATAAAAAGTTAAATAAAACGCAATAAAATCCGTAAAAAACAGTTACATTTAAATTAAGTTAATGTTTAATATATGTAAGCGATAATCAACGCCTATAAGTAAGACCGTTAGAGTTAAAGCATTTTAAATTTTTTAATAAATTGTTTAACCCGGGATCGGTTCTTTTTAGTATTGGTAGTAATTTAAATTTATGTGTGTATCTATCACGTGTCCATTCGTTTTATAAATATGTTTTGAGGATAAAACTCTTTTGAAAATTCGTACTTCTCCGCAAATTGTCTTTAATTCTTTGCAAATCAATAATAAATAGAGGAGAATACCAAGTAAAAATTGTACCTACATATTATGTACATTGCTGCTACTTGTAACGAGGCATTTCATACTAATCCAACTGACAACTTATGTGCATTTCAAAGCGTCATTGGCGCTTATAACTACCATTAAAGACTATATTAATCCGAATACCAATGTTTTTTTTTAAATGGTGAAGAACTAAGTCCTGTTAAATCCTCTGTTTTTCTTGGCATCACTTTCGATGCTAAGCTTAAGTGAGGCCCACATATATCTAAACTAGACTAGATTTTATAAAGGATTAGAGATCTCACTAGTGTCGAGACAGCTAGATTAGTTTATTTCAATTATTTCCATAGCATAATGTCATATGGGATTTTTCTATGGGAGAATGTGGCTGATTTCGAAACTATTTTTGTTTGCAGAAGAGAAAAATTTAAAGAAATAAATATATTAACTTTGACATCTCAGTATATTTATGAAAATTTAATATATGATCACAAAAAAAAACATAGTTTTAGTAAAAAAAAAAACACACCCTGCACTTTTAGGTAACAAAAAATTTGATTGTCAGTAAGTTATTCGATCGTTTTATTTATAACTATACCCTACATTATAATATAGAATTTCAAGGTTTTGCAGTTCCGAAATCAATAATAAGCGAAAGTATGAGTTGGTGTGGGAGCAGAGTGACGGGAGCGGAGTGGCTGACAACAGCGTTAAAGCCGTTGTGGCCTTCAGCGGAGTATTGCACCCTGCGCACAGAACCATCAGCCTCGAGCAGCGAGTATTCACCATGCACGACGAAACGACGATTTTTTATAAATATATATTTAAAATTTTGTTTCTGAGGCTCGCCATCGCCCTTCACAGTACGTGAGCAAGCCCGGCTTTCATCTCCGCCGACACCTATGAAATTGTTAATTGCAATTACGAGTACTCTTATAAACTAGTTTACCACGTGCTCGGCGATAAATGAAAGCTTCTTGAGGAAACGTGCATGACTAAGTAATACAATGTGTAAAGAACAAAAAAGACGCAAACACAACCAATTATTATAACCTACTCAGAAGGTATGGAAGGTTTGTGCTCAGGTGTGAGAACCGTATCGCTTTTAGTTTTCTACTATTTTAAGTTATATTTATGATTTTCTAGTTTGTTTATTGTTCACTCAGTAAAATATGAGTTAATGTGCAGGGATTGTTCTTCAATTTAAAATGTTATCTGTTACTATATTTCGATATTATCAACAAACATATCGTTTTTCATAAATTATGGAAAAGATACAATTCATTTCATTAATTACTTTAGGGAGTCATCGGTATAGTACCCCAACCGGCCTTATGTCCTATCAATTATATATCATAAGAAATTATACCGTGAAAGAAAAACTTAAGAAGATCAATCTAGTTTAGTTACTAGCTAAATGAAAAGTTTAGTAACTAGCATTATATATGAGATTCCCAATGGAATTTTTAGTTCAAGGACATTTCCATATTACCGACTTTTTTATTTCAATTAACTTTTCAATTAACTCAACACAGTCACAGGCATTATTTGTTAATTTTAATTACTGTACAGATAATGTTAAAAAAATCTTTTATCATCCTTACTTACTATAACTATGTATTTGCATCCTGGATCTACTATTTATAAAAGTAACAAGTTAGAATAAGTTAAATTAAACAGGAAAAATTTATTTTATATTGGTTTTATTCGATATGAAGAAAAATATCATTATTGTATTGCAGTTGATAAACGAAATACCCACACATAAATTTATTAAAACTGAAAATAGTATATTATAAATAATAGGATAATTTTATTTTTAGTAAAAAAAATTTGATAAGCTATACGCATGCGCTAGTAATAGTACGCTGAGTAATGACGTCGCATCGTAATGATTCTATATCATATCGTATATATAACATATACGATATGATATCGAATCTTTATGTAACATACACATGATATTATATCGATACGATATCGATATAATACCGATATATATATATATATATATATATATATATATATAAAAGTAAAGTTGATTTACTAGTACCCAAAATCGATGAACGTGCACGAAGTGATAAACGAGGATTTTCAATCACAGAAGCCATAACACGTTCGACATTTTCGTCCGTGGCTACCGTTGGTGTTGGCCCTGGTCTGGGTCTCTTTATTGTTGATCCCGTTGCTCTAAACCTTGCTACCCAAGACTGAATCAGGTTGATTGATGGTCCATCACGAACTCGACGAATACCGTAGTGATTATTAAATCGACGACGGGCTTCAGACAGCGAAAATCCACTCGAAAAGTACACCTCGACGGCAAAAGCGCGGTGCTCTCCACTCCACGGATCCATGACTACTAAAAAATCCGCATCGCTTGCGCGTCAAATAACCCCCTCCGCACCCTTCTCCTACTCCTACGTTATGTACGTACGTACCCTTCTCCTACGTTATATATATATATATATATATATATATATATATATATATATATATATATATATATATATATATATATATCGATATAATATCATTCCGTAGGTGACGTAAGAGATGACAAAGGTAACTAAAACGTAAAGTGGGCAGCAGCATCTTCTTGATAACAGCTCAAAATAATAAAAAACTGCGGTTGGCAACCCCCTTGCCAAGCATGGCAAATCCTCCCTATCAGGCAATGTATCTGGGAGACCTATGTTCTGCAGTAGCAGTTTGACTGGCGGCAATAAATTAATAAAATGATAAAAATCATTTAATTTAGTCACAAAAGCCCCTCGGAAATACCAAACGGGTAATTATGAACTCATTAATAAATCACAAATAAATAAATTATTTATTTTTCTCTTAGTAATTATAAAAATAAATATCTAGCTTAATTCAAGACTTCATTTGTTTCGCTGGGATAATCGTTCAATTAATGATGAGCGAGAATATGCGTGGGTGCGGGAGCAGAGTGATGTGCGGGAGCGGAGTGGCTGACTACAGCGTTGAAGCCGTTGTGGTCGTCAGCGGAGTACTGCACTCTGCGCACGGAACCATCAGCCTCGAGAAGCGAGTATTCACCATGCACGGCGTCACCATCGCGGCTCTCGTGTTGGGACTTGTTGTCGCCAGTGTGTCCATCGGCCACGGAGTATGCGAAGTCGTATTTAGGATGAGCCTAGAATTAAAAATATGTGGTTAAATGAGACTGAAAACGTACGTTACAATTATAGATTTGTGGTTATTTTCAATATTCTAGCAATGTTTATCTGATTTACTTACGTATTCCTCGTGTTGTGCGGTGGCAACAAGCTTGGTCACGGGAGCAGCATGGCTGATGATAGGCGCGGCGTAGTGCGCTGGTGCCGCTGCGTAGGATACAGGAGCAAATCCGAATGCGGCATGGGGCTGATCATGACGCAAGATTGTTTGAGAGGACACAGCATGGCCGGCGGAATAACGGGCGGGAGCCGCGTAAGTGGCGACTGGAGCAGCATGGTAGGCGAGAGGGGCGGCATGTATGGCGACGGGTGCAGAGTGAATAGCCTGAGGTTGGTCGTGACGCACGATGCTCTGTGAGGAGACAGCTGCAGCAGATGAATAGTGGGGCTGTGGCAAGAGGCCTGCCGTTGACACTGCCAGTACGGCGCTCAGAGCTAAAACCTGTAAAAATGAATTAAGATGGAATAATTCTACATCTTATTGTAAAAAACTTTGAAGCTCATCTTGATGAGCTTCAAAGCTTTTAAATAATTTTTTACCATAAATGGTTTTCTCAACAAGTTGAGAAAACCATTTATGGTAAAAAATTATTTAAAGGCTTTATGAATTTAAAAATGCACACCTATATTCTTAACTTACTTTCGAGAACATATTTTATTGGTAACAGAAAACGACTAATAACTGTTGAACTTGTTGGAGAGCTTTTATAGTAAATATATTTTGACAGCGACAAGGTTAACAGGTCATATTATGTATAGGTTATGTAGGTTTTATTTGAGAGGTTAACCGATAATGTCACTTTCACCATGAATAAATCACGTTAAATAATAGTTTTGTAATTTATATAATTGCTTATAGTTTTAATAAAGCAAATCACTGCGTTTCGATAGCTATAGTCGTCACAATAGCCAAATGCCAATAATTCAAACGTACCTACTACGATTATTGCTATATAATTTTAATATAGCTTTGAAACTAACTTTGTGTTTTATATTTTTTACATTTCTGTCTTTTAACATTTCACACACTACTTCATCTTTTTATCTCTGCATCACCCAAAAGTTGACGGGTATGAATTTTAATAAATAAAATAAAACTTTTATGAAGTCTAATAAATAAAAACGGTAAATAAAGAGCATGTTTAGCATCTATCAAAAATAAAATTATTAATAAAGTTTCGTGTCTATGCTAGTGTTCCTCATGAGGAAACTGTCCTCACTGCAGTAATTGGCTATTTCTATTATTTTATAGTATTATGATCAGAACTGAACAAGCATGCAAAATTTTAAAGTCGTTAGTTTAGAGCAAGTAGTTCAAATACACACACGTGAAGTTATATGAAGGCTTATAACAGTAAAAATAAAATAGAATAAGATCTACAGATCATGTTCTTCAAATAAAACAACACTTACTCACGTAGTTAAACTTGTAAGTACATTGTACACAGTGGTGTACAGAGTACACCAGCTCCCAAAATTAGCACCTGTTCACTTATTATGATGCATATTGTAGCCATTGTTTTAGGTAATTTCGCTGTCAGCCTGTAAGACTCTAGTAGGCCTATGCTATTATCCGGACACAGCTTTGTCGGACTTCGCACACTAAGCTTAGCAAGATCCTCTGTTATGCCGAAAATACTGCAGCATTGTTTTTGAAATAAATATATGGTGAAGTTGAGGATTAATGTTAAGTACTTTGTTAGACGAAAACACGATTCCATAAAATTTTCTCGATAGAATAAAAATCTATACTAAACTATAAATCGCTGGTATTCAAAAAATACTTAAAATTAGATCATGAAATTTTGCATACTAACTGAACTAACTATAAAGCAGGGCTTATGTTATTTACTTTTTTTATTTATCATTACTTTCACTGTAAAAAGAAATTACCTAAACTATCGTCGTTGTTGAAGGGAAGGGTTGTGTCGCTTGTGCTCAGAACACACATTACGCAACAGGACGACGTAAAATTAAAATATTAAAATAGACAGTCACGGTTATAGTGCTGGCGCAATGGGAAATAAGCGTAATAAAAATAAGAAGCGTATGATAAACTTAATGTAGTAAGTATCTACCGACCTATCTACTTACAGTATTAGTGATTACAATATTATGTAGAAATTTAGCATATGACAGGTTTGGTGCAGTGGCTAAGCGATTGGTTGTTGCGCTACTAGTCACAGGTGTTTCTGTATGTGAAAATTTGTGGTTGTAATCGCGCCGTCTACGATTCAGGAGAAATCGAGTGTGGTAACTTAGAAAAAAAAATGTAAAGTTACCTAAATAGGTTTGTTTTTGTTTTGTCAATATTCAACAAAATTAGTAGTAATTGTTTTTTATAACGTTGCCCTACTCCAGGATTTCTCCTGAAGCGCTTATTACACTATACAATTTTTAGGAAATCTAAATAGGAAGTAGGAAGGTGTAATCGTAGTTAGAACAGTTAGTCAAATTGGAGGTCCCAATCGCTCTACTTCCTTAATTGTTTACAATTTAGGACAGTGTAATCGCAACGTTACGATTTAGAACAACCAGTCGGCGCCGTGCTTTGATACAAGCGGATGTCTTGAAGTTTTGATAGAAGTCCGATATCAGAGAGCTGTACTTTAAATCTTAATATTAATTTCCGGTGGCTATAAAACGTAATGTCACCATCAAACATTCTTTGGTACTCACACTTTATCGAAATATCGTGACATCTTTTTCAATATGTTTGGATACCAAACTTAACAAATATTCAAACTGTTTTATAGGTGGTAGAGCCATGCTGCAGTTATATTAGTAGTATAGTTGTAGCACGAATGGGTCGGCTCGACCGAGGAAGCACCACGCTCCCACAGAATACCAGCGTAAAATAGTAGCTTAATGTTGCTGTGTTTCGTATGGCGAGTGTAGAGAACCGGAGACCATTTTTACTGGAAACGAGGCATTCCATCTTAGTCCTCACTGGCGACAATACATCTGCATTTTGATTCGTAATCGAGGATAGATGTAGATGTCTGTGGGCCGCAGCAACCACTTACCATCAGGTGGACTGTGTGCTCGTTTGTCACCCTATCCTATAAAAAAACTGCTTATAATCTGAAAATATATAATTATATTCATATTGGACAGTTTTTTCTTAATGACAAGCACTCTTTTCTCTTCTTTTAATATCCATTGTTCCCACCATGGCTAAGGCAAGTCCTATTTTCTGCTGTTCTGATAAATACGGCGCCATCGATCAAACGTGCAACCCCATCGATACCTCTTTACGAATGCGGTTCGTCACGATTTAGAATTCAATTTAGTGTAGTGTAATCACTAGCTTCCCATTTAGGTTCCTCATTAGATTTCCTAAAAATTGTATAGTGTAATAAGCGCTTGAATTGGAGACCATGCGATTAAAAACACAAATTTTCACAACTATCTGTAGGCCATTAAAATATTTGTTCCGTATGGGAATCGAACCCCCAACCCGTAGTGCAGAAGCAAAGGTCTTAGTAATAAAAAATATAATGTGTTCGGTAAGTATCTACTTATAATATCTAACTATAAAGAAATAAAACTAACTTAATTATCCGTCCTTACATTATCGGTACTAGTAGTAGTACACTGGCTTAGCATTAGCAATGAGTTGCTGCGCTGGAGTCCATGGGTTCGAATCCCGCACGGAACAATTATTTGTATGACCTACAAATAATTGTTCTGGGTCTGGATGTTTGTCTTTGTGCAATTTATATTTGTAAACTGTCTCCATGATACAAGAGAAAATCCTAGTGTGGGGGTAACGTTTTTAAAAAAATAACTTATCTGACTATAGTGCTACCTACTACATAAGTACAAAAAAATTATGGACCTATTGAGTACTAACTAACGTACCTTGATAGTTTAGCTCTAGCTATATGAGTAGAGTAGCTATTGTGAGTACATGAGTATTTTCTACCTACCTAAACATGTAACAGATATGTTACTAGTACACGTAGCTACATAATTACTAAATTACATGCTCCAGTATAAGCTGATCTCAAATTGTAAACGCATTACGTACAATGAAAGGTCAGCTGTTACTGGAAATTTCCTCTTATAGTGGAAGGATCTGTCCATTGTTGGTTTAGTACTAAGCTTGCGTTTTATAGTTTTCGCCGTGTAAGTATGTAATGTGACAGCCGTACCAACATATACTTACCTATATAAGACATTTTGCAAACCGATTCTAAGCCACTGCATAAATTCTACTGCTACAAAGAACTAGTCAAGCGCGAATCACCATTGTACCACGGTAATTTTATCTACAATAGCCCCTCTACACGTTGGGCCAACGCGATGGCCCACTATGATGGGCCAACGTGTGGAGGGCGTAGTTGTGTCGGATGGCTTATGGCGCATGCGATGGTCTCGGGATTGGCGACGGTGTCGGTTTTTCCGCCGCACATCAAAGGGTAGTGGGCCGGCGATGGCGGTACGCATCTATACGTGGCCCATTCCACAGTTGTGCGTGCTCGACTGTTGAGTGTGGACGTTCGCGCTTTGTTCATATATTAACGAAAATCAATTAAAATGACGAATACGTGGCCTCATAAAAGTTATAAAGTTTTTTTTATTATATCGGGGAGAAAGCGTGATATGGAATCCAACACATAAAAAACACAAAGATAAAAATAAGGAAAGATTTAGTTTTATATACATATATATAATAGGATTTAAATTTAGGGTTTATACATATTTAATAGGGTTATGAATAAAATTACCGTTTTTAAGTAATTATAAACCAAACACAGATGATAAGTACAATTTTAAAGACTATTTATACTTGGTAAAGCCATGCTGCAGCTATATTACGGTTGTACCACGAATGGGTCGGCTCGACCGGGGAAGTACCACGCTCTCACAGAATACCAGCAAACAGCAGCTTAATACTGCTGTGTTTCGTATGGCGAGTGTAGAGATCTGGAGATCCTTTTTTACTGGAAACAAGGCATTCCATTTTAGTCCTCAGGAGTGACAACGCATCTGCGTTTTGGTTCTTAATTGAGGATAAATGTAGATATCTATGGGCTACAGCATCCACTTACCATCAGGTGGACTGTGTGCTCGTTTGTCACTCTTATTCTTTAAAAAATAATTATTTTAGGCACTAGGGGTACTATTTTAGGTCTTCTTCTACGCCATTTCTTTTTAATAACTCTATGCTTGTGCACATTAAGAAAATAACGGTATGTGTTGTGTAGATAAATTGCCGCAGCGGCTAATGCTTCCACGTCCATCTCGATAAACGTTTCGATCACAACTGAAAGTCGCCAACGTGTAGTTGCGTTGCAGCCATCGCATGGCCATCGCGCTGGACCAACGCTGGCCCATCGTGTAGAGGAGCTATAACAGTATTGTCTCGGCCGTATCTTTGAAACAAATCCCTACAGCCGCGCGGTATATAGACATGCGATAGGGCTGCCTGCCTCCAGAATTTTAAATATGTTGCCTACTTTGTGTTTCCATTTAGTTTTATGATTGGAAATACACTTTTTTTACATAAACAAATAGAATATATACTTTGTGAATTGAATAGGAAGTGTTCAATAAAAATGCGTGTCGTTTTTTGATTGGTAGATTTAATTAAAAAAACTATGTTTATGTTTGAATAACAAATCGGTCTTGTAAATTTGCGACCGAAAAATATTTGCGCCTCGACTGAGACGTACGAAATGCTTTATTATTAAATTTTTAAGTATAAAAAATCCGCATCCATCATAAAGCTTAATTAAAAATTGTTTTGGTAAACATGGACAGGGTGAAAAAAGGAATATCTTTTACTTGGTTATAGATACCTGCAGCTACTTTACAATTTATATGTTTGGTTTTAAATGAAGTTCAGAATATTTTCTCCATTTTTTTATATATTCCACAAAATCATCACTACGGCACGGTCACGACTGCCTGCATGCCGAGATCGAGGCGCGTAGGCATAGCTCCCGCTTCGTCCGTTTGTATGAAGTTGGAATACTGTATAGATAAAATTACCGTGATTGTACTGAAGTTCTGTAGGCATTGGCTTGGTGTAGCGTTTCCAGGCGTCCGGATAAAGCCGGACACAGTCAGGCTTTTTGATTGCGTGTCCGGCCAAATTAGACGGTGTCCGGCCTGTCCGGCTTTTGTCAGGCTTTTTATATTTGACCATTTTTTTACAGTTTTCAAGTACTTAAATACATACTATTGCAATTATTGAAATTAATATTGTAATAAATATTGAATGATTAAAAATAAAGAACACTGATTCATTCAATTAATCAATAAATTTTTTACTTTAAAATATATTATCGTGTTATACTAAGAGTAAATAATTAAGGATGTACGGCCTTTTTATCAAAATATCCGGCAAAGCTCGATGGGCTGTCCGGCTTTTCAGTTTAAAGACCTGGCAACCCTAGCGTGGTAGTAAGTTTACGCTTTGCATTTTACAATCTTATAAACTTACAATATAGTATTCGCCTCTTATTACATACTACTTTTTTAGCTATTATATATATCTGTATATATATATATATATATATATATATATATATATATATATATATATATATATATATATATATATATATATAGTGTAATCGTGTAAACTTACAATATAATTTGCGACATATAATTTTGTGTTGCGACGTCTAGTTTTACAAGAGCAAACACCCAGACCTGATACAATTATTTGTGGGCCATACAAATAGTTCGTTGGTATAGGATTCAAACCCGCGCCTTTCAGGGCTGCAATCCATTGCCAAGCCTAGTTGGCTTGGCAATGAATTGCTTTACGGAGACGTTCGTGTTGACATAACTTGTATCAAACTGGAAGGATTCTATTCCAAGCTTTCCTATAGTTAAAGTTATTGTCTCAATTATATTAAGTACTCGGAGCGCAAACGTTTCTTTATTATTAATTTATATTTTAAAATTTGTTTCTGAGGTTCACCATCGCCCTTCATAGTACGCGAGCAAGCCCAGTTTCAATCTCCGCCCACACCTATGAAATTGTTAATTGCAATTATAATAGGACCTAATTTACCACGTGCTCGGTAGTAAACGAAAACTTTGTAACGACACGACACCTGCATGACTGAGCAATACAATGTATCGAGGACAAGTAAAGACCGCAAAAACGACCAATTATTATTATACGCTTTCTCAGAAAGTATAAGAGGTTTGTGTTCAGTTTCAGTTGTGAGAGCTGTAAAGTTTTTACTTCGCATTTTAATTAGTATTTAAGACTTTCAAGTTTGTTTATTGGTACCTCAGTAAAATATTAGTTAACGTTCAGGTGATAATCATAATGTGTAAAATACAATTAATTTTATTATTTACCTTAGCGAATCACCTGAATACATATTATTATAATTTCGCACTAAAATATCATAAGAAATTATGCCGTGAAAGACAAACTTAAGCAGATCAATCTAGTTTAGTTACTAGATAAATGAAAAGTTTAGTTACTGGCGTTATTGGAACATATAATTTAAGATATGTTCTAAGTCTATGGTTCAAACTATCTCTATGTTACCATTGTTTCGATTAACGCAACAATAACAAAAGTAGATATGGAATAGCACAGTCACCTCTTACAAACATTATTTAGGTACTTATTTCTATTACTGTACAGATAATGTAAAAAATCCTTTTTCCATCCATTCGTACTACAACTATTTATGTGCAGTTTGGTTCTGCTACTCATAAAAGTAACATGTTAGACTAAATTGAAAAAAAAAAGCACTTCGGAAATACTTAACGGGTAATTATGAACTTATTAAAAATCACGAATCAAATAAATTATTTATTTTTCTCCTAGTAATTATAATAAATAAATAATTAGCTTATTCAAGACTTCATTTATCACGCTGGCAAAATTAGTTAAATTAATGATGAGCGAGAATATGAGTGGGTGCGGGAGCAGAGTGATGTGCGGGCGCGGAGTGACTGACTACAGCGTTGAAGCCGTTGTGGTCGTCAGCGGAGTACTGCACGCTGCGCACGGAACCATCAGCCTCGAGAAGCGAGTATTCACCATGCACGACGTCACCATCGCGGCTCTCGTGTTGGGACTTGTTGTCGCCAGTGTGTCCATCGGCCACGGAGTATGCAAAGTCGTATTTAGGATGAGCCTAGAATTAAAAATATGTGGTTAAATGAGACTGAAAACGTACGTAACAATTATAGATTTGTGGTTATTTTCAATATTCTAGCAATGTTTATCTGATTTACTTACGTATTCCTCGTGTTGTGCGGTGGCAACAAGCTTGGTCACGGGAGCAGCATGGCTGATGATAGGCGCGGCGTAGTGCGCTGGTGCTGCTGCGTAGGATACAGGAGAAAATCCGATTGCGGCATGGGGCTGATCATGACGCAAGATTGTTTGAGAGGACACAGCATGGCCGGCGGAATAACGGGCGGGAGCCGCATAAGTGGCAACTGGAGCAGCGTGGTAGGCGAGAGGGGCGGCATGTATGGCTATGGGTGCAGAGTGAATAGCCTGAGGTTGGTCGTGACGCACGATGCTCTGTGAGGAGACAGCTGCCGCTGATGAGTAGTGTTGCTGAGGCAAGAGACCTGCCGCAGACACTGCCAGTACGGCGCTCAGAGCTAAAACCTGTAGGAATGACATAAGATGGAATTATTCTATACTATCTTATCGCAAAAAGCTTTGAAACTCATGCGTTTATTTTTGTACGACTCAAACATGTATTCACAAAATTATAAGTATCGTATTATTTAACAATTAAACATTTATTGCAAAAGTAAAAAAGGTCAAACATAATAAGACAGTTAATAAAAACCAATTTTTTTAAATTGAAAGTTTAAGTACTCAGCCCTTCCGAAAAATCACTTTGTATAAATAATACAATAGTTGATATGATAAAACAATAAAATCAGTTTATAGAAATTCAAAAACCTCATTTTTAAAGCGTTTAAAATAATGGATTCCGATTGAGGAATATAATAAATAGTATAAATATACAAAAGCTTTATAAACTTAAAATGCACACCTATATTCTTAACTTACTTTCGAGAACATATTATATTGGTAACAGAAAACGACTAATAATGGCCGAACTTGTCGGAGAGCTTTTATAGTAAATATATTTCACAGCACCAAGGTTAGCGGGTCATATTATGTATATGTAGGTTTTACTTGAGAGGTGAACCAATAATGCCACTTTCATTATGAATAAATCACGTTAAGGAACAATTTTTGATGTGTACAGTTGTTTATAGTTCTAATAAAGCAAATCTTTACGTTTCGATTGCTAGTCATCGTAATAGCCAAATGCCAATAATTCGTACCTATCACGGTTATTTATATATAATTTCAATATAGCTTTGAAATAACCTTCAATTGTTTTATTTTTTAACGAAAAAAAGACGAAAATTACGTATTACAAACAGCATTATTTTATTTCACTAACATTTAAAATAAGGTTTATCTAATCGAAAAAGAAACTGGAAAATGAACTTTCTTCTTTATGCTGGTGTTGATGGTTTTTTTTTTGCTAGTATGATTTATTTTTGCATGCCTAAAGGTGTATCCCTGACCAAAATGTTGCGAAAGTGCGTTTTTCAGACTCTATTATCACATTATTTATGAAAATTAAACTACATCTAAAAGCACATTATTAATGTTCGATACCTTATCATCATATTCCACGTTCTAATTTGTTTTTATGTGCTATAAATACATTTATAATCAAAATCTAAATCTTTTAAAAATGACTAAAATTCTTGATTACATGCATCTGTTGCTAAACGCAACGCTCAAATCATTTGAGGATTACACTAATGGATAGATAATTTAAAAATCTATATTCTCCACGTTTTATTTAATTTTTTAATTTTGTTTTTCTTTTTTAAATTAAATAATTCCAAAAATTGTGTGAATTCTATGATAAAGGGGCGTGCGCAAAGTGCGGGCGGCATTACGCGGTATGCGTTCGTACGAGGTATCTGTCTCTGGTATATAGGTATTATCTATGGGTAGCTGTGTGGCTCGTTGCCATCGTCGACGTTCCGTGTTTCGCCGCAAACATAATATTATTTGAGTACCTACCAACCGATGCGCTTACGTGTTTTTTACTACAAAAAGACGCTACGATTGTGTTATCGTAAAAATATAATTTTGTGGATTGATTAGTGCAAATGTCTAAATTCAAGAAGAATAAACGTCAACGACGTCAAAATGCTCTAAAGATGAATGAAATTCTGTAAGTAATTTGATGTATTATGCAAAGTTAACTTACTTTTATACCGTTAAATTCCTACGTATTATTACATAGTATATTTTTATTTTAGGAGGAGAAGAGAAGTACCTGAATGTGAATTTGACGACAAAAATAATTATTCAAGTTTACCAATAATTGAAAATGATAATGAGTAAGTCGGGCGCACTTTTGAGTCCATAGAGTTATGAAAGCATAACCAGAATTCATGAAATATATCTAAATAGGTAAAAGATATCTAAGTAAGTACTGTAAAATGCCCTAATTTGAATTACCTAGCCTTAATTTGCCTAAACCGATCATTTGAATTTCATTAGTAAGCTATTCGAGCTAGAGTTGAAGTTAAAATTATAGCCTAGATACGTCCCACTCCTGGGCACAGGCCTCCGCTCATTTCTGAGAGGGTCCTAGGGCAAGGAATTGTCCACCGCGCTGCCCCAATGCGTGTTGGCGAACATCGCATGTCTTCGAAATATTTTTTTTCTTATTTCTCAGACCTGCAGGCTTTCTCACAATGTTTTCCTACACCACGAAGCATGTGGTAAATCAACACTTAATATTGCAATTACAATGTCATTGGTGCGCGCGGGGATCGAACCCGGTTTGCTCGCGCACTGTGAAAATTTCAGCGAGCGCTAACCATCTGAGCTACCACGGCTCCTCTCCTCTCGAGCTAAAGACTTTATTTTATTTATGCTACGATTTTTGTCGCATGCCAGCGCTTACTTTTGGTTCTGACAAAAAGTTGTGAAACGTCTGTGAACGTCAAAATTTTGCAAATGTTGGTCGCAGATATTTTACCTGCACTTCAAAATTTTATTGTGTGAGTATTTTAAACTATTTTTATGGATTTGATGAAGCATATTAAATAAAAAATAGTCTCCTATCTTTCTCTTTATGTTTTGATCTTCTAAAACGAGTTTGAGTTGGTAAACTCAAGGCAATATATAATAATACTACGTTCGTACCAGTAGGTGGCGTCTTGCAGATTTCTTACGCGATATATTGTAGCGAGAGTCGGCGGACCGAACGCTTTAGGTCGTTCGGTAGGGGTAAGGCCTGAGCCCTCTTACATTTCGGCGTTACGCAAATGTAGGTATTTGACGCTCCGAGAGGGCGATGACCTACGCGGGCAACACTTTATTTCATATCTTTTCAATTGCTCGTACTACGGTACTGTGAGTATAGTGACTAAACGATCTTGATCTTCCATTATACAAGTTTGTTTAGGATGGAGTTCAGTGGATGGAAAAATTTTAGTGTATCATTTTTGTTACCTAATTAATTTATTATAATCTATTTGATATCTATATTTTTCATTACTTATGAACCTTAGTTTTGAAATAATTAAGCATAAATATTTTAATTGTTTCACAGTAATCGATTGTTAACCGATGTTGGTTAATAACCGGTTATATCGTCTAACGGTAGTATAGTGGTATAAATAAATTGAAAGTACGGTTGCAAACTGATTTAATCAATAAAATAACCAACTGTGACTTATTTTTTTATCGGTACTTACAGTAACAGAGAAAAATATCTGCCGCAACGGCATACTAAATACAGACTCATATTAACGTCATACAAACATGTTTCTCAAAAAAAAAAATCACGGATTATAATATAAAATTGCATTTGCGATTTTATACAATTTCGTTGTACTTAAAATATTATACGATCTGATTTTTTTTTACCACTTCTACCCATATCACCCACACCAAGATTTTCCCTTGTATCGTTGATGTAGTATATATACATACTAGTACATAAATTGCATGCAATTGCAAAAAAAACAAACACCCAGACCTAGAAAATTTATATGGCCCACAAATATTTTTATGTGCGGGATTAGAACCTGCGGCCCCCAGTAATAAATACAACTTATTGCTAAGTCATTGCTTCATGGAGCCATTCATGTTGACATAACTTGTATCAAACTGGAAGGATTCTATTCCAAGCTTATCTATAATTAATGTAATTGTTTAAATTATAGTTAATACTGGGAGCGCAAACGTTTTTCACTTAATATATTTTATAAATTTTGTTTCTGAGGCTCACCATCGCACTTTACAGTACGCGAACGTGGCCGGTTTCCACGTCCGCCGACACCTATGAAATTATTAATTGCAATATTAATAAGAGTCAGAAAACTTCGTAACAAAACCTGCATGACTGAGCAATACAATGTATCGAGGACAAGTAGAGACCGTAAACACGACCAATTATTATATTATAACCTTCTCAGAAAGTATAGGAGGCTTGCGCTCAGCTGTGAAAGCCGTAACGCTTTTACTTTGCTATTTTAATTTATATTTACGATTTTCAAGATTGTTTATTGTTCCCTACGAAAAATATTTGTTAATGTTCTGGGATTGTCCATCAGTTTAAAATGTTACCTGTTACTATATTTGGATATTATCAACCAACATATCGTTTTTTTTTTCATAAATTACGTGAAAAATACATCTAATATGATTAAATACCTTAGCGAATTACGTAGATGCATATTATTACAAATTTCGCACATTGGTATATTCCAAACCACCGTATGTAAATTAAGACATGAAAGAAAAACTTAAGAAGATCTATCCAGTTTAGTTACCAGCTAAATGAAAAGATTATTTATGTACTAGCTTTATATATGAGGTCATTGGAACTTCTAGTTCAAAGTTATCTCTATTTAAGCGTTGCTTCAATTAACTCAACAACAATAAAAGTTGATATGGAAGAGCACAGTGATCTGTCACAAACATTATTATCTTACTTCAATCACTGTACAGATAATTTAAAAAATAGTTTTTTATTAAGCTATTGCATAGCTTCTATCGCGGGCCTTGAGCGCGGGGACCGAATCCAGAAATTTATTCCGTAACGAAAAAACCTCACGCTCCCCACTCCGACGTGCATGGAGGTGTGGCTTGAAGGCCGTGCATTGTCTAACAATGGTCTATAATAACGTCGTTTCTTTTCGGCAGTCTTCGACACGGTGTTTGTGTATAAAGTGTTTTGAATATGAATGAACAAAGTGCATTTATTATTAATGAAGAAAGTCACGAAAAAATAGTGAAAGAAAATGAGTGAGTACTCTATATACGTACATTTTATTATTATCACAAATGCGGTACTAATTTTTAATTGAAAATATAATACTGCTGTAAAGATAACCTAAATTTTTGATATTAAAATGAGCGATATTAAAAGTAGCCCTTTTTATATACACACAAACACACACACGCGTATAGTTTAAATATTCAATATAGATTCTCAATGTATATATATATATATATATATATATATATATATATATATATATATATATATATACCCCATCTCTAATATATATATATATATATATATATATATATATATATATATATATATATATATATATATATATATATATATATATATATATATATATATATATATATATATATATATATATATATATATATATATTAGAGATGGATGAGAGTAGGTATTTTTCGGTACAAGAAAAATAATACCTACTTGCACTTATTTTAACTGAAATATAAGATGCTTCTAAAATTTAAACTACAATATGCCATTGCTGCAACTGGTAGTTCTACTCATGATACTGTACCACTTTCCCCAAGGAACCCATAGTCAATTCTCAAAAAAAAAATTGCACTTTGTATGAAAATCGGTCAGCTGATTGGCCAAGTCTCCATACAAACAACCGTGGCATATATTTTAGAAGCACCATATATTACATTAGATACTGTAAAATAAAAGATATTATTTTTACTTACTCATGGTCATTTATTTATTTATTTATTTCGGAACATTGTAAATGTAAACCTTATATTAAATCAGTTCCTATCTTATCATTAATCTTAATCTTAGTTCTTAACCTTAATCGTTAGTTATTAATCTTAGAAATCCCTGCCTAATTAATAATTAGCCATATTACAAAAATGAAATAAACTTTGTATTCTCCTAGTAAACATCTGGATAGGAGTCCGTAAATTAAATAAAAAAATAATATTTTTGATTCAACATTCATTAACCTCAAGTATTTTTTATTACAATTAGAGGGTATTTTGTTTTCAACAATCATATTAAACCAACTTTTCTTATCTATCTAGTCATATTTAAAATTTACCAGAGTCAGGTTATGGTGCAAAAACACCAAGGATCTGCCTTATCTGGCAGAAGTTTGTTACGTTTTTTCATAGGTATATGTTTCCTGCGGTGTGCGGGCGGGGTATTTGAAGTAAATGCGTAAACAAGTCACGACGCGTCGCTTTCGAGAAAGCATGCGAAAATGAACCGAAGTTCGGCCGAAGTTCGGATTCGGTTCAAATCACACTCGGCCCATCTCTAATATATATATATATATATATATATATATATTACAATATTGATTCTACGTCCTTTCATTTCGCATTATTGTAGCGTCCACCACTTGTAAGCAATTTTAATACATTATGACTGTGAATATTGGTCCATTAAACAATTTCAAAGATAGTGTTTAACTCATTTCTTTGAAAATTTACCATATATCGATATACAAATATTCGTATTTTGCCAGACGGAGGGAAACCAATCAGGACTCCCTTCCATATTACAAATTATCCAGAATCCCCGTAATATACATAGTTTTTAATTCATTCTCCTGCTTAAGGTGACACTAGTCGACATTATTTCCATAGAAATTTCGGAGGGGTTTTACTCCGCTGTTTGACAGTGTACATCAACAGTACATACGACGTACATCAACAGTACATACGAATACGATAAGTGACAGTTAAACATGATATCGTTTTGTCTCATTATTAGTTTTGTCTGTACGGAAACAGAATAGTAAAATAAAAAGTCATTAAAAAGTTACGAGCTATCAAAGATTCGTTTTTATTGCCAATTTTAACACAACTTTGGGCGTAAATTAGTAATAAAAGCAGTGTAAAATTTCCAAGAAAAAGTCGGTACCGACACAGCCCAATTATCGAAGAATTCAATAAATTTTATTTGTAATTGATTTACGCGGTGGTTTTTTCATAAAACCCCTTCTTCCAAAGGCCTTTTCGTATTTTTTTACGCGCGCGTGTTTATATGAATTATCGTGCATCTCACTGAATAATGTTTCCCCCGGTGCGGTGCGGGAGGACGACACTTATAATTATAATTGCATAAGTTAATACAAAACGCTATGCAATAGCTTTACCGCGGCAGTCCCCGAGTGCCACACGTCTTTTTCCATTCGTGATACAACTATTTATCTACAGCCTGGTTCTACAACTTATAATGGTAACAAGTTATCATAAGTTAAATTAGACGCGAAAAATTCCTTAAAATTGGTTTTATTGGATTATAATTATAGATAAACGAAAAGCCACCACTTACTTTTAATAAAAATATAAATAGTATATAAACAATGGGATCGCATATTAAAGAAATTAATTAAACATATTTTTGATAAGTCATACGCAATGTAGTGATCCTGTAGTTGGCGTTTAAGATGAGAGAAGGAAACTAAAACATGAGAGCGGGAGCAGCATCTATATAATATTACAGCTTAAAATAATAAAAAGCTGCGGTTACCAACCCGCTTGAAGCCTATGTTCGGCAGCGAGATTTTTGTGGGCGGTAAGAAATTAATTAAACAATGAAACATCTTAAGTTAGAAAAGCGCCTCGGAAATACTTTACGGGTTAATATGGAATAATTAATAAATCACGAATCAAATAAATAATTTATTTTTCTACTAGAAAACTATAACGAATAAATAACTAGCTTAATTCAAGACCTCATTTGTCACGATGGGATAATTATTTAATGATGAGTGAGAATATGAGACGATGCGGGAGCAGAGTGATGTGCGGGAGCGGAGTGGCTGACTACAGCGTTGAAGCCGTTGTGGTCGTCAGCGGAGTACTGCACGCTGCGCACGGAACCATCAGCCTCGAGAAGCGAGTATTCACCATGCACGACGTCACCATCGCGGCTCTCGTGTTGGGACTTGTTGTCGCCAGTGTGTCCATCGGCCACGGAGTATGCGAAGTCGTATTTAGGATGAGCCTAGAATTAAAAATACGTAGTTAAGTACTACTTAGTACAACTAAGCTTACGTAACAACTAAATGTTTGTTGTTATTTTTATCATTGTTGTAATTTTTATATAATTTACTTACGTATTCCTCGTGTTGTGCGGTGGCAACAAGCTTGGTCACGGGAGCAGTATGGCTGATGATAGGCGCGGCGTAGTGCGCTGGTGCTGCTGCGTAGGATACAGGAGAAAATCCGATTGCGGAATGGGGCTGATCATGACGCAAGATTGTTTGAGAGGACACAGCATGGCCGGCGGAATAACGGGCGGGAGCCGCATAAGTGGCAACTGGAGCAGCGTGGTAGGCGAGAGGGGCGGCTTGTATAGCGATGGGTGCAGAGTGAATAGCCTGAGGTTGGTCGTGACGCACGATGCTCTGTGAGGAGACAGCTGCCGCTGATGAGTAGTGTTGCTGAGGCAAGAGACCTGCCGCAGACACTGCCAAAACGGCACTCAATGCTAAAATCTGTAACAATTTAGAAACTTCGTCATTGTTTGATGGTATAAGAAAGTAAAATCAATATAATGTACAAAGGTATAAAAAGTGAAATGCTATGCTATTCTAATCATACATAGATAATAAAGGTTAATCAAACGATTACAAAAATAGTATCATCAGATTAATTTTCTCTAATTAAAAAAGTAGAACCTCACTTTTGAGAACATATTTATTCCACGTTTACAGTGAACTAATAAATATTGTAAGTGTTGCCGAGCTTTTATACTGATTGAATTTCTGCAATGGCAAGGTTGTCAGGTCAAAAGTTGTTTCGCATGTTTTATCTTTGGTGTAAGTATTGTTGTATTAATTTCTTACGTCAACTACGAGATCACTACATTACGTATGACTTATCAAAAATATGCTTAATTAAAAAAAATAAAAAATAAACTAACTTACTAAAATTATTTTAAATAAACGTAAGTGGGTTTTTTTCATTTATCTATAATTCTAATAATGATCTTTGTTCGTCACGTAGAATAAAACCAATTTTAAGGAGTTTCTCGCGTTTAATTTAACTTATGATAACTTGTTACTTACTTACTTATCTTCACGCACAATCCCTAACGGGGTAGCCAGAGAGAACAGATCGCCAAGTGTCACGATCCTTACATACCTCTTTCGCTTCTTTCAGGTTCATTAACTTCTTCATACATGCACGTCTAGGTATCCGAGTACTCTTGACCCTCCCCTCCTCGAGCAATTTGCTCACATGGTCTTCGAAAGTTTGTCTCGGTCTACCTCGACACCTTTTAATATTTACTTTCGCTCTATATATTTTCTTCACCATTCGGTCTTCACTCATTCGTTCAACGTGTCCAAACCATTGGAGTACGCCCCTACAAATTTTTGTGATAAGGTCATCTTTCAATCCTGCCATATTGCGAATCTCTTCGTTTCGCTTTCGGTTGGCTATGCTAACGCCACACGTTTTACGAAGAGATCGCATCTCCACTGCATTCAACTTGCTTTTATGCTTCTTCTGGCTTACCCAGGTTTCGCTGCCATATAACAAAGTCGGTACCAACACTGCGTTATGTATTGCAAGGCGTGCATTCTTCACCACGCCTTGCCTTTTTACTAATGCATTCAGGGCACCATTGACTTTGTTTCCGGCAGCGACACGCCTATACACATCTAAATCACATCTTCCATCCCGGCTGAAAGCACTCCCCAAGTATACAATTTCATTTACCTGTTCTAGACATTCCTGATTTACCCATATTTCACATTTCGTTCTCTCTTCGTCCTTTTCAAATACCAGAACCTTAGTTTTATTAGCATTCAAACGGAGACCTTTAATTTCACATTCCTCTTTCATACACGTGACTAATGCCTGCAGTTCTGCTTCTGATGGTGCAATAAGCACTGCAGCATTAGCATACAGCAGACAACTTTTATGTCACCCAATTTCACACCCAAACAGCTATTTTTCAGCTTCTGTAAACAGCTGTCGAGATACAGTATGAACAGCCAGGAAGACATGACACAACCCTGTTTTACGCCCGCTTGGACGCTAAACATGGGTGACAGGTCATGCCCTACCCGCACAAAAGCTTTACAGTCATAGTAAAGTGACTGCACAGCCCTTAACAATCGACCATCCACACCATATCCCGGCAACAGTTCCCACATTTTCTTCCTTATAACCTTATCAAATGCTTTCTCCAGATCCACAAAAGCACAGAAAATCCTCTGGTTAACACTCAGAAGTTTCTCCGTGATCATGCGGAGAGAAAACATTTGATCCGTGCATCCTCTTCCAGGTCTAAATCCGCATTGTGCCTCCCATAAGAATGTTTCCGATTTCTCTTGCATCCTAGGTGTCAAAACCTTCGAGTAAACTTTACTTGCTAAACTGGTCAAGCTGATTGCCCGATAGCACCTGCAGTCAAAATGTGAACCTTTACCTTTATATAAAGGCACAATGACCGCGGATCGCCAATCATCCGGGACATCTCCCGTCCGCCAGCACAAATTGCACAGCAGATGAAAGCTGTCCCAGACGCGAGGCCCACCGTACTTGTTCATTTCAGCAGTAACTCTGTCCAGTCCCGCAGCCTTACCACATTTCAAACTTCGAATCGCACGTTCAATCTCTTTCATGCTGATGACCTCAGTGTCATCGAAGTCCGTGTCCGGCGTGCCAGTCACGGCGTCACCCCCGGATCCTTCACTAAGATCATGACACGCATACATTTCTCTATAAAATTCACTCCATCGCTGCATGACGTCCGATTTTTCTGAGAGGACGTCATTGGTTCTCGAAAGCACTTTGTTCATTCTTAAGGCTGTCACACCACTCCGGGACCCTCCAACCTCTTTCCCGAAGAGTTTGGAGTTTTCCCTAAAGTTGTGCGACAACCTCTCGTCCGCTTCTATTCTACACCTTTCACGTACTCCCTCAATCAATGTTTTCGCATGAACTTCCTGCAGCTTATATCTTTCTTTCATCTTCTCTCTCATATGCTCATCGTTACTAGAAGCGCAGTAGTCTAACCATGCTTTTTTCTTCTTTTTTACAGCTTCTCTCACTTCATCATTCCACCATGCATCTCTTCTTTTACTACTACCTCTTTTTGTCGTTCCACATACTTCTTCCGCTGCACTTACCATTCCATCCCTAAGGTTCTGCCATGTTCTCTCCACATATTCTTTCCTGCCATCGATGGTGTCAAGCTTTTCGGCTACCGTCGTGTGATATTTGTCCCTAGTATCCGCTTCCTGAAGCTTCCAGCTTCGGATGCGACAGACCGACTGTGGTTCTGTTACTGTCGTCCGGTGGCGCCAACCCGCGAACAAACCCCTAAATCTAGTAATTACTAGATAATGATCCGTTCCCAGGTCAGCACCCCTGAACACTCGTGTATCCATCACCTGTTTTCGCAGTCGGTCATCCACCAGGAACAAATCAATCATACTTCTCTCATTCTTTCTTTCTCTAGTGTACATATGGATTTTCCTGTGATTAACCATAGTGTTTGTCACAAGAAGACCCTTTTCCTTGCATACAGCCAGTATAAGCTTGCCAGCATCATTAACCATTTTATCGCCAAACTTTCCAAGCACCGACTCGTATCCTGGTCGAGCGATACCTACTCATCCATTCAGATCACCACATACAACAGTTCTTTCGTTTCCCTTAACCAAATCTAGAACTTCTCTTACATTCTCCCAAAACTCCTCCAGCTCAGCCCTGGACGACGAAGCTACCGGCGCATAAACAGCCAAAAGGAATAACTTCGTCAGTCCCATTTTGAAGCGAACCCAGAGAAGTCTTGAGTTCACAACCTTGTATTCAGTCATAAGATCGACCAACCGGGACGACAACAGCACTCCCACTCCCTGGCAGGCGTTCTCGCTTTCCGGGACTCCGGACCATATAGCTAACGTCCCGCCAGGGAGCTCTTCAGTACCACTGCCTTTCCGTTTGGTCTCCGACATACACACGACATCTAATTCTCTTTCTTTCATTATTTCGATCAACTCATTCGTCTTATCTCTCATGCCCCCTGTAACAATCCACGTGCCAACTCTGCACTCCGTCCTCCACCTTCCGCCGTGTCGGGCTGTGCGTGACGGGTGGCGGTCCCCATCGCCGCTTTGCGCGCTGCATTCCACACCAACGGGGACGAGCTGGTGTGCGTCGCCTTGGAGGGGACGCCCTAACCCTCGTTTGCATGGGTGCGCAGCTGTGTATAATTGCAGCCCTGAAAAGGGCTGGCAGGGGTCTTGACGAGCACGCTTCTACAATGACCCCCCTGATGATAACTTGTTACTTTTATAAGTTGTAGAACCAGGCTGTAGATATATAGTTGTAGCACGAATGGGTATAAAAATATTTTTTACATTATCTGTATAGTGATTGAAGTAAGATAATAATGCCTGTGACAGATAACTACACTCTTCTCTCTAATTATAGGAATGCTTGGAATAGAATCCTTCCAGTTTGATACAAGTTATGTCAACACGAACGGCTCCATGAAGCAGTGCCTTAGCGATAAGTTGTATTACTGGGCGCCGCGGGCTCTAATCCGACACGGAATAATTTTCCAGGTCTGGGTGTTTGTCCTTGGGCAATTTATATACTAGTATACATACATAGTACTGCATCCACGGTACAAGAGAAAATCTTAGTGTGGGTAATATGGGTACAATTGGTAAAAAAAAACTCGAAACATATAATATTTTATGTAAAACGAAATTGTTAAAAAAAACAAATGCAATTTTCATTATAATCCGTGATTTTTCTTGAGAAACATGTATATATGTCGTAGATGTTAGTATGTAATTAGTATCAATTTTTTCTTTCTAAACTGTATTACGATTGTATACTAATAATTAAAAGGTCACATACAATATTAAATTAAAACTAATAACAAAGAAAAGCTAGAACTAAAAATAAAAATTTTCATACAGTTATAATTATTATCGTACACATTCTACTCCCCGTGGTATCGTGCCAAAAACGCTGGCTGCGTTTTCTCGCTGAATACTTAGCATTTGAGCGGGAAGAGAACAATCCCACTTATCACCAGCAGCGATGACCAGTCGCTGATACAGTTGCTTTAGGCACTTCACCATACGTGGACACCACGGACCGATAGTCTCTACAGCAAATGGCACAAATACGTAGTCGTTTCTCAAATACTCATATTTGCACCACATAATTAAGCTGCCAATAATACCGCCTCGCTTTGAACGTGTGTACCCAAGTAGCATCCCACACTAGGGCTTTACCTCTACCTTAAGGGACCAAAGTTACGTCAAAGACTTCGGGTCTCTTGCCATCGTTTTTAAATATTCCGCAAGGCTCTAAAACCGAGGGAACCTTTATAGAGAAAAGAGCCCTTTAGTTCAAGGAACTTCGTTCAAGGAACCCGGGAAAACCTACCTGCACTTATCTTACATGAAAATCCGTGGAGTCCAAACTCGTCACCGCTGCTACCACAGGGGCAGTAGTGAGGTTGACAAATTGCCGCTCCTAGACGGATTCCTACGTCGAGTCGCAAGCTTTCTCCATCAATCAATGTGTCAAGACTACTTGATGGTCGAAACAGCTAGAAGGCGAGCCTGATTTGGTCACTGTGAAAATTGTGAAACGAATCTTTCTGCACAATCCGTACCAACGGAATATCCTACTGTTTTTGTTGGTTAACTTTCAGTGGAACATTTTTGGCGAGAAGAAACGTTAGCCACGTTTGCCTTTCCTTCGCAAAAAAACACAGGTATACTTTATTATTAAAAACTATGTTACAGAAGTCATGGATACTATACACGCAGGTTTGCAGGCAATGAAAGGCTACGAGGATTTCATACACCAAATTTTATAGGTAATGTAGCTTGATTACCGGCTGCTGTACTAAAAGTTAAATTCAGGATTTTCTCTAAAGCTATTTTAAGATTATTGTCAATATCTTTTAAATTATCCAAACATTTCAAGACAGGATTCGATTGTAGTAAATATGTAAATTTAAGCACAAGAAAACATTTTAAAATAGTAAGAGAAATGTGTGGGTTTAAGATATACAATTTGTCAACGTAGTTTAAATCATAATAAATCAAATTTATTTTTTAAAACAGGTACACTATCGAAAAACAACGGAGCGCGTAGCATTTATAGCGAATACATACTTTAAAATTTTGCATGCCTGTTCACTTCAGATAATAATACAATAAAATGATAGAAATATCCTATTACTGCAGTAAGGATTGTTTCTTCATGAGGACACTTCTCAACTCTTAGTAGCACGGACACGAAACTTTGCACATACGTTTAATTTTAATAGCTGCTAAACGTGATCTTTATTTATGATTTTTATTTGTTAAACTTCATACAACATGACGAATAGCCGAATTCTCTATCAGTCAATAAAAGGGAAATGAAGTATAAAAGTATGAAGTAGGTGTGTGAAATGTTGAAAGACAAATATGTAAATTAATATATAAAAATTATTTAATACCTGCATAGTATTCCATAATCTTATTAATTATGAAAATAAAACATAAATAAATTACATACACTATGTGATTTAATTTCATCGTTTATTCTACTCGCATATCCAAAAATTCATTATAGCTGTGAATAAAGCTATTTTTTGTAATAAAACCTACGTAAAACCATTTAGCAGTAATTAATCCTATATCTTTAAACGAGCAATTGTTATATATAATCGGAATCTCGGAAACGGCTCCAACGATTTTCATGAAATTTAGTGTCCAGGGAGTTTCGGGGGCAATAAATCGACCTAGCTAGGATTTACTTTTAGAAAATGTTTTTTGTCCGTGTTTTCAGGCAATGAAAAACTGCTACAATATAAGAAGGTAAATTTTGACACTGTGTTAATGATCGTAATACGAGTAGCTCAAGTGGATAGCGAGCGGTCGCAAAATAGCAATGCCTTGGTTCGCGTCCTGTCTTAGGTCCGACTTTTTTCCTTTTTTTTCAAGGTTCCTTCTTTTGTGAGAAAATCTATTCTTTCCAGCACTTTTTTTAGTATTTTATTAAAATACAAAATTTTAATTAAACCAATACACTCATGATTTTTTTATTCAAATAACCAGTTCAGTTTTTTCTATTATGTCAATAGGATCAAAAATATTATTCATCAGTATGTAATTTGTATCTAAATGTAATTTCAAAAAATAAAAACAAAGCTCGGTCATCCGGGTACTTACCTATTATAGCACAATTTTCACCTATCTCTTACTTTAAACAAATATTTTGAACCAGTTAGTGTTTTGTTTCATACAAATCTTTGATTAGGTGATTATAAGAATGTAAAAGTGCATGCATCAATCCTGTTAACATCATTAAAATTAAAAGGTAATTAAGTGCGTTCCTGTTCTTATTTATCTTTCGTATCCTCGAACGTCGTTTTTGTTACTTTATGTTTACAGAAGTGGCGTATGATAAAAGAAAAGTAGAAATAACAGTTAATAAGATCACAGCGCGTTTCATGACCAAAATATTTGTTTTTTTAATTGCAAATATTGTCGCACCTGAACAAAACATAATTGAATATGGAAGGGAACTCCGACCGAGAAGGTGGCATAGTAAGTAGCAGATAACGCAATTATTGTGTAATGTGTTGTAATTATATAACGGAGCTGATGAACAGAGCAAGTGTTCAATTTTTTGCTGAAGATGATGTAGAAGTCGTTGACAATTTATCAAAGCCAAGAAAACCAGATACATTCAAAGAAACAACAGATATTCAGATTACTTATAGTAGATGCTCAAAGTTGCGGCTGTTGCGAATATAAATCAGAACATATAGCACTCATTACAAAATCGATTTAATAAATGTGGAACCGCAATTGGTCGGAAATTAAGCTAAAATTTTCCAGTTGGAAGTAAATATAGCAGATGCTTGTCGTCAAAATATTAACGTATCGATACCAACTATTCTCGTTGCTTCTGATTTGGTGGTTACGTTAGTTCTTCACATTTGCTTGCTGCTTTACAATGGATTTAAACGGTTATTATTAGTTCAGAGACAGTAAACATCAAGCAATAATTCTCTAGAAAATATCAACTAATGAAAATGTTTTGTTCAGTGGCCACATAGTAAATCATCGTCACTTTGGGATCCACAAAGTGAAGACTCATTCGATTTTGTATACTACAGCGATCAAAAACGCAAAATCGGCTACTTCCATGCGACTTATAGCGATAAGATTCCTAAGACAAAAATTCTCATCCGGTCTTTTTTTTTGACATTGATTGATCGAATCTTTTAGAACGCACCTTTCGTTTTCCAAAATATCGTTTAATTTTCTCAGCCCATCATATGATGCAGTAATATTTAGAATTTTGTCGTCCATCGTACTTACTTACGCATAATTTAAGTTAATTTTATAATTTTTTTTATTGTTGTCTATGAATGCCATTTAGTATTGATTTTATGCGTGCCAATATTTCAGTCAGGAGCACACAGGTATACATAAGAATTGTCATTATTTTTTTAGATAGCTAAGAATCCATTATTTCTGTCAACATTTTCAACATTTCTGTTATTAGGTATTTTTATAATTTTGATGATTTTTACTTTTTTATTGTTCATCGACATTTAATCTCCATTTAAATCTCATTGATATTAAATGATTAACAACTTAAATTGAAAAAGAGTACATGAATTACAGTTTAAAAAAATGTTAAACTCAATAGAATGTCCATTTTAAAATTGTAAATAAAAATACACTTCTCTTCACGTTCTACTCCTAAAGACTACTGTTGAGGATCTTAACTAGCGTCAGGGCTTATTTCACGTTACTGAACCCCATCAAAATAACGTTACTTTCGTAATATACTTATAAAAGGGTAATACAAAATTTTGATAATCAATATGATACACCTACTCGGTATAAATGCAGCATTATTAAAATATTATGTTTTAATGTGTAATGAGCACACAGTCCACCTATGTTGAATGGATACTTTGGAATATAAATACCTAAATCCATTCTCGACTTTTTTCTTCTTTTGCTTTAATAAACATACTCTAGAAATTTCTGCTATATTGGTTTACATACATAAATTTCACAAGGATAAACATCCCGACCCGGAACACCTATTTGAAGGCCACAAAAGTACTTGTTCCATGCGTAATGCGAACCCGCGGCCCATAGCTCTGCAAAATATTGCTAAGCAACTGTACCATGGAGCCGACAAACTAATAAGCAAAAAATGGATTTATTGTTACCCATAAGGTTTAAGAAAAAAATGTCCTCGTTACCAGTATGTCTGGTTCATGATGTTACTACAGTACGAGAACAGCTCCAGTGTGGCTCTACCACGTTAAATATATACCGTAGTTTTCCTTTTTCGTACCTACTATGAAACAGCGAAATTTAACTAAAAATCGGGATATAGACGTAGTTATTTCTGATCAGAATAGTCCGTAATAAATAAAAAAAGTAAAATAAAGGACGAGTTATTTTAATAAATTATTATTTCTATAGAAATGACAGCAATTAATTAAATAACTAATTCATAGTTGTCGGTCAGAATCGTCGCTTAATGATGAGCCAGAGAATGTGCGGGAGCTGAAGCAACGTGTTAAGTGGGCGCGGAGTGGCTGACTACAGCGTTGAAGCCGTTGTGGTCGTCAGCGGTGTACTGCACGCTGCGTACTGAGCCATCAGCTTCAAGCAGCGAGTACTCGCCGTGCACAGCATCACCATCGCGGCTCTCGTGCTGGGACTTGTTGTCGCCAGTGTGTCCATCAGCCACGGAGTATGCGAAGTCGTATTTAGGATGAGCCTACATTTAAAAATATGTAGTTAAGTACTACTTAGTACGGCTATGGTTATGTTACAAAAATTATTTTACTTTTACTTATGTATTCCTCGGGCTGTGCGGTAGCAATAAACTTTGTCAATGGAGCAGCATGGCTGATGACAGGCGCAGCGTAGTGCGCTGGTGCCGCTGCGTAAGATACAGGAGCAATTCCAATTGCGGCTTGGGGCTGATCATGACGCAAGATTGTTTGAGAGGACACAGCATGGCCGGCAGAATAATGGCATGGAATGGGCGGGAGCCGCATGAGTGGCAACTGGAGCAGCGTGGTAGGCGAGTGGGGCGGCATGTATGGCGACGGGTGCAGAGTGAATAGCTTGAGGTTGGTCGTGACGCACGATGCTCTGTGAGGAGACAGCTGCAGCAGATGAGTAGTGTTGCTGAGGCAAGAGACCTGCCGCAGACACTGCAAAAAAGGCACTCAATGCTAAAATCTGTAACAATTTAGTAACTTTATTTTAATGGTGGTGTAAGAAGTAAAATACATATATAATTTCGTCTGAGATATAAATATAGAAATAGTGCGAGAATAGAGTATAGAGATCGAGATTAGAGTATTTATATAATTTAATAATAGTAAAACCTTACTTTTGAAAACATGTTTATTCCACGTTAAAAGTTAACCAGTTGTGAGCTAATAATTATTGTTAATGACACCGAGCTTTCATACCGATTGAATTTAGGTAATGGCAAGGTTGTCGGGTCAAAAGTTGTTTCGCATGATTTATCTCTTGGCGTAATTATTGTTACTTTGACTTTAACACTATTTTAATTTTAGTAAAATTGAGGTTGCTATAACATTTCTTGATAGAAAAATTATCTTAATCTATCTTCGGTCTAACAAATTTTCGGTGTGCTGTTGAGAATTAAATGGTAAAACGATCTATCATTTGTTTGAGCATTACGAAGTTATAAAGCTATTATAATATGTACATTTGTGCTGTTAGAATAATAATATACGATTATATCATACTTGACTGCCTCTCTGTTGCTTCTAGTTGTTGTAAACGCGACTTCGGGTCAAAAGGTTCAAATCCTGTAAAATAAAAGTAAAGTTACAGCTTATATCCGTCCCACTGCTGGGCAAAGGTCTCCCCTCATTTCTGAGAGGGTTTTAGGGCAAGGAAGTGTCTGCCGCGCTGCCCCAATGCGTATTGGCGAACTTCACATGTCTTCGAAATATATTTTTTTCTTATTCCTGAGACATGCAGGTTTCCTCACGATGTTTTTCTTCGCCGCCGAGCACATGGTAAATCAGCATTTAAAATTGCAATTAACAATTTCATTGGTGCCGACGGGGATTGAACCCGGGTTACTCACGTTCTGTTATATTTACAGCGAACGTTAACCATCTGAGCTACCACGGCTCAAACCCTGGGTTGGGCTAACATCAGTTAATGTGTTTTTCTATCAAAAAGTTCTTAGTTGTAACCCGGAGATCTGCAGTTAGGAAGTTTGCAGTGTTTCAACCCGTGAGTAAAGGAATAGAAAGTGCGCGTATAATCCTGTGCTGCCCAAATGACGAGCCGTGGCCAAAATTCGGTCTGGAGGACGTTATTATAATCATATGCCATAAAAGATTCAGCCAAATATCAGAAAAAAGTGTTCTTCGACAGAATATTTAAAATAATTTTTATACATTGTTAACCCTGGACAATAATTATATGTGGTGTTTCTACTTTATCATACAAGTATTGACGTTTTTAATTTTTAACATCATGGAAATGATAGCTTTTATATCATAGGTTTGTTGCAAAAATAATCTGAATTGCGAGATTTTGAAATCGATGATTTTTTATACCGTCTGATTTTTTCAGAAGTTATAAAAATCATCGTGTGTCATCATGTTATTTGAAAAACAGGTGAACGGAATAAGCCTATGAAGCTGATATTTTACCTTTTTTAATTTTACATAAATTTATTATGAAATTGATCTATCAATAAAAACTATTAATTGGGTACATATCATTTTAATTCCGATAGTTTTAACTGATATATTTACTAAGTTCAAAAAATTTGTTGTTATTTTATTGGTATAGAAAGTTTATTTCAAATTAATAGATCCATCTTTGTATGAAAGCTGACAAATCTGCTTACAACATTTATTACACAATTATGATTTTGTGAATGTGTGTATTGTGTGTGTAAAAATAAAGTGAGATAAAATATCGCTCTTTCTTTCATTTATATTGTTTTAGATTGCAATTTTAAAATATACATAACTGTTTTATCAGAAGAAACTGAAAATGTTAAATCTGTGCTATATTTTTTGTTTGCACCTTACAGTAAGTATATACATATTACTCTGAGGTTTGCGCAATTAATTCACCGATTAATTGGTTAAAATTAAATTATGAAAAAATTAAATTATTAAAATATTTTAATAATCAATTAACAAAAATTAAGTTGTAAGGAAACGTTAAAAATAGCCCAATCTACTCCACAGGTAGCGTGCGCCACACTCAGGTAGTAAATACCTACTGATATTATACGATCATTAAAAAGGACTCTTTCACTCAAGAACACCCTTGCTATTTTCACCGTTAAATAAAAGATATGATTTTTTTTTATCTTTTGATAAAAATATGTAATAAACCATTTTGCAAACTGTATTAACTGCGCATTTTTTTAAATAGTTGGCCACCTAGGTCTTCATACTTTGTTTTCACGAATGGCTTTGTCAAAATTATTTTTTATGAAATTGCATGCTAAAATTGAAGTTGCAATAAAGTACAACAGATACTCATACCCTTTACTGAATTTCTAATAGAATAATAGTCTGTGACAAATAAGAGAATACCAAAAACGCAACGAATTTCATTCATTTACGGCAGTGGTGTGCATGAAAGTACAGTAAGGTCGATAAAAACATATTTTTAAAACCTTCATATTTTTGGCACCACTTGGAAATACCTTTTTTTGTATTTTTATTTGAGCTCGTGATACCTCTACTATAGGCGCTCCAGGATTATCCATTCTTTCTGGGACATTCTGTATATGTATTTAATTATATATATATATATATATATATATATATATATATATATATATATATATATATATATATATATATATATGCGTGTGTGTGTGTATGATTGTAGTACCCGGTTGACCGAGCTTTGCTCGGTATTTTTCGCTCGGTTTTTTCTTTAATTCGTGTGTTTTGGAAATTACATTTAGATACAAATTACGTACTGATGAAATATGAATAATATTTTTTGATCTTAGCGACATAATAGAAAAAACTGAAATGGTTATTTGAATAAAAAATCATGAGTGCAATTAGTTTAATTTAAATTTTCGTGTATTTAAAAAATACTAAAAAAAGGGCTAGAAAAAATAGATTTTCTCAAAAAAGAAAGAAACTTGAAAAAAAAATTAAAAAAGTCGGTCGGTCGGTCTGGGCTCGAACCATGGTATTACGATTCTGTGACTGCTCATTATACCATTAAGCTATTTATAATCATTGACAATTTGTCAAAATTTACCTTCTTATTCTAACGATATTGTAGCAGTTTTTCATTACCTAAAAACACGGACAAAAAGACATTTTCTAAAAATAAATCCTAGCTAGATCGATTTTTTATCCCCGAAACTCCCTGGACACTAAATTTTATGAAAATCGTTGGAGCCGTTTCCGAGATTCCGATTATATAGATATATATATATATACAAGAATTGCTCGTTTAAAGGTATAGGATGTATATGTAGTATCGTGTTCGTATCTTCTATATTTTACTTTTTGTGTATTACACGTCGCTTAAAGGTACTCTTAATTTGCCCCATTTTCAATATATTGCCATTTTCGTCGATATTCTTTCGCCTAGGACGTCCCTTTCCGACTCTGCCATTCACTTCTGAACCATAAATTTTATTTGTCACTCGTTCCTCATTTATTCTTTCCACATGACCAAACCACCGAAGCATTCCTTTCTTAATCCTGGTCACCACATCATCTTGCAAACCACACTCTTCTCTTATTACACAATTCCTTACCCTGTCATTCAAATTCAGCCCTAACATACTCCTTAACGACCGCATTTCTATTGCGTTTATTCTACTCTTGTGCTTCTTCTGCCACACCCAACTTTCACTACCATACGTTAAAGTAGGGACCAACACAGCATTGTGAATTGCCATACGTGCCTTTTTCGACACATTTTGACTCTTCACAATAGAGTGCAAGGCCCCATTTATTCTATTTCCCGCATTCACTCGTCGTTCTATATCCTTATCATATCTCCCATCCCTGCTAAATACGCAGCTCAAGTATACAAACTCATCTACTTGCTCGATCAACTCACCTTCTATTCTTATTTCACAAATCGTTTTACTTTCTTCTCTTTCAAAAACCATAACCTTCGTCTAACTTGCGTTCACTTTCATACCCCTTTCTTTTAATGATCCGTTCATTAATGTAACCATCATTTGCAACTCGGCCGCCGACGACGCAAGAATAACTTGATCATCGGCGTACAAAAGGCATTTGATGGTTAACTCACCCATTCTTAATCCGCATTCTTCAACTTTCAAATTTTGCAAACAACTGTCCATAAATAGGTTGAACAGCCACGGGGAAGCCACACAGCCCTGTCTGACACCTTTATGGATGTCAAACCAGTCCGAGTAGAACCCGTTGATCCTAACACAAGCACTAGAGTCCCTATAAAGAGACTCCAATGCCTGTATCAAGCCAGCGCTCAACCCAAATGAGTTCAGTGTTTGCCATAGCAAATCCCTATCCACTCTGTCATAGGCCTTTTCCAAGTCCATGAACGCACAAAAAACCTTTTGGTTTATGGCCAGAAACTTCTCCGCGATCATGCGCATGGAAAAGACTTGATCTGTACATCCCATTCCCTTTCTAAATCCCGCTTGCAAATCCCAAATTTTTCCATCAGTTTCTTTCATGACCCTTTCAATCAGTACCTTAGCATACAGTTTTCCCACAATGCTAAGAAGGCTGATGCCACGGTAGTTTTTACAGTCATGCTGCGACCCTCTTCCTTTATATACTGGGACTATTACGGCTTTGAACCAGTCTACCGGTACCCGCTTCAGTTCCCAGCATAAATTAAACAAGGTGTGCAGCAGGCCTGCCACCACTTCCTCTCCAGCTCTTAGCATTTCGAGTGAAACTCTATCATATCCGGCAGCCTTACCTGCTTTCATGCTTCTCATTGCTTTCATTATTTCATCTATACTTATCTCGCTATCTCTTTCCTCTTCTTCCGGTGTTTCTACTCCACTTAGTACACACGTTGTCTCCTCACTCATATACACGCTTTCAAAATATTCCTTCCATCTTTTTAAACTCAAAACTTCATCATTCAGAATATAGCCATTCTCGTCTCTTATAGCATTCATCATAGGCTGTTTTGAATGTCCCGTGGCAGTTCTTACAAGTTTCCAGAACATTTTAATATTTGCTTAGAAGTTATCCGATATTCTTCTATCATTCTTATCTGTTCTTTCTTGCTTTTTTCTTTCAACTCCTTCTTTTACTCTCTTATTAAGATGTCTAAAGACTGCCTTTTTTCTTTCAATATCACCATTCGTACCGCCAGAATTACCAGCCTTTGTTGCTAGGAAATCTAGCCATGCTCTCTTCTTTGCTTCAACTTCCGTACGTATCTCATCATCCCACCATAACGTATTATTTTTCCTTTCATTCTTTCTCTTACTAACACCACATACTTCGGTAGCTGCATCCACTAAACCTTTCTTTACATTTTGCCATATATTCTCCATGTCTAACTCCTTCATACATAATTCATCCAAACCACTTATATTTTCTTTCAGTCTACATTTGAACTTGTTTTTATCACTTTCATCTTGTAACCTTTCTGTTCTAATACGCTGTAACGCAGTGGTAGACACAGACGATCGATGGCGCCAACGCCTGAATAGACCATTAATTCGGCGTAAAACTAAATAATGATCCGTTCCTACGTTAGAACCCCGATAAACCCTCGTATCTACCACTGCGCCCCTCAATCTTTCATCCACAATTATGAAATCTATCATGCTTCTATCGTCACCTCTTTCCCAAGTATACATGTGAATCCTCTTGTGGCGAAAGCAAGTGTTCGTCACAAAAAGATTCTTTTCCATACATACGGTGAGGAGACTTTCACCATTGTCATTTATACTTTCATCACCAAACGTTCCCAATATCCTTTCATAACCAAGCCTCCTCACCCCAACTCTTTCATTAAAATCTCCTAGCATAATAATATTTTCATTTCCCTTACACTTCATTAATACCATCCTTACCATATCCCAAATCTGCTCTCGGATATAAGTGGGCTTAGACATGTCTGGGGCGTAGACCCCTAACACAAACAACTTCTTCAAGCCCACTTTCATTCGTATCCATAGCAGTCTTGGGCTTACACATTCATACTCTTTCACACATTGGCCCATTCTTTCTGAAAGGATGATACCTACTCCCTGGCATGCCCGCTCGATATCGTCTACACCAGACCAGTATGCGGTATACATGCCATGTGTAGTGACATCCTTCCCCTTCCTTTTCGTCTCATTTACGCATAACACATCTATTCCTCTATCATACATCATATCGCATACTTCATCCATTTTTTATCATTATTTTTTATGTATTAATTTTCTAAAACTTAATATAAGAGTGCAAAATAAATCTGCTTCACTTTGAATCTGTTCAGTAACGGGCTTGCTGGAAGAAATTTCAATATGAAATAAGCAGTATCTTTTTAAAAAATATTTTTTTTCCTTGTAACTTTACTGTGTCTACTTAAATAGTTAAATAAAAATTGTTAAATATATACGGGTTAGAACCATGTTGCAGCTATATTATACGAGTATTTGAAGCACGGATAGGTCGGCTCGACCGGGGTAGAACTACGCTCTCACAGAGTCTCACCAGTGTAGATATCAGTTTAATGCTGCTGTGCTTCGTATTGTGAGTGAGGAGAACCTGAATCCTTTTTCACTAGGAGTGAGGCATTCCACCTTTATCATAATACGTCCCACTGCTGGGCACAGGCCTTTTCTCATTTCTGAGAAGGTTTATTGCAGGAAAACATCCGCCGCGCTGCCACAATGCGTGGCGACGAACTTCACATGTCTTCGAAATATAATTTATTTTTCTCTTCTCAGATATGCTGGTTCCCTCACCATGTTTTCCTCCACCGCCAAGCACGTGGTAAATCAGAACCCGGGTTGTTCGCGTACTGTGAAATTTACAGCAAGTGCTGAGTCCCTGAGCTACCACGGCTCTATTTTTTTTTCTATTTTGATCCTTAATCGAGGATAAATTTAAATATCTATGACTCACAGAATATACTTAGGTACAATTATGTGGACTGTACACTCGTTTGTCAGTCTTTTTATATTTTAAAAAACACTAGCAGTTTCTGCGACTTTGCTCGCGTTGATTTCAATATAGGTAATAAAACTTTTAGTATTCCATGCAAAATTTGGAACCATTTTTTGTCATTTAAAATTTTTATTTTAATTAGGAATAACAAACATCACACATTGCAGCTGATGGAGAGAGTGAATACTTTATCGTTTGCATATTCTATTCACGATTGAGTTACAATTTTGTATTTTGTTAATATTAATTATATAATATTATCAATATTTAGAAAAAGAAAAGGCTATAAGTATATTTCTAAAGTTTATGGAAGTATTAATAGTCTTTACTTCTCTTTAGATTGTTTGTTGTTTCAAATATGTTTTGAAGGGGACCGTTCTTCAAAAGGAAAGAATCGTATATAGGCTTATATACGAGTAGGATCACTTTGTTGTCCGTCTGGCCGTCTATCTCTTCAATTTGCCTTTAATATCAGAAGCGTGTAGAAATATCGAGTTGAAATTAATATAAAAGGCCTTCTGCTCAAGTTATTATTATTTCAACGTAATCAAAAGATACAACTCGCAAGCTCCTCATCAATACCTATAGCGTACTTTCCCGTTAACCTAGAGTTATATAGTTTCACAGCTCAAGAAAATGATAAAATTTAAAAGGCATTCATAGTTTTAAGAAATAAAAAAATATTATTCTACAAACGGATTTCATAAGATGCTAAGTTATGGAAATTGTATTTTTATATTTTTTATAGTAGAATCAAGAAATGATGTGGTCCATAGACACCTAAATCAATTTTTAATTAAGAATCAAAATATAGTTGCTTTGTCACCATTAAGGATTAAGAAAGAATGCCTTGTTTTGAGTGAAAAAAGTCTCAGTTCTCTGCACATACACATATAGACTATACGAAAAAGAGCAGCAGAAATTTTACGATTGTGAAATGATGTGGTCCATAGACACCTAAATCAATTTTTAATTAAGAATCAAAATATAGTTGCTTTGTCACCATTAAGGATTAAGAAAGAATGCCTTGTTTCCAGTGAGAAAAGTCTCGGTTCTCTGCACATACACATAGACCATATGAAACAGAGCTGCAGAATTTTTACGCTTGTTTTCTTTGAGAGCGTGGTTCTTTCACGCTTTAGCCAGCACTACCTTCGTGCTGTAACCATAATACAGCTGCAGCGGGGCTCTACCGCGTTAAAATATACACTGTAGTTCTAATTTTCACATTATGAAAAAGCGTTCTTTAACCTGAATTCCGGATTTAGACCTATTTATTAAAGAATAACTTAGACGTATTTATTTGTGATTAGTATAGTCCATAATAAATAAAACGGTGAAAATATAGAACAAGTAATTTTAATAAATTATTATTTCTACAAAAATAACTGCAACGAATTATATAACTAATTCAAAGTTGTCGGTCAGAATTGTCACTTAATGTTGAGCCAGATAATGTACGGGAGCTGAAGCAACGTGATGCGCGGGCGCGGAGTGGCTGACTACAGCGTTGAAGCCGTTGTGGTCGTCAGCGGAGTACTGCACGCTGCGCACGGAACCATCAGCCTCGAGAAGCGAGTATTCACCATGCACGACGTCACCATCGCGGCTCTCGTGTTGGGACTTGTTGTCGCCAGTGTGTCCATCGGCCACGGAGTATGCGAAGTCGTATTTAGGATGAGCCTAGAATTAAAAATACGTAGTTAAGAACTACTTATTACGACTAAGCTTACGTTACATTTAAATATTTTCTGTTGTTTTTATCTTGTCGTAATGGTTATATAATTTACTTACGTATTCCTCGTGTTGTGCGGTGGCAACAAGCTTGGTCACGGGAGCAGTATGGCTGATGATAGGCGCGGCGTAGTGCGCTGGTGCTGCTGCGTAGGATACAGGAGCAATTCCGTATGCGGCATGGGGCTGATCATGACGTAAGATTGTTTGAGAGGACACAGCATGGCCGGCGGAATAACGGGCGGGAGCCGTATAAGTGGCAACTGGAGCAGCGTGGTAGGCGAGAGGGGCGGCATGTATGGCGACGGGTGCAGAGTGAATAGCCTGATGTTGGTCGTGACGCACGATGCTCTGTGAGGAGACAGCTGCCGCTGATGAGTAGTGTTGCTGAGGCAAGAGGCCTGCCGCAGACACTGCCAAAACGGCACTCAATGCTAAAATCTGCAACAATTTAGAAACTTTGTCATTGTTTGATGGTATAAGAAAGTAAAATAAATGTAATATACAGAGATAGTATAAGCAGTAAAATGTTATTAAAGTTTTATCAATTCAAATAACGTTATAATAAATTTTATCAATTCTTCACAAAATGGTATATCTCTATAATTTATTCAAAGTAGAGTCTTACTTTTGAGAACATGTTTATTTCACGTTAACAGTGAACCTGTGATTGCGAACTAATAAATTTCATAAGTATCCCCGAGCTTTTATACTGATTGAATTTCTGCAGTGGCAAGGTTGTCAGATCAAAAGTTGTTTTGCATGTTTTATTTTTGGTGTTGGTATTGTTGTATTAATTTTAACACTATTTATATCTTAGTGAAATCGGGGTATCTTAAAAATATGAACTAAATGAAAATACCATTAGTCTACTATTTGATATAAATAAAACTAAAATCCTTTTTTTAGGTACATACTACGTTAATTTCATAATATTTCTTGACATAGAAATTATCTTGACCTATCTCTAAACTATATTTTAATTATTTTTCAGTGTGTCTCAGTGAGATAAGTGGCAAAACTATTTATTATTTTTAAGCGCAATGGAGTTATAACGTCTAGTTTTACACAAAATTATGGATGATAATAATCATTGGTTATGGTGATCGCTATCAAGCTATTTCTAATTTGTTTTGTGTTGTTAATTGTAACATACAAGATTGTAAGCTGTTACTTAAAAAACAGTTCCGCTGGGTTTCTTGCTAGTCCTTCCCAGGACAGAGGTTTTTTTTGCGAACCAGTGGCAAATGAATATATAATCGATGTTTAATAAAAAAAATCTATTTCTGTTTCATAACGTAAGCGCAAACTTAACAAGAATCGTCAATATTAAGTAAGATAATATCTGAGCTCTAAATCAAAAACTACTTTTCGACTAATTTCGAACTAAAACTAATTTTCGGCAGTGTCAAGGTTGTGAGTTCAAAAGTTGTTATACATATAAAATAACCCAACGTAGGTAGGTAAGGTATCTTTGAACCATATTATAACAAATTTTCAGTGTGCAGTAAAATAAATGGTAAAACGATTTATCATTTGTGTCAGCGTAATGGAGTTCTAAAGAAATTTTAATGCATTTTTGTGCTGATATTAGAATAGTAATATTCAATAATATCATATTTGTCTGTATTGTTAGTCTAGTTGTCGTGAGCGCGACTGCTGATAAAACGGTTCAAGTCCCGTTTAGACTTAACTCAGTTAGTGTGTTTTCGTGTCAAGAAATTCTTAGTATCAACCTGGAGCCAGGAAGTTGGCAGGGTTTCAAACCGGGCCTCGTAAAGCACGTAAAGTCGTTGGTCCTGCGCCTCGTCTCTATTTGGACCTGTCGGATTACCGTCCAATCGTAATATGAGACCTTTCCTTGCGCACATACTCATGCACGATAATCCTGTTCTGCGCAGAAGACGCACCGTGACGGAAATTCGGTGTGGGGAACATTACTACAATCAAATGAACGAAAATCGTAATCTTAATATTCCCTTACCAAATCAGGATAATGAATGTGCGCACATAAAAAAATATTAGACTCATACTGAATTGTCAGTATAAGAACAATTTAAAGAGCCAATAGTTGTAAAACGAATTTATGTCCGCCCACGTAGGTATTTACTATTTACGCTGTAGTCGTAAATATGCTAGGGGTTGTCAAGAATTTGGGAATTAAACAATTTTGGACAATATAATACTCATTATCATTTATTAAATTTATTTTTATATTTATTTGTGAAAAATATTTATTCAGTAAGGTCATTTTTATAACTACAATAAAAATACATTTACAAGTATTGCACTGCCGAATATTTTCGTGACGCTTTCTTTTTATAGCTGTTTTCAGTTTCCGATCGTTACATTAAATTATGTGATGTACACGTTACGCATTCGGATGAACAATTTTATTTAAAATAAATGAAGAAAACATAAGCATGGCCGATATTTGAATTCAACTTTATTTAATAACTTATATAACTATAACAGTGTTCACCATTATAGATTTTATATTTTTCGAAAATGGCACTTAAAATTAGCTAAATAATTAGGTACTATAAAACACGCTCCGCATAACCGCATGTGTTGTGCAGCGGACTTGGTGGAGTGCGCTGGCACACGGTCGTGCTTTGCACAAGTACATTCGTTTCATTACTTTAAGACTCTCTTTAAACTGTTGTATAAGTAATGTATTTGTGCGAATTTTATATAAAAATAATAAATCAAATTCATACTATTGTCAACACGGATTTTGTTAAGGACTTTTGACGATCACGATTGCTATAAGTTTACAAATTTTCATAAACGAAATAGATCGTGGAAAGTAGAGGCAATTTTGTTGTTTTTAACCGACTTCAAAAAAAGAGGAGGTACTCTAATCTTTATTTTTATGCGTTTTACTTAAAAACTTTTCTAGGTGAACCGTTTTTGAATATTTTTTATTTGAACGCTGGTGCTTCTCATGTGGTTCTATATAAATTTGATCAGGATCTGATCAGTAGTTTTTGAGTTAACCTTCATAGTACGTGATTAATTGAGTTCGTACACATCGATGATGTACTTATTTAAATATATTGAAGTTGGTTGTACAAAACTTTTAATTTTAACACTTGTGATATTAAAAAGTGTAAATTAATATCGGTATTGTCAAGCTTTGCAAAATGATGTCGAACCTGTAATTCAGTTTTGCGTTCAAAACTAGAAGAATCACCACAACGAACCTAACCACTACACTGTCACTCTACGAATCCCAGCACTCGTAGCATGTATTCACTCGTGTCTCCCTCGTGCACGACGCTTACATTAAAGTTTATACTGCACAAACGAGTGGGGGTTGGGGGGGGGGGGTATCTCGTTATACTCTCCCATATTAATATATGGTAGGGTTTAGGAGAAGAGTAGAGCCACGCTGTATATTATGTTTGAAGAACGAATGGGTCGGTCGTAAAACAGCAGCATAATGGTTTTGTGTTTCGTATGGTGAGCGTAGACAACCAGAGACCCTTTTTATTGGAAATGAGGCATTCCATCTTAATACTCAGGGGTGACAACGCATCTGCATTTTGATTCGTAATCAAGGGTTGATGTAGATGTTTATGGGCCACAGCAACCACTCACCATCGGGACTACGTGCTCGCTTGTCACCCTCTCCCATAAAAACGTAAAATAAACAATCATCAAAACCTATAAGGTACAGCTCGTGAGCTTAGAATTATGAAATTTAGTAAAAAAGCAACGTCAAAAAACAGCTATAATAAAGGTACAAAACTTAAAGCCATTAATTTCTAATTTTAATAAATTAAAAAAATCTGCGATTTTAAACTTTCATTTGCTGTTGGGGCATCGATGGTGACGTAAATCGATGTATGGGAGAACCTTTTCCCATTGAAAATTTAAGTTTGTCTTACAATCTGCGTTACCTTTTCATAAGATCGTTATAACATTATTATAATATGTAAGTGATCATCGATATGTGATTTTCATAGAAATATAAGAAAATTATTATAGTATATATACAGCTTTAATACGTTCTATTCCTAGCCTCCATGCCTCTTCTCGTTCCTGAGGAAAGAAAGTGCCTCCGTGTGAAATCTTAGAAATAAAATTTGAGCAGAGCCAAATGTGTATTGGCACATTTCATATGTCCAATAAATGTTTTTAATTTATTTACCAGACTTTCAGTTTTCTTCGTAATGTTTTCGTTCACCATCAAGCAGATGGTAAATCAGCATCTAAAACTACAATTAACGATTTGTAGTTGGTCGCTTATTGTGAAATCTACAGTGAGCACTAAGCCAACGGGCTATCATGATTTTGTGACGGTGTAGTTTGTACATTTGAATTATGATCTTAAGTCTATGATCCTATTTGACATCATGCTGACGAAAATGAACATTTATAACCTCAAAACAGGTAATAGAAAATCTCCTCAATAGAAAATCGTTGTCACAAAATTTTCTATTAATCTGTATACTTTGAAATACTTGAAGTCAATTTTAATCCAGTTGCAGACATATTTTTAAAGAAATTCTCACCATTTTACACCCAAAGACACTAATCAAAATACTTCTTCAGTTTACCGTTTTTTTTTACAAAAGTCATGATTATAGCGGTGGCTTAAGCGGTGGGATACAAAACTATATAGTCTTCCATCTTTAGTAAATATGAAAATTCTATGATCGTGCAGTATAATAAGCATGTTTGACTGATTGCTGTCACAGACAGTATGAGAGTTATCCAAGTAATTTTTTATAGCATTGGGTGACTAAGGAGCATACATCCCACCTCATAGTAAGTGGATGCTGTGGCTAATTGACATCCTCATTTATCCTCAATAAAGAATCAAAATGGAAATGCTTTGTCACCCCAGAGGTCTAAGATGGAATGTCTCGATTCTAGTAAAAAGGGTCTCCGGTTCTCTACACTCATCATGCGAAATACAGCAGTATTACGCCGGTATTCTGTGAGAGCGTGGTCCTGCCCCGATCAAGCCGACCCATTCGTGCTACAGCTATAATATAGCTACAGCACGTTGCAGCTATAGTACAGCGTGGCTTTATATGGTAGATTTGTACTATGTAAAGCCACGCTATATTCTATAAAGACAATATGATAAACTATTGGCGGTCTAAGACCAAAGTTCAGTGCTTATCCCTATAATTTAGAAACTTCAGTAACTCATTAAAATAATGAGGAAGTGTATTCGAGTAAGTCCAGTAAAGAGTCCCATTAACTCTTGTCCGGTTTTTCCCACAGACTAACGGAATTCACAAGATGCTGCGTTGTGAAAATTTTATGTTTACATTTTTATAAGAGAATGATGAAATAACGTAGCCCATAGACACTTCAATTAACTCTCGATTCAGAAGAAAAATATAGTTGCGTATGCTGATGTTTTACGTTGTCACCACTAAGGATTAAGAAAAAATGCCATGTTACTAGTGAAAAAAGTATCAGGTTCTTTAAACAAAAACCATACGAAATACAGCAACATTAAGCTGATGTTTTACGTTGGTATTCTCTGAGGCTATGGTTATTCCACGCACTAGCCAGCCACTCATTCGTGCTGCAAACATAGTATAACTGCATTGTGGCTCTACCACTTTAAAATATAAACTGTAGTTTTCTTTTTCCGTACTATGAAACAGTGTCAATTAACTTAAATTTGAGAATCAGACGTATTTAATTGTGATCAGTATATTCCACAATCAATAAAAAGGTAAAAATAAAGGACGAGTAATTGTAATAAATTATTATTGTTATAGAAATAATTACAATAAATTATATAACTAATTCAAATTTGTCGGTCAGAATTGTCACTTAATGATGAGCCAGATAATGTGCGGGAGCTGAAACAACGTGTTTCGTGGGCGCGGAGTGGCTGACTACAGCGTTGAAGCCGTTGTGGTCGTCAGCGGTGTACTGCACTGTGCGTACTGAGCCATCAGCTTCAAGCAGCGAGTACTCGCCGTGCACAGCATCACCATCGCGGCTCTCGTGTTGGGACTTGTTGTCGCCAGTGTGTCCATCGGCCACGGAGTATGCGAAGTCGTATTTAGGATGAGCCTAGAATTAAATACACGTAGTTAAGTACTACTTAGTACGACTAAGCTTACGTTACATTTAAATATTTGTTCTTATTTTTGTCTTCTTGTAATGGTTATATAATTTACTTACGTATTCCTCGTGTTGTGCGGTGGCAACAAGCTTGGTCACGGGAGCAGCTTGGCTGATGATAGGCGTAGCGTAGTGCGCTGGTGCTGCTGCGTAGGATACAGGAGCAAATCCGATTGCAGCACGGGGCTGATCATGACGCAGGATTGTTTGAGAGGACACAGCATGGCCGGTGGAATAACGGGCAGGAGCCGCATAAGTGGCAACTGGAGCAGCGTGGTAGGCGAGAGGGGCGGCATGTATGGCGACGGGTGCAGAGTGAATAGCTTGAGGTTGGTCGTGACGCACGATGCTCTGTGAGGAGACAGCTGCAGCTGATGAGTAGTATTGCTGAGGCAAGAGACCTGCCGCAGCCACTGCCAAAACGGCACTCAATGCTAAAATCTGTAACAATTTAGAAATTTCGTCATTGTTTGATAGTATAAGAAAGTAAAATATATGTAATACACAGAGATAGTATAAAAAATAAAATGCTAAGCTCTTTTATATCATAGATAATAAAGTTTTATCAACTCTTTACAAAAATAGTACCGTGATATTTATATCTCTATAATTTATTAAAAAGTAGACTCTTACTTTTGAGAACATGTTTATTTCACGTTAACAGTGAACCTGTAATTGTTAACTAATAAAATGTGTAAGTGTCGCTGAGCTTTTATAGTGATTGAATTTCTGCAGTCGCAAGGTTGTCAGGTCAAAAGTTGTTTTGAATGGTTTGTCTTGTGCTTAATTATTGTTGTATTTATTTTAACACTGTTTACAGCTCAATGAAATTGGGGTTTCTTGAAAATCTGAACTAAATATTAATACTTTCAGAGAAATATCAAATATTAATTAAAATAGAAAAAAAACTAAAATAAATATTTTAGATACGTACTACGTAAATTCCATAATATTTCTTGATATAGTAATTATCCTAACCTATCTTCATGCCATATTTCAACTATTTTTCAGTGTGTCCTAATGAGGTAAATGGCGACACGATTTATTATTTTTAAGCGCAATGGAGTTTTAACGCTTAGTTTTATAAAACACTAGTTGGCCAGGCAGACGTTGTTCTACCCTTTTCGACGACCCTTTGTCATGTCCTATTAAAAATCCTTAAATTCGCAAAAAAACAATCGTGTGTCACCCATGGGCAAAAAAACTATTCTATCTCTCAAGTTGGACCAAACTGCACACGGTGTGCAAATTTGATTAAAATCGGGTGAGTAGTTTAGGAGTCTGATCAAATTTCTGCAGTGGCAAGATTGTCAGGTCAAAAGTTGTTTTGAATGGTTTGTCTTTGGCGTAAGTATTGTTGTATTAATTTTTACACTATTTATTGCTCAATGAAATTGGGGTTTCTTGAAAACATGAACTAAATGTGAAAACTATCAGTGAAATATCAAATATTAATTAGCTGCAAGTATTTAAAATAGATCAAACAAAGATAAATATTTTAGGTACGTACTACGTGAATTTCATAATATTTATTGATATAGAAATTATCCTCACTTATCCTCAAACTATATTTCAACTATTTTTCAGTATGTGCAAGTGGGTTAAATGGCGAAACGATTTATTATTTTTAAGCGCAATGGAGTTATAACGCCTAGTTTTATAAAACATTTTAACAAACAGTTGGACAAACTCAGTTAGTGGGTTTTTCTGTCAAGAAAATCTTAGTATCAATCCGGAGTCAGGAAGTTGGCAGAGTTTCAAACAGAGCTTCGTAAAGCACGAAAAGTCGAAGGTCCTGCGCCTCGTCTCTCCTTCGATGTGTCGGATTACCGTCAACGGAAAGTTCACCTGTCCTTGCGCACATACTCATGCACCATAACCCTGTTCTGCGCAGATGAAGCGCCGTGACCGAAATTAGGTCTGAAGGACATTACTACGACCAAATTAAATGAAAATCGTAATCTAATTATCCTTGTACCAAAGGGAGACAATGAATGCGCATACATAACACATATTAAACTCATAATGAATTTTTAGTATAAGTAAAATTTTAAAAACCAACAGTTGTGAAACGATTTGAAGTCCGCCCGCGTAGGTATTCACCATTACGCCGTCGTCGCAAATATGCTAGGAGTTGTCACGAAATTGAGAATAAAGTAATTTTGAACACTATAATACTCATTTTTATTTATTAAAATTATTTCGGTACTTATTTGTTAAAAATATTTATTGAACAGTTTAATTTTTATAACTATAAGAAAGATAAATATACCTGTGTCGCACTGCCAAATATTTACACGACACTTTCTTTTGTTAGCTGTTTTCAGTTTACGATTGTTAAATTTAAATATGTACGACGGGCACACTGAAATGATCGGGAATAAGAAAAACCACATGCACGGTATAGCTAAATTTTTTTTTATTGTTTTCGAAGTATTCTCCGTTCTTAGTTCCAGTCTGAAGTAGATATTGACAAATTGGCTGATTTGTACGCTTCCACAGCTGCTTCGGAATCTTCAAACCGTTGACCGCGTAATAAATCTTTCATTCTAGCGAATGTAAAGAAATCGTTTGGACTCAAGTCAGGACTGCACGGAGGATGGCTCATCAGCTCAACGTTTTCCTGGTTATTTTTCGTTTCGTTTGTTTCGGGTTATTTTTTCGGAGTTCGGCTATCATTTCTGGCAAACAAACGGTGATATACCACTCAGCGGTAATCATTCTGCGTTCCTGTAAAAGAATTGTAGCAACATGCCCCTTTTTCGAGTCAAACGTAGCGACCACTTTCTTTGACACGCTGCGGGAGAAAACCACTTTCGTTGGTTTGTCCACGTTTACGACGACCCAAACTGCTGACTGATGTTTTCTTGCAGGTTCGTATGAATAAAGATTCGTCACCTGAGATGATATTATAAACGGCATTGGACTTCTCTCCGTTGAAGAGTTGAAGAGTATTCCGGCACCAATCTACACGAGCCGCCGTGCCGTTTGCTCTTCGGACAAATTGTGGGGAACCCAGCGGGAAACTAGCTTTCTTACACACAGCTCATTATGTAATATCGACTGAATTGCAGTCATTCCGATCCTGATAACAGCTCGAATCGAGCCGAATCTGCTCGTATGTCACATGACGATCATCTAATATAATAGTTCGCACAGCTGCGATGTTTTCAAGCGTGGCCGCTGTTCTTGGCCGACATGCAGAAGAAACAGTGCTGAGCGACACACGACCGCGTCGGAACTCGGCATACCAGCGGTATATTGTCGTTTGACTCGGTGCTTCAACATTATAAATCGAAACAAGTTCGCTGAGACATTTATCTCGAGATAAGCCGCGACGAAAATTGTGATAAATTATGGCACGGAAATGTTCACGCGTGAGCTCCATTTCTGTTAACGTGTTAACTTTAAGCCAACATGGTTTTTGCTTTTAAACATTTTTTTAATTGTTTGAATGTCACTCAGATTCTAAGAGGCCAGTATTCAAATTCTAAAAAAGGTTTTATAAGGTTTAAAGGACCAATAAATACCCTGACGAATTGAAAACTGTAATCGTGAGACCTATATACAAAAAGGGAAGCAAACAGGATTACGATAATTACCGTTCTATAACTATATTACCTACAATAGATAAGATTATAGAAAAATACATAGCTAGACAAATTTACAACTTTTACGGTCTAAATAACATTCTTAATGACACACAGTTTGGGTTTCAACCTAAAAAAAGCACAACGCAACTACTTTCACTATTTACTAATAACGTATATGAAAATCTTAATGAGAGAAAACATGTATTGCTGTTATTTATTGACTATAGCTAGAGCGGCTAGATGACTATGGAATTAGAGGGCCGATTCTTGACTGGTGTCAGCAGGACTATCTCAAAAATCGTTGTTACCATGTCAAGGTAGGGGATGCAGTAATAAAGTAATAAAGTTTTGGTGAGTGAAGGAACGGCACAGGCTTCTGTATTAGGACCGCTACACTACATCACTTACGTGAATAATATCAACAAAGTGGTTAACAACTGTAAAATCTTCCAATTTGCCGACGATACCTGTCTGGTAGCAGCCCACCACAATATGGATAAGGCGTTAAAACTGTTACATGAGGATTTTACGAGGCTGATGCACAGGTCACATAACGCAGGTCTTGTACTTAATTCGAATAAAACTAAAATAATATACGTTAGCTCAAGTGAAAACAGATTAAAACATAACATTAATCTTATAGCTCATAATCATAAATGTCTTCGTAATATCCATAGGTCAACCATAGTATATACGTGGTAGAGCTATGCTGCAGTTATATTAGTAGTATAGTTGTAGCAGGAATGGGTCGGCTCGACCGGGGAAGGACCACGCTCTCACAGAATACCATCGTGAAATAGTAGCTTAATGCTGCTGTATTTCGTATAGTGAGTGTAGAGAACTGGAGACCCTTTTTACTGGAAATGAGGCATTCCATCTTAGTCCTCACGGGTGACAACGCATCTGCATTTTGTTTTGTAATTGAGGATACATGTAGATGTCTATGGGCCACAGCAACCACTTACCATCAGGTGGACTGTGTGCTTGTTTGCCACCCTATCCTATTAAAAAAAACAAAAATAACAACTCTGAATGTCCCCAGATTGAAGTGGTAGAAAAATGTAAGTATTTAGGTTTAATAATCTATGACCGTATGAAATGGACTTATCACATTGAATCTGTGTGTGATAAGCTACGAGGAATCTTAGCAAAATTTTACCTCATCAAGAGTAAAGTACCTTACCACATATGCTAATGTTACTATATAAAGCACTCGGCGAATCAATAGTTTTGTATGGGTTAAGCAGTTATGGACGCATGTATAAAACCAACCTTGAAAAAATATATGAGCTAAAATTGCGCCTTCTTAAATGTGTCACACCTCTCAAAATTAAAGATAAGGTAAAACAAATCCTTATGGTCTTTTTCATCATTGCAATATACTACCAGTACACGACAAAGTGAAATACCAACTACTGCTTGAAAATTATAGCAAGGAAGAATTAAAAATTAGCCGTATCTATACAATGCTTATACGACAAGCCCATAATCCATATACGCCCACACCAAAATATAAAAATATGTATGGACAATTTAGGTTACAATATCAAGTACCCGCTCTTTTGAACCAAATTCGAAAGGCAATAAAAATTAACTAACTATAAAAAATATTAAATATAAGCTTAAACAGTATTTTATAGACAAATTGATAACGACACCTAATAATTTATACAAAAAAAATATATCTACTAACAAACATAATATACATAAATACAAATCTACTAATAAATATATACATAGATACACAAATGTTACATTATTATCTCAATTACTAATTTTATTTATCATACTCACTAACTATCCTTTCATGTGGTACACATACAGTTAAAAAAATGCTATTTTGTCACACCATGTATGTAAATCATTATGTAAGTTGTCGCTACGCGAACCTATTAAACATGGTCGAAGTTACGAATCGGCGGCACATGGAAAAACTTTTGTAAGTTTATTTGTATTGTCGGATGTTATTTAATAATTATATTGTGTAAAAAAAATTGTCAACACGGATTTTGGTAAAGACTTTTGACGATCACGAGTGTTATAATCTTTACAATTGGATCGGAGAAACTAAGGAGATACAATATTGATGCTTTTAACCGACTTCAAAAAAAGAGGAGGTACTCAATTCTTTATTATTTATGTGTTTTACTTCCAAACTTTTTTCTAGGTGAACTGTTTTTGAATAATTTTTATTTGAAAGCTGGTGTTTTTCATGTGGTCTTATATAAATTTGATCAAGATCTGTTATTCTGTGTCAATTTTGTATCGACAATGTCACACATTGCAAACTAGTAGCGCCCTCTGGTATAGAATATGTTATTACGTATGTTTTAGCAAATAAAGTTAGTTCTTGTTGGTAACCCAGGCATTTAATTTATAAGAAGGTTATGGGACCAGTTTTTCGCGTAATTTACTTGGACATTCCTAGTGGAAATAGGTTTTGCAGATTGTGGAAAACTGTAATTAACGCTGTGATTGTAATAATGACGACGAACTACCTTTTTATAGAAGAGTGGGCAAACGAGCATGCGGCTCACCTTATTTTAAGTGACCACCGCCGCCCATGATCAACCGCAACACAAGGGGAATTGCAGGTGCGTTGCCGGCACTTTAGAAAGTAGTAAGATCTTTTCTTGAAAGTCCCCTAGTCTTATCGGTCCGGAAAAATCGCCGGTGGTAAACTATTCCACAGAGAGGTCCTACGCGGAAGAAAACACCTTGTGAAACGTACAGTGGTGGATCGCCAAACATCCAGATGGTGTGGATGGTATCGGGACGTTTGCCATGTAGTGCGTTTACGAAATTTGGCGGCTGGCATTAATCCGAACAGTTCCTCAGAGCACTCCCCGTGGTATATGCGAAAGAAAATTCAAAGTGGTGGAACATCTTTTCGCAGCGCCAGTGAATCGAGCCGATCAGAAAGCACTCGGTCGCCTACGATTCGAGCCGCTCTGTGCTGGATGTGGTCAAGTGGAAGGAGCTGGTACTGGGGAGCTCCAGCCCAGAGATGGGAACAGTATTCCATGTGCGGCCGAACCTGCGCTTTGTAAAGTTGCAGGCGATGTGCCAGCATGAAATACTGTCCCGCTCTGCTGAGCACGCCAAGCTTTGACCTTCTCAGTGTGCCTAAATAGAAAGGGCGAGAGAACTATAGTTAGTGGGCTTTTGCGGCTGAGAATTTATTAGTCCTGGAGGGAATGTCTGATTGCATCAAGTTGAAGACTGTACCAGCAGAAATAGGAGCAGCAGGTGACGTGAAAACAAGAGCCAAACTAATTCTGACAATAGATTCGTCGCTGTGGAAGAAATTGAAGAACCTATTTGATGATTCAGAATTTACGAGAAGAATCAGTTTACTGAGGAATTTGATTTCCATATGACTCGAAAATAGCGTTTCAAGGACTTCATACGTGACACAAATCATCGAAACAAGCCAAAAATTAAGTAGTACGGGTTTCATCATTCATGATGAGTGGGTAACATCGCTTTTGTTAGCGGGATTAACAAAAAATATTCTCCTATGATAATTGCGATCGAGCATTGCGGCATGCCATTGACAGCAGACGCCATTAAAACCAAGTTGTTGGACATGGAAGAAAGCGGACACGAAGGCGACAATATCGCTATCAATTCCAGTGGCGCGATAGCGAGTTTCAAGAAGAACCGGAATGTTGGCAGCACTGCGACCAAAGACAACGCCCAGATGTCAAAGTCAAAACCAAAAGTTATAATTATGGGTATGTTCCGAAATACAACTCAGTACACTGGCAAATGCAAATGACATCATCAACTGACACTATATTGTACTGGCGTGCCGTCGCCATATTTTGCGTCGGATATCCGGCCACAATAAAACAATTTTTAATTGTGTGTGCGCTGAATAAATGTTTTTATTTATTCAAATACAAAAAATTATATAATAATTGCTGGTATCTTCATTAGGAAGATAAAATGATTTTTGGAGCACAAAATGACAAAATAATCGCTAACACTTTTCCAATATGGCGTAAATGTATGACGTCATATACTGTCCTACATTTTGGAACGAATCGCCAGTATAGCGTCGATTCATGACGTCATTCGCATTCGACAGTGTACTAGGTTGTATTTCGGAACATAGTATGTTCCGAAATACAACCCAGTACACTGTCGAATGTAGTACATTATTATATAAGAGAATAATGTAGTATGTTAGAATATAGTATGTTCAACATACCCTATAACATAATACAAATGTAAACAAACATTACAAGGCATTACTGCAACCAGTGTACAGTTGTGAATAAAAGTTCATCGAATATAAATAAAAATGAACGTACAAGCAGTAATGCATTTGGAGCAGTGTTCCTGAATGGTTAATTTTGCAAAAGTGATTGGTATATTGATTCAGGGGCGAGTGTTCATCTTACCGCGAACGAAGAATAGCTAAGTGTCGCGGGATCTTATTGTTGTCATCTAATGTTGTCGTGGCAAACAAAGATAAAGTACCTGTATTATGTACTGGAGATGTGCAGATTACGACAAAGACGCGAGATTGTGAATGCGATATTACAGTAGAAGGTGTATTATGCGTGCCGAAGTCTACTACAAATCTGTTGTCTGTTAGTCAACCTATATCAAAAGGAAACAATCAGATTTTAAGCCAAGCAAGAGGTACTGGTGGCTATTGTTCATCAGCTGCAGTGATAGTGTCCAGTGAAGTTTGGAATCGACGTCAAGGTCATGTCAACAGCCAGTATTTTAACAAGATGCAAGATGCTGTACAGGGATTGACACTTGATAACAAGACTGACATATCAAAGTCATCATATGTCGTGTGCTGTGAGGGCAAGCAGAGCTGCTCACCTTTTCCTTTTCCCAAAGAAGATAGCAGAAGTACTGAATTGCTACATACTGTGCATACCGATCTCTGTGGACCGATGGAAAACCGATCTATAGATGGATCTAGATACTTTATGCTGTTCATAGATGATTTTAGTCGTATGACATATATATATTTTTGAAAGCAAAAGATGAGGCATTGAAATCCTTTCAAAAGTATAGAGCAGAGGTTGAAAATCAACTTAATCGCCGCAAGTATCTTGAGAAGTGACAATGGGACATAATTCTGCAACAGCAAGTTTGATGATTTTTTGATGTTGCGTGGGATAGTACATCACAAAACAAACCCATACACACCTGAGCAGAATAGTCTCAGAACGATACAACTGGACTATCATTGAGAAAGCCAAGTGTCTACTGTTCGATGCAGGTCTTGTGAAAAGTTTTTGGACAGAGGTGGCACACGCTGCAGTCTGTAAATACAGAACAGGACTTTAATCATATCATTAAATTACAAAACACCTTTTGAGATATGGACGGGCAGAAAGCCTGATGTATGTCATTTACGTGTTTTTGGTAGTACAATCATGGTACATGTGCCAAAACCAAAGAGATTAAAGTGGGACAAAAAATCTAAAAAATGTATCTTTGTCGGCTATTCCAATATCAAAGGGTACAGGATTTATAACCCAAAGTCTAATATCACTACCAGTCGAGATGTTATAGTATTGATAAGAAGATAGAGACAGAAAATGTTCTGGAGGTACAGGAAAGTTATTCAGATGAAGTGAATATGGTTCTAGGGGGGGGGGGAATATTTGACACTTTCGGAACATTCACTTGAACAATCAGAGAGCTTGAACCCACATGACTGTCGCGAACTGTACGTACCTTGTGAAGATGATACATTGTATAGTTCTGAATCTGGTACAACAGACAGTGAAGACTCCATTATACTCAACAATGCGAACATAACAAGTGGTTCTCGACGTAGGCAACAGCCAGACAGATATGGACCTGTAGGTGCTTGTATAGAAGATGACAACATATTCACGAGTGAGTTATTTTTGCAAGAAGATTTGGGAGGTCTTGAGAAACACAGTGGTTAGCGGCAGTGCAAGATGAGTTACAGTAGTTTGAGAAAAATAGTGCATGGGAAATCGTAGATGTACCAATAAATGGTACTATAGTGCAGTGCAAGAGGGTTCTGTGGAAAAAGTACGATAGTGAAAACAAAGTGCGTTACCGTGCTTATCTAATCGCAAAGGGCTTCACCCAAAAATATGGTGTAGACTATACAGAAACATTTTTTCCTGTAGTGAGGCACACAACTCTAAGACTATTATTTGCATTGTCTGTAAAGTTAGGTTTAGATGTTAACCATTTTGATGTAAAGACTGCGTTTTTGAATGGTGATTTAGAGGAAACCATTTACATGAAGATGCCAGATTGTTATAATAGTAGTAGTTCAGTTTGTAAAGTATTGAAACTTAAAAAGGCTATTTATGGACTTAAGCAGGCCTCTAGAGCATGAAATAAAAAGATGGATAATTGTTTGATCAGTAATGGTTACAAAAAGTCAAAAGTTGAGCCATGTATGTACATAAAGGATATTAACAAATGTAAGACCATTGTTCCAATGATAAAATTGGAACTGAGAATTTGAAACAGATGTTATCTAATACGTTTAGCATTAAGGACTTAGGTGAAGTTAAACTATGTCAAGGAATGAATGTGACCTTCAATAAAGATTTAGGATATGTTACTCTTAGTCAAGAAACTAATATTGATTAACTTTTGAGAAATGCCCTATCAACAACTAATTGGTAGTTTGATGTATCTGTCAGTCTTAACTAGGCCAGAAATTAGTTACTGTATAAGTTTTTTAAGTCGATTTAATGATTGCCACACAAAGGAGCATTGGGAATATGCAAAGAGAGTATTAAAATATCTAAAACGCACGAAACGAATCAAATATTGTAAAGAAAGTAATTCAGAAATAACAGGCTATGTAGATCCTCTTCCGTGCGGGCCTCTGTGGTGTACAGACGTATTCATAACAATCTGTTCTATCTAATTTTTTTTTATTAACCTTTAAATTTTAATTAAATAAAGTTACTGTCCATAAAATTTTGGCTGAAAAATAGGAGTGCATAAAAACGAAGGGAGCTTATTTTCAACCAACTCCTCCTAGTTCGTCAGCCTCACAATTATAGATATGGTGACACCCATTTAACCGCCCATCGTCGTCTGCACACTAGCACGAGGGCGGTGCGAAGCTCGACGAATCAACGGCGTACGCACTAGAACATCACGCACTACGTAATTGTGGGAGGTACGTAACTGCGCTCCTGGTATAATTCAATTTGCAGCCAGTTTCGCCTGACTACTGTATTTTGTTTACTTGCCTCTCCTGGTATAGTAAACTACCCACCATCTTGTATTTATAATTATTCACAACCAATTATACTGCCTGTTCTTAACCAGTTATACTTATAATAACATAATGCCTTTGAAACGCACTCCACCAAAAAAAACCAATGTTTCCGAGACAGATTCAGAAAGCATAGGTGGAAGTGTATCTGACCTTCAAAATAAAGATAACAACAACAGCGCAAACATGGGACGTTTAAAGAGAAAGCGTGAAAATGAGTTTCATACTTTTATGGAAGAGGTGCGTACTATGTTTTCTAGTTTTGTATCCGAACAAACAAACAAATTACAAACATTGGAGTATTCGCTATCCGAAATAAAATCACAAAATAATACAATACAACTCTCAATGGAAACACTGTCACATAAGTATGATGAAATTCAGAAGGAGTTGGAAGGGTTCAGAAAAGAACGAAAAGAATATATAACTTACATAAAACAGCTTGAAAATAAAATAGAAAACTTAGAAAGAGCTTCTTGTTCAACTAAGCTAGAAATTAGAAATATACCGAAAATTCAAAGAGAGAACAAATATGAACTCTCAAATACGGTAAAAAAAATTGGTAACATACTAAATTTACAAATAGAAAGCGGAGATATTAAAGATATATATCGTAATACAGCAAAATCTAATATATCAAAACCAATAGTCGTCGAATTCACCTCAGTTTTGACAAAAGAAAGCATTATACAAAACCTTAAAAAACTTACTTTGAAAGAAAAAAATGAAAAATTAAATACTTCTTTTTTGGGTTTTGATAGCACACATAAACAACAGATTTACATATCAGAAGCTCTTACACCGAAAGGAAGACGTTTATTTTTCCTGGCAAGCGATTTTGCAAAAAGCCATGGTTTCGCATACTGCTGGTCGTCCTATGGGAAAATTTTCCTTCGGAAAAAAGAAGGATTGCCTCAAATTCGTATTCAAGAAGAAGGAGATCTGGTGAAACTTAAGGATAAAACCGCCCTGTGACTGTTTATTTTATTCTGCCACAACACTCAAACTAACTACCTTAAACATATTATTTTTAAGATCAGAAACAATATTATACCACAATATATTTTATTTAGAATTCATATAATAAATTTCATAAAACGTATTTATACCTTGCATACAACACTTTACACTCTACAAACTATTTTATTACTTATTAGAATAATTTTTAATAACATTTGCTATAAATTAATTGCTTTATTAGCAAATACATTGTATATATTAATTATAAACTTCAGTTTTTGTCGTATGTTATTAGGTCTTAAGCGCTTTATTTTGGGTTATAAATCTTATATTTCATCTCATTTTATGTTCATATGCTCTCATTACTTACACAGGTAATAATAACTTTAGTGAAATAGATAATATAGCTGTATCTGAATCTATGTCTTGTAAAGTCGAAGATTGTAAGAGTTTATTATATCAGCCTTCACAATATTTGACTGTACTTACTCAAAATATCCGTAGTATTTCAAGGAATTATGATAGTTTTTTGGTAACTTTAAAAAGACTTGATATCTCCTGTGACATTATTATACTGACAGAATGTTGGTTATCCTGTAATCCAGTAATACCTTACATGGATGGTTATAACCATTATATGACAAAAAACTATTTAAACCAAAATGATGGAATAGTAGTATATAGTAAATATAATCATCATATCACTATTGAAGAACCACAATGTCAAGACTGTAACTGTCTTATTATAAAGTTAGGAAAAGATTTTGCATTTCTGGCCATTTACAGATCTCCATCGTTCAAAAACATTGAAGATTTCCTTCATTCACTTGATAGGATCCTTGCAAAGCTCTGTACTTTCTCTATAATTGGTGACATAAATATTAATATTTTTTCAGAAACTAGTGAACCCAAATCATTAGAATATTTAAATTTATGCTCCTATCATGGCCTTTTACCAGCACATAGTATCCCCACTAGAGAAAATAGCTACTTAGATCACGTTATTTTGAATACTAAATTGCAATCCCGAACTTTAGTATTACAATCTTCGATCACGGATCACCAGGCCGTACTTTTATGCCTAAAAGTGAAACAAAAAAAAAGATTTAGCCCTCGTGACTTTTAATAAATTAAATAGTGTGACTTTGGAATCCGATTTAAAACAGATTAATTGGAATACTGTATACTCTTCATGTGATCCTAATAAATCCATGCAATTTTACATAACATCAATTCAAAGGGCTATAGAGCCAAATACTTTAACGACTAAACTGAAAAAACGAAACAGAATCATCAAACCGTGGATAACTCCGGGACTTCTTCGTTGTATGAGACATAGAGATAGTTTGCATATAAAATCAAAACAGTCACCAAATAATGAAATAATTAAGCTAAGCTATACGAGATATAGAAATTACTGTAATAATTTATTAAAAAAAGTTAAGAGAACATATGAAAAAAATCAATTAATAAATGCAAAGAAAAACAACAAAGCTCCATGGGATGCAATAAATACAATAACATCTACATCAAAACCTAAAAATAAAGCAATCGAACTGATAGACCCTACACACGAGCAAAAATCAGTCGATGATATAAATGAATTTTTTGTAACAATCGGAAGAGACTTAGCAGAGAAAACACTAAAATGCAAAAACATTTTTCACACAGTGAGTATAACAAAGGATATACTACAAGTTCCTTAAAATCCTTCGTATTGTTAAGTACTGACATAGTAGAGGTTGAGCAACTCATCACAGAGTTAAAGGACGTTTGTTCTGTGGGCTGGGATTGCATACCAAATAAGGTCCTTAAAGACTTCAAACACATTTTCGTTCCTCCTTTGACACATATTTTTAACAACTGTTTATCTCAAGGTATATTTCCTACGTTTCTAAAAAAATCTATGGTATTTCCAATTTACAAGGCAGGTAAACGAGACTGTGTCAATAACTACAGGCCTATATCGATACTTCCATCCATCTCTAAGCTTATGGAACGCATAATCGATAAAAGACTAGTCAAATATATAGAAGGAAATAACTTTATTTCTAAAAGCCAGTTCGGTTTTAGACCCGATAAATCAACTAGTGATGCAGTCCATGAGGTTACTGACTATATAGTAGGTAATCTGGATAAGGGCAAGAAAACTATTGGTATATTTTTGGATCTTGCCAAGGCTTTTGACACAGTCTCCATTCCTTTATTATTACATAAGCTTGAATCTCTTGGAATACGTGATGTTCAACTAAATTTATTTAAAGAATACCTTTCTAATAGATATCAATGTGTCAAAATTAATGATCAAGTTAGTGGAGATCTACCGATTACACACGGTGTGCCACAAGGCAGTATATTAGGCCCAAGCTTGTTTATAATCTATATAAATGACCTCTGTCAGCTAAATATCCCAAATTGTAAAATAATTTGCTATGCAGATGACACTGTCTTGCTATTCTCTGATGACTCGTGGGAGAATGCTTACAAAAGTGCACAATTCGGTTTAAATCTAGTTACTCATTGGCTACAACTATATTCTCTTACTCTTAATGTTGAGAAGACACATTTTATCTCCTTTAGTATGCGAAACTCTACTCAACCAACGCCGTCTCTTTCACTAACAGCTCATAGTTGCTGTAATAATAACTTCTGTTCATGTCCTTCAATTACTAAAACTGCCTCCATAAAATATTTGGGGGTAATATTAGACCAAAATTTAACCTTTCGTGAACATATACTTATGGTTTGTGCCAAACTCAGAAAACTAAGCTTTATTTTCAAAAATCTTCGACATGTGGCGCATCCCAAATTGCTGAAACAGATATACTTAGCTCTTGCTCAATCAATCCTGAACTATTGTATTACTGTGTGGGGAGGTGCATCAAAATCGATCTTAAAACCCCTTGAAATAGCACAAAGAGCAATCCTTAAAATATGCACATTTAAACCCTTACTTTCCTCTACGTCTCAGTTATATCAATCCTTTGGAGTACTCACTGTTCGTCAACTATTTATTTTAAACACAGTGTTGAAACAACATTCGTGCTTATCTTATAATAAAGATCTCTTGTTAACTAAACGAAGAAAAGATAAAGTTTGCAAAAATAGACCTATTTCTAGTCATTCTTTCGTTAATAAATATTTTTATTACCTTGGACCACTTCTTTATAATAAAATCAATAAAAAGACGGAATTGTACTCTTTAAATAAAAAGAAATGCAAAATTAAATTATTCGAATTTCTTCATCGGTTAAACTTTGAAGAAACTGAAGCATTACTTACTACTAGTTAATGTTACTTACACACCCTCTTACACACACTCATGCTTTCAACATATTATACACGAAGAGATACATATTAATACACATTATATACTTATGTTAGTCTGTTTATATGTAATAGGGAAGAGCACTGTGATCTGAAATACAGATATATATTTATCTAGTTCAGACACAGATGTTCCATCATTCTTTGTGAACTAGGTATAGATCATAGAATAGTTATTTATAAATGTGATAGTTATGCAAGTTTTGAAAATAAAGTATTATTATTATTATAGTATTATGCTGCTTGGGCCTCTAACTCTATAGATAGGAGATCATATACTGGAATGTCTTTTTTGTTATCTGATGGTGTAATATCATGGGAATGTAGGAAACAGAAACATGTAGCCCTCTAGCCCTGAATCAAAGTATATTGGTATACCTGAGGCATCTGAGAATCATTATATTTAAAGGAATTACAATATGAAATAACGAATAATAAGTAAACAATCAGTCTATTCAATGATAACCAGGGTGCACAGAAGCTGTGTGTAAACCCAGTCTTTCACAAACATACAAAGCATATTGATATCAAATATCATTTTTGTCGTGATCTAGGAAAAAATAAAATTGTTAAAGTACTGTATTTGCACACAGCTGATATGCCAGCTGACATTCTAACTAAAAATTAATGTTGGGAAAAACGTTATAAATTTATGTAGCTTTTTGGCATAGTTTGTATCGAATAATTTTGTATAATAATTGTTTGGTGAATATTGTGATAATGGGGGGTTTATTCTTTGTCAATTTTGTATCGACAATGCCACACATTGCAAACTAGTGGCGCCCTCTGGTATAGAATATGTTATACTGTATGTTTTAGCAAATAAAGTTAGTTCCTGTTGGTAACCTACACGTTTAATTTATAAGATCTTTCCGGTAGTTTTTGAGTTAACCTTCATAATACGTGATTATTGACTTTGTACACATTGATGATGTTCTTTTTTATTTATATTGAAGTCGGTTGTATTTTTTTTTAATTTTACTACTTGTTATATTAAAAAGTATAGGTAAATATCGGTACAGTCAAGCTAAGCAAAATTACGTGGATCCTGTAATCGATTATTTTGTTCAGAACAAATTAGGAATTAAAATTAACCGAATGCCGTAACAAGTCTTGTTTTCTCATATTTATTATAAGTTAAACACAATGTCGCTGTAAATATAATATAATATAATAGAACATGAGTAACCCGGGTTCAATCCCCGCCGGCACCAATGAAATTGTTAATTGCAATTTTAAGTGCTCATTTACCACGTGCTCGGCGGAGAAGGAAAATATCGAAGTGAAGGAAGGAATTTCATAAAATTCGCCAACACGCATTGGGGCAGGCGGACACTTCCTTGCCCTAAAACCCTCTCAGCAATGAGGGGAGATCTGTGCCCAGCAGTGGGATGTATATAGGCTGTAACTTACTTTAAACAACACAATGTCGGATTTATCGCTTGGCCACTGCTCTCCAGTTTGTCGGTAGTAGTATCCATCAATTTTATTGCAGATAATATATATCAGCAAATATACTCAAAAAGCTTTAGGTGAGAACCCATCGACCAACGGTCTGTCGTCGCGCCACAAGCGAAACGCACCGAAGTCTAAATCACGCTATCGGAAATTCGTAGTACTGAAGTGTACATACGATTGAAAAATACTCGGCCTAACCAAGAAAATAAACACATACTAAATCGGATATATTTTTATTTTTCTACGTAATCACCATCAAGTTCAATACACTTTTGCCACCTCTCCTTCCAAGCATTTAGACCATTGAAAAAAAATGATTCTTCCTTAGAGTCAAAATATGCATCTACAGCTGCTTTGATCTCGTCATTTGTCGAAAATCTTTGACCTCCCAAGTGCTTTTTTAGGTTAGGGAACAGAAAGAAGTCTGATAGTGCCAGATCAGGTGAATACGGCGGATGCGGTAACAGTTCAAAGCCACAGTTGTGAATTTCAGCAATTGACTGTACTGACGTGTGAACACGGGCGTTATCTTGATGAAACAGGACTTTTCTTCTGAGCATTCCTCGACGGTTTTCTTTTATTTCCTCTCGTAAACAACGTAGTAAGGTGCAGTAGTAATCAGAGTTTATAGTCTGACCCCTTTCAAGATAATCAATCATAATCATTCCTTTCGAGTCCCAGAATACTGAAGCCATCACCTTATTTGCCGACAAAATCGACTTAACCTTTTTAGGGGGTGGTGAACCAGGTCTTCTCCACTGTTTTCATTGTTGTTTTGTTTCCTGTGTACAGTAATGAACCCATGTTTCGTCCATAGTAACAAAACGATTCAAAAAATCATCTGCATCGGCTTCAAATAACTCCAAACAGTCGCGTGAAATAGTCAATCGCGTCCTTTTTTGTTCAACTGAAAGCAGTCGCGGAACCCACCTCGCAGACACCTTGTGGAAACCCAACTCGTCGACAATGATGTTTTGAGTTCGTTCATAAGAGATGCCTATAATCTCGGCTATCTCTCTAATTTTTAATCTGCGGTCTCCCATTATTAAATCAAGTACTTTTTTAATATTTTCGTCAGTAGTTGACGTCGAAGGCCTTCCAGAGCGGGGTTCATCTTTCACACTCTCTCTACCACGCTTAAATTCTGCTATCCATTTTTTGACGGATGAATATGACAGAGCACAATCGCCTAATGTACTGACCATGTCATCATGGATGGCTTTTGATGATAGCCCCTTCTTATGGAGGTACTTAATGACGGCACGCTGCCCGATTTGCTCCATTCGCGGAAATTATGTCCGATTACTTTGTTAATAAATTTATAAAATCACCACTAATTATCGCACACGTTTCGAACTTCACACAATGAACTAGTCTGAACTGAACTAAATAATGTGGGATTTGATTTTTAGAATTGAATGGTTCTGTGTTAGGCCGAGTACTTTTCAATCCACCTAGGTATCAAAGAATAGCGCTGAACTGTCACATGGTGCGTTGGCCGCTCTTCAAGCTGAATACCTCTGCCTCTAGGATAAGTTCGGAGGTATATATACATACATAACATAAACATAAACACTCACGCCAGTCACCGAGGGGTAGGCAGAGACTACTCTGCCGTTCACATCTGCCATATAAATTTGCTTTGTCACTCTTTCCTCATTCATTCTTTCTATATGACCAAACCATACATATAAATATATATATACATGGGCTACTAAGTAAAGTTGAATTCATACATTGGCCATAAGCATGGCATACGAAAAACGGCAGCATTGTTAACATTATCCGCTTGACTAGGTCACGCAGAGAAGCCCCGAGCATAGACCCCATCATAGTTCGCTGTGCAACCTTGAGCTTCCTCATTTGGCCAGCAGTGAACGACCACGTCGCAAATCCATAGAATATACTCATATATATACATATATATATATATATATATATATATATATATATATATATATATATATATATACAGAGATTAGTGCTCCCAACAACAACCAGCATAGGTGTGCCATAAACATTTCACATGATCTTTATTTTGTCCATGTTCATCTTAAGATCGATCCGTTGGGAGGCACTATTGAGGCCTTTGAGCATAGTGTTTAGGTCCTGCAGCGATTCTGCTATAAGGACTATATCGGCGGCAAATAGATGCTGTGTAAAATAGAAATAAGGGTAACATAAGCATTTTTCTTTCATATTTTTGAATAAAATTGTTTATCTGAATACGTGTACAATACATAATTAAATTTAACAATCGTAAACTGAAAACAGCTATAAAAAAAAGTCACGAAAATATTTGGCAGTGTGACACATGTATATATATTTTTCTTATAGTTATAAAAACTAGCTTGTTCAATAAATAGTTTTAACAAGTAAGTATAGACATAATTTTAATAATAATAATAAGTATTATAGTGTTCAAAATTACTTTATTCCCAATTTCGTAACAACCCCTAGCATATTTGCGACGACGGCGTATGTGGTAAATAGCTACGCGGGCGGACATCAAATCGTTTCACAACTGTTGGTTTTTAAAATTTCACTTATACTAACAATTCAGTATGAGTTTAATATGTGTAATGTACGCGCATTCATTATCTCCCTTTGGTATAAGGATATTTAGATTACGATTTTCATTTAATTTGATCGTAGTAATCCCTCAGTAAGTAAGTAGTAAGTAAGTCCTTCAAACCTAGTTTCGGTCACGGCGCTTCATCTGCGCAGAACAGGGTTATGGTGCATGAGTATGTGCGCAAGGACAGGTGAACTTTCCGTTGACGGTAATCCGACACATCGAAGAAGAGACGAGGCGCAGGACCTTCGACTTTCCGTGCTTTACGAAGGCCTGTTTGAAACCCTGCCAACTTCCTGACTCCGGATTGATACTAAGATTTTCTTGACAGAAAAACCCACTAACTGAGTTTGTCCCAACCCGGAACATGAAATTTTTTACCACCAGTCGTACTTACGATAAGTAACAATACAGTCAAATATTTATTATTTTATTGAATATTATTTTTTTAACATCATATTATACGTGGTAGAGCCATGCTGCAGTTATATCAGTAGTATAGTTGTAGCACAAATGGGTCGGCTCAACCGGGGAAGGACCACACTCTCGCAGAATACCAGCGAGAAATAGTCGCTTAATGCTGCTGTATTTTATATGGTGAGTGTAGACAATCGGATATCCTTTTTACTGAAAACGAGGCATTCCATCTTAGTCCTCACGGGTGACAACACATCTGCATTTTGTTTTGTAATTGAGAATACATGTGGATGTCTATGGGTCACAGCAACCACTTACCATCAGGTGGACTGTGTGCTCGTTTGTCACCCTATTCTATAAAAAAACATCAGCACAAAAATGTATTATAATTTCTTTATAACTCACTAAAGCTTCTACAAAGGATAAATCGTTTTACCATTTAATTTACTGCATACCGAAAATTTGTTAAAATATGATTCGAAGTTATGGTACGTTAGGTAATTTTACATTAAGAAATTTTATTTAAATGAATCTAAATTTTTCTGCAATTTAAATTATGTTAAAATTGGTGTAAACTATATTAAATTACACCAAAAGATAAAAATCATTTAAAAAAATTTTTGACCTGACAACATTGTCGCTGCCGAAAATTAGTATTTTTTTTTTGATTCAGAACTCAGATATTATCTTACTTAATATATCGATTCTTGTTAAGTTTGCGCATACATTATGTCTCCTAAGTATAGGGTTTATGTATTGTCATGGTGTCATTAATTAAAGACATCAATAAATGTATAAGTAGAGTCAACAGCTTCTTATTTCCACTGTCCCAGGTAAACATAATAATTAAAAATACATTTTAAATATTCTGTCGAAGCACACTTTTTTCTGATATTTGGCTGAATCTTTTACTACATGTCCAGAAATCTGGATTTATTGGATTATGGTTATTCTAACAGCAGTACAAATGTTTTATAAAACTAGGCGTTATAACTCCATTGCGCTTACACTGAAATATAGTTTGAGGATAGGCGAGGATAATTTCCATATCAATAAATATTATGAAATTCACGTAGTACGTACCTTAAATATTTATCTTAGTTTTATCTATTTTAAATAATTGGAGCTAATTAATATTTGATATTTCACTGATAGTATTCACATATAGTTCATGTTTGCAAGAAAACCCAATTTCAATGAGCTATAAATAGTGTAAAAATTAATACAACAATACTTACGCCAAAGACAAACCATTCAAAACAACTTTTGACCTGACAACCTTGCCACTGCATAAATTCAATCAGCATAAAAGCTCGGCGACACTTACACATTTTATTAGTTAACAATTACAGTTTCACTGTTAACGTAGACACGTTCACGTATGCACGTTACGTAACATGTTCTCAAAAGTAAGAGTCCACTTTTTAATAAAATATAGAGATATAAACATCATGGTATTATTTTTGTAAAGAGTTGATAAAACTTTATTATCTACGATATAGAAGAGCATATCATTTACTTTTTATACTATCTATGTATATTATATTGATTTTACTTTCTTATACCATCAAGCAATGACGAAGTTTCTTAATTGTTACAGATTTTAGCATTGAGTGCCGTTTTGGCAGTGTCTGCGGCAGGTCTCTTGCCTCAGCAACACTACTCATCTGCTGCAGCTGTCTCCTCACAGAGCATCGTGCGTCACGACCAACCTCAAGCTATTCACTCTGCACCCGTCGCCATACATGCCGCCCCTCTCGCCTACCACGCTGCTCCAGTCGCCACTTACGCGGCTCCCGCCCGTTATTCCGCCGGCCATGCTGTGTCCTCTCAAACAATCTTGCGTCATGATCAGCCCCATGCCGCATTCGGAATTGCTCCCGTGTCTTATGCAGCGACACCAGCGCACTACGCTACGCCTATCATCAGCCATGCTGCTCCCGTGACCAAGCTTGTTGCCACCGCACAACACGAGGAATACGTAAGTAAATTGTATAACCAACAACAAGACAAAATAACAAGAAATATTTAAATGTAAGGTATGCTTAGTCGTACTAAGTAGTACTTAACTACGTATTTTTAATTCTAGACTCATCCTAAATACGACTTCGCATACTCCGTGGCCGATGGACACACTGGCGACAACAAGTCCCAACACGAGAGCCGCGATGGTGATGCTGTGCACGGCGAGTACTCGCTGCTTGAAGCTGATGGCTCAGTACGTAGCGTGCAGTACACCGCTGACGACCACAACGGCTTCAACGCTGTAATCAGTCACTCCGCGCCCGCGAAACACGTTGTTTCAGCTCCCGCACTTTATCTGGCTCATCATTAAGTGACTATTCTGACCGAAAACTTTGAATAAGTTATATAATTTATTGCAATTATTCTTGTAGAAATAATAATTTATTAAAATTACTTGTTCTATATCACCGTTTTATTTATTATGGACTATACTGATCACAATTAAATACGTCTAATTCTCGAATTTAAGTTAAATGACACTGTTTCATAGTACGAAAAAACAACAACAACAGTTTATATTTTAAAGTGGTAGAGCCACACTGCAGCTATACTATGTTTGCAGCACGAATGAGTTGCTTGAATTGAGTTGCTAGATCATCGTAGAAACATGGTCTCAGAGAATACTAACGTAAAATATCAGCTTGATGTTGCTGTATTTCGTGTGGTTTTTGTTTAAAGAACCTGATACTTTTCACTGGTAACATGGCATTGTTTCTTAATCCTTAGTGGTGACAACGTCAAAATCAGCATACGCAACAATATTTTTCTTCTGTATCGAGAGTTAATTGAAGTGTCTATGGGCTACGTTATTTCATCATACTCTTATAAAAAATGTAAACGTAAAATTTTCACAACGCAGCATCTTATGAATTCTTATGGAAAAAACCGGACAAAAGTGAGTAGGACTCTAATCTACTTACTCGAATACACGTCCTCATTATTTTAATAAGTTACTGAAATTTCTAAATTATAGAGGTTAGCACCGAATTTTGGTCTTAGGCCGCCCATAGTTTATCATATTGTCTTTATAGAATATAGCGTGGCTTTACATGGTACAACTCTACTATGTAAAGCCACGCTGTACTATAGCTGCATTGTAATTTAGCTATATTATAGCTGTAGCATGAATGGGTCGGCTTGATCGGGGCAGGACCACGCTGTCACAGAATACCGGCGTAATACTGCTGTATTTCGCATGATGAGTGTAAAGAACTGGAGACCCTTTTTACTAGAATCGAGGCATTCCATCTTAGCCCTCTGGAGTGACAAAGCATTTGCATTTTGATCCTTCACTGAGGATTAATGAGGATGTCTATTTGCCACAGCATCCACTTACCATCAGGTGAACTGTGTGCCCCTTAGTCACCAAATACTATAAAAAAATTACGACGTTATTACACTGTATTACCATAAAATTATCATATTTACTACTATAATTATGGCTTTTGTAAAAAAAAGTCTTTTGGTCGAGGTCTTTGGGTGAAAAATGGAGACAATTTCTTTAAAAACGTGTCTGCGTGAATTGACCAAGTATTTCAAAGTATACAGATTAATTGGCAATTTTGTGACACCGATTTTCTATTGAGGAGATTTTCTATTACCGGTTTTGAGGTTATAAATGTTCATTTTCGTCGGCATGTTGTCAAATAGATACACTTAAGATCATAAATAACATAAGTCAAATGTATAAACTACATAGTCACAAAATCACGATTGCTCGTTGGCTTAGTGCGCACTGTAGATTCTATAATAAGCGACCAATCGAACGAAAAATCGTCACAGTTAGTTCCAAATCGTTAATTGTTCGTTTATCGTTTTACATGTTGATTTACCACCTGCTTGATGGTGAACGAAAACATTGCGAGGAAAGCTGAAAGTCCGATAAATAAATAAAAAATATTTAGGAGACATATGAAATCTGCCAAAACATATGGCTCTGCTCATACGCATACGCATTTTTTTTTGAAAGATTTCATACGGTGGCAATTTCTTTCCTCAGGAACGAGAAGAGGCATGAAGGTTAAGGATAGGATGTATTTAAGCTGTATATAAACTGTAATAGTTTTCTCATATTTCTATGAAAATCACATATCTGCGATCACTTACATATAATGTTATAATGTTGATGTAATATACATATAAAGTAATAACGATCCTATGAAAAGGTAACTCAGATTGTAAGACAAACTTAAATTTTCAATGGAAAAATGTTCTCCCATACATCGATTTACGTCACCGTCGATGCTTGAACTGCAAATGTAAGTTTAAAATTGCAGATGTTTTTATTTATTAAAATTAGAAATTAATGGCTTTCAGTTTTATTCCTTTACTAGAGCTGTTTTTGGACGTTGCTTTTTACTAAATTTCATAATTCTAAGCTCACGGGCTGTACCTTATAGGTTTTGATGATTGTTTATTTTATGTTTTATAGAAGAGGGTGACAGGCGAGCACACAGTCCTGATGGTGTGACCCATTGACATCTACATCTATCCTCGATTAAGAATCAAAATGCAAATGCGTTTTCACCCCTGAGGACTAAGATGGAATGCCTCATTTCCAATAAAAAGGGTCTCCGGTTCTCTACGCCCACTATACGAGACACAGTACCATTAAGCTGCTGTTTACGACCGATCCATTCGTTCTTCAACCATCATATAGCTGCAGCGTGCGTCTACTCTTCTCAATAAACCCTATCACGTATAAATATGGTAGAGTATAACGAGATTACCCCCCTCCCACTCGTTTGTGCAGTATAAAGTTCATGTTAGTAGTTAAAACTCACCTATCCAGCGTGCCGACTTAGGCAGAATCTCCGATATGAAGTAATCTATATGGTAGGTCTTTTGATAGGCGTAACGGCTACGGTTACTTTGTAACCGCAATACAAGTAAGACATACGTATGCAATATTTTTGTGTATAAAACGTTATTGTTCGGGTTCCATACGAGGTTAAATACAATTTTTGCATAGAACAAGCACGCGTATACAACAATATTTATCATCATCATTACAACCCTACACAAGTCCACTGCTGAACATAGGCCTGTCACAAGAAATGCCCCAAAGTATGGTCCTGAGTCACCTGCATCCATGGACTCCCTGCATGTCTCACCAGAACGTTACATCATCTAGTGGGAGATCGTCCAAAAATTTGCTTACCGGTACGAGGCTGTTACTCCCGCTTCTCGAGCTGTGTGGCCAGCCCATTGCTATTTCAGTTAATTAATTATTTTGGCTATGTCGGTCACTCCGGTTCTCCTGCGGACATTCTCATATCAAGTTTATCACGCAGAGAAACCCCGAGCATAGGCCCCTCCATAGCTTGCTGAGCGACCTTGAGCTTCCTTATACGGCGAGCAGTGAACGACTACGTCTCAAAGCCATAAGTAATCACTCGCTACACGCAATGTTTGTACAATCTTATTTTCAGGTTTTGTGATATATCTGACGAGAAGATGTGTCCTAATTTCTAGAACGCTGCCTAGGCGAGTTGAATCTGTACATTGACCTCTCGGTCAAAGTTGGACTTCTAGTCAAACTATTTATCCCAGGTAAACATACTCGTTAACAACTTCGAGCTTAGTGTTGGGAGTTGTTGGGACAACTAACAACTATAGGTGTGCAATGTACGTTTCACATGATCTTTATTTTGTCCATGTTCATCTTAAGACTGATCCGTTGGGAGGCACTATTGAATCTATTGAGCACAGGGTTTAGGTCCTCCAGAGATTTTTCCATTAGGACTATATCGGAGGCAAATCTATGGTGAGTTTTGTGTTTTGAGTTGTGTAGAAAGAATACGCTATTAAGATCAATGGGGGGGGGGTCCCATTGATCTTAATAGCGTATTCTTTCTAGTCCATGGCTTGAAGACGTTTCCACATTTTGGGTATATAACCTCGCCTTGTGTTACACCTCTCTTCAGTTGGATAGATTTCATACTTTGTTTCTGTACTCCTAATGTACAAAGCCCTACTGCACAAACAATTCAGCGCTTCGATATACCTAGCGGCAACTTGGCACCGCTGAAGGGACTGCAACATTGCCCAAATTTCGACGGAATCAAAAGCTTTCTCATAGTCCACATACACAGGACGTAGTGGCAGATTGTACTCCTCAGTCTTTTGTACAATTTTCCAAAAGGTGTATATGTGATCTATGGTGCTAAAGCCTTTTCGAAAATGGTTTGTTCGGTAAGCTGGAAATCGTCGAGTCTGCATATGAGACGCTTCGTAATGACATATGACTACACCTAACTCCAAGAGTGACAGCATCCCTTAGACCAGTTGTCATCTTATATGACGACATGGACCGAACTACTGGCTCTTTACCTGTCATATCATGCGGCATCACCTATTTTTAATAGAATAAGGTAGACAAACGAGCACATAGTTCACCTGATAGTAAGTGGATGCTGTTGCCCATATACATCCTAAATTAAAATTTATCCTAAATTAAGTAGCAAAACGTAGATGCGTTGTCACCCTTGAGGACTAAGATGGTATGTATTGTTTCCAGTAAAAATCGTCTCCGGATCTCTATACTCACCAAACGAAACACAACAGTATTAATCTGCTATGTTACGCTGGTATTCTGGTGAGAGCATGGTCCATTCCCGGTTGAGCCGACTCATTCGTGCTACAACCATAATATAGCTGCAGCGGCTCTACCACGTATCCTAACTAAGAGAGTAACAACGCCCCTTCGACCAGCCATCGTCTCATATGATAACGCGAACCTGATTACTGGCCCTCTACCTAGTATCCCATATACCCTGTAGTACACCTAACTAGGAGAATAATAGTGTCTCCTCGACCAGTCGTAGTTACATGATAACACCTGAGTATGCAAACCAACAATAACATTACACATCTCAGTGCTAGTTTCCTTTAGCAACAACATCCTCCCTGTCTGCCACAACGAACCTAATCACGACTCTGTAACTTTACGAATCCTAGTACTCATAGCATGACTTCACTCGAAGAGTGACTTAAGCGGTATCTCTCTCGCGCACGACGCTTACATTAAACTTTATACTGAACAAACGAGTGAAGGGGATCTCGATATTCCCTACCACGTATATATTGTATATATGTGGTAGGGTTGATCGAGAAGAGTAAAACCACGCTGCAGCTATATTATTGTTTGAGCACGAATTGGTCGGTTCGACCGAGCTAGGAACACGCCCTCACATAATCCCAGCGTTAAACAGCAGCTTAATGCTACTGTTTTTCGTATGGTGGGTGTAAAGAACCGGAGACCCTTTTTCCTGGGAACGATTTCATCTTAGTCCTCACGGGTGACAAGACTTCTGCATTTTGATTGGTAATCGAGGATAGCTGTAGATGTCTATAGGCCACGGAAACCACTTACCATCCGTACGAAAAATATAACTGTAGTTTTCTTTTCTCGTACTACGAAACAGTGTCCTTAATTTTTTTTGTGATCAGTATAGTTCATAATAAATGAAAAGGTAAAAATAAAGAACGAGTAATTATAGTAAATTATTATTTTTATAGAAATTATTGCAATAAATTAAATAACTAATTCAAAGTTGTCGGTCAGAATTGTCACTTAATGATGAGCCAGATAATGTGCAGGAGCTGAAACAAGATGTTTCGCGGGCGCGGAGTGACTGACTACAGCGTTGAAGCCGTTGTGGTCGTCAGCGGTGTACTGCACGCTGCGTACTGAGCCATCAGCTTCAAGCAGCGAGTACTCGCCGTGCACAGCATCACCATCGCGGCTCTCGTGTTGGGACTTGTTGTCGCCAGTGTGTCCATCGGCCACGGAGTATGCGAATTCGTATTTAGGATGAGCCTAGTATTAAAAATACGTGGTTGAGTACATTTTGGTAGAAGTAGGCGTACGTAATATAATTAAATATTTGTTGTTATTCTTATCATTGCTATAACGGTTATATGATTTACTTACGTATTCCTCGTGGTGTGCGGTGGCAACCAACTTTGTCACGGGAGCAGCATGGCTGATGATAGGCGCGGCGTAGTGCGCTGGTGCTGCTGCGTAGGATACGGGAGCAAATCCGATTGCGGCATGGGGCTGACGCAGGATTGTTTGAGAGGACACAGCATGGCCGGCAGAATAACGGGCAGGAGCCGCGTAAGTGGCGACTGGAGCAGCGTGGTAGGCGAGAGGGGCGGCATGTATGGCGACGGGTGCAGAGTGAATAGCCTGAGGTTGGTCGTGACGCACGATGCTCTGTGAGGAGACAGCTGCAGCTGATGAGTAGTGGGGCTGTGGCAAGAGACCTGCCGCAGACACTGCCAAAACGGCACTCAATGCTAAAATCTGTAACAATTTAGAAACTTCGTCATTGCTTGATGATATAAGAAAGTAAAATCAATATAATATATATAGCATAAACAGTATAAACAGTAAAATGTTATGCTCTTCTATATCATTATAAAAAAAAAACTATCAATTCTTTACAAAATGGTATATCTCTATAATTTATTCAAAAGTAGAGTCTTACTTTTGAGAACATGTTTATTCCACGTTAACAGTGAACTTGTAATTGCGAACTAATAAATTTCGTAAGTAGCCCCGAGCTTTTATACCGATTGAATTTCTGCAGGGGCAAGGTTGTCTGATCAAAAGTTGTTTCGCATGTTTTATCTTTGGTGTAAGTATTGTTGTATTAATTTTAATACTATTTATATCTTAGTTAAATCAGGGTATCTTGAAAATATGAACTAAATGAAAATACCATTAGTCAAATATTAAATATGAATCAGCTCCAATTCTTTAAAATAAATAAAACTAAAATAAATATTTTAGGAACGTACTACGTAAATTTCATAATATTTTTGAAATAGAAATTATCCTTATCTATCTTCAAACTATATTTCAACTATTTTTCAGTGTGTCTAAGTGAGTTCAATAGCAAAACGATTTATTATTTTTAAGCTCCATGGAGTTATAACGCCTAGTTTTATAGAACATTTGTACCGCTGTTAGAATAACCATAATCCAACAAATCCCGATTTCTGGACATGTAGTAAAAGATTCAGCCAAATAACAGAAAAAAGTGTGCTTCGACAGAATATTTAAAATGTATTTTTAACTATTATGTTTACCTGGGACAGTGGAAATAAAAAGCTGTTGACTCTACTCATACATTTATTGATGTCTTTAATTAATGACACCATGACAAGACATAACCCTTACCTATACTTAAGAGACATAATATATGCGCAAACTTAACAAGAATCGATATATTATTAAGTAAGATAATATCTGAGTGAGTGAAATATATCAAAATTAAGCAACTATTTCACGCTGGTATTCTGTGAGAGCGTGGTCCTTCCCCGGTTGAGCCGACCCATTCGTGCTACAACTATACAACTAATATAACTGCAGCGTGGCTCTACCACGTATAAAATGATGTTAAAATAATAATATTCAATAATATAATAAATATTTTTCTGCATTGTTACTTGTCGTAAGTACGACTGGTGGTAAAAAATTTCGTGTTCCGGGTTGGGACAAACTTAGTTAGTGGGTTTTTCTGTCCAGAAAATCTTAGTATCAATCCGGAGTCAGGGAGTCGTCAGGGTTTCAAACAGGCCTTCGTAAAGCACGTAAAATCGTAGGTCCTGCGCCATGTCTCTCCTTCGACGTGTCGGATTACCGTCCAATGGTAATATGAGAGTGAGGCAACAGAAAGTGCACCTGTGCTTGCGCACATACTCATGCACCATAACCCTGTTCTGCGCAGATGAAGCGCCGTGACCGAAATTAGATCTGAAGGACATTACTACGATCAAATTAAATGAAAATCGTAATCTAAATATTCTTATACCAAAGGGAGATAATGAATGCGTGTATATAACAATTATTAAACTCAGACTGAATTGTTAGTACAAGTAAAATTAAAAAACCAACAGTTGAAAAACTATTTGATGTCCACCCGCGTAGGTATCTACCATTACGCCGTCGTCACAAATATGCTAGGGGTTGTCACGAAATTGGGAATAAAGTAATTTTGAAGACTATAATACTCATTATAATTTATAAAATTATGTCTGTACTTAATGTGTGGTTGTTGTATAGGTTTTTTGGATAGGTTTCGTACTCTGGTTCTGTACACGGATAGCCATCGTAGCCCTACTGTACAAACACTTCAGCACTTCGATATACCGACAGTCAACTTGGCACCGCTGAAGAGACTGTAGCACCGCCCAAATTTCGACGGAATCAAAGGCTTTCTCATAGTCCACATACGCCAGGCAAAGTGGCAGATTGTACTCTTCGGACTTCCGTACAATTTGCCGAAGGGTATGTATGTGGTCTATGGTACTAAAGCCTTTTCGGAAACCGGCTTGTTCGGGAGGCTGTAAGTCGTCTAGTCTGCGTGCGAGACAATTCGTAATGACTCTCGAAAACAGCACGTAGACGCGGCTCAGAAGGGATACCGGTCTGTAGTTCTTTCAATTCAATTTATGTACTTATAACGGCCCCTGTGTACGATCTTTCTTTGGTGTGCTAAAGTTATGTACCCATGTAGCGCAACAGGTAAGCGCCGGCGCGCACGATACGCTGATATGAACGAAACCTTTCAAAATTAATAATTTTATTCTTTGTTACATCACAAGCCATAACGGTTGTAGTTTGTGAAGTTCTGGTAAGTCGGAGTGTGTAGTCGAAGATTGCTGTGACCATGATGGCTCAGAATTTTTTATGAACTCAGGTCCAAGACTAAGACCTCAATCTCATCAAGACTAAGACCGCGCGAGACCAGATCCGCAGGGTTATTTTCGGTTCCTACATGTAACCATAACGCATTACTTGTTATTTCATTAATCTCCACTATTCTATTTTGAACGAATGTTTTTAAGGAATTTGGTGACATACGTAGCAATCCAAGGACAATAGTTGAGTCTGTGCAAAAGTAAATTTTGTGGAAATTAACACGCAATGACTCGATAATTTTCCTATATAATCGTGCGCCTTTAAAGCCCCGCACAGTTCTAGTCGGGGTATGCTGACTGGTTTAATTGGTGCAACTTTACTCTTTACACACAATAATCTAATAGTCACCGATGAATCATAAGAGTAGGTGCGAACATATGCGCATGCACCATACGCACTCTGCGACGCGTCCGTGATTACGTGTAATTCTATAAACTGTGTGTGTTCATTCATAACATGACGCGGAATACGTAGGTTATGCAAATATTATAGTAAAGCTGTGGACAGCAAAACGTTGGGTAATTACGAATATTCCTGATTACTGTTTTTTGATTCTGAATGGTTAGCCGTAACGTGTAATGATGACGAAACAGTGGAGACGCAGGGGAATTGAAGGTGTGATGCCGGCCCTTTAGAAATGAGTAAGCTCTTTCCCTGAAGGCCCCCAGGTCGTATCGGTCCGGAAAAATTGCCAGTGGTAAACTATTCCACAGAGAGGTTGTACGCGGAAGAAAACTCCTTGTGAAACGTACAGTGGTGGACCGCCAAGCATCCAGATGGTGTGAATGGTATCGGGACGTTTGCCGCGTAGTGCGTTCACAAAATTTGCGGCTGGCATTAATCCGAACAGTTCCTCAGAGCACTCCCCGCGGTATATGCGAAAGAAAATGCAAAGAGATGCAACATCTCTTCGTAGCGCCAGTGAATCGAGCCAATCGGAAAGCACTAGGTCGTCGACGATTTGAGCCGCTCTGCGCTGAATGCGGTCAAGTGGAATGAGCTGGCACTGAGGAGCTCCAGCCCAGGGATGGGAACAGTATTCCATGTGCGGCCGAACCTGCGCCTTGTAAAGTTTCAGGCATTGTGCCGGCGTGAAACACTGTCCCGCTCTGCTGAGCATGCCAAGCTTTGACCTTGTTAGTGTGCCTAAATTGGAAGGGTGAGAGAACTGTAGTGAGTGGGCTTTTGCGGCTGAGAATTTCCTAGTTCTTTAGGGAATGTCTGATTGCATCAAGTTGGAGACTGTACCTGCAGAAATAGCAGCAGCAGGCGACGCGAAAATAAGAGCCAAACTAATTTTGACAATAGATTCATCGCTGTGGAAGAAATTGAACAACCTATTTGTTGATTCAGGATTTACGAGGAAAATCAGTTTACTAAGGAGTTCGATTTTCATAAGACTCGAAAATAGCGATTCAATGACTTCATATGTGACACAAATCATCGAAACAAGCCGAAAATTAAGTGGTACGGGTTTCAATGAGTGGGTAGCATCGCTTTCGTTAGCAATTAATAGAAAAATATTCTCCTATGATAATGGCGATCGAGCATTGCGGTATACCATTGACAGCAGACGCCATTAAAACCAAGTTGTTGGACATGGAAGAAAGCGAAAACAAAGGCGACAATAGCACTTTCAATTCCAGTGGTGCGTTTGCGAGTTTCAAGAAGAACCGGAATGTTGGTAACACTGCAACCAAAGACAACGCCCAGATGTCAAAGTCAAAACCAAAAGGGAGTTTTGGCGGGAATTTAGCCGACGACGGACTGTCGCTCCTGTTTTGTCGCTTGAATAATGGTTTGAAGTGGTTTTAATTCACGAAAGTGATGTGATTTTATGAATTAATTGTCTGCGCGTGTGAACTATTAGAGAAAACGACGAAACAAGTGCTTTGATGTCGATATAAATCTCAAGTTATTTTGATCGCTTAGGCGCCTTATGAACTTGAGTACCTAGCTGTCGTCATCAACTGTCCGCTGGGTTGAGCTTTCAGCTTTCGTCAAAATCTCCCAAGGTTACACGAGTGTTCAGGGGTGCTGACCCGGGAACGGATCATTATCTAGTAATTACTAGATTTAGGGGTTTGTTCGCGGGTTGGCACTACCGGACGGCAGTAACCGAACCACAGTCGGTTTGTCGCATCCGAAGCTGGAGGCTTCAGGAAGCGGATACTAGGGACAAATTTCACACGAGGGTAGCCGAAAAGCTTGACACCATCGTAGGCAGGAAAGAATGTGTGGAGAGAACATGGCAGAACCTTAGGGATGGAATGGTAAGTGCAGCGGAAGAAGTATGTGGAACGACAAAAAGAGGTAGTAGTAAAAGAAGAGATGCATGGTGGAATGATGAAGTGAGAGAAGCTGTAAAAAAGAAGAAAAAAGCATGGTTAGACTACTTAGCCTCTAGTAACGATAAGCATACGAGAGAGAAGATGAAAGAGAGATATAAGCTGCAGAAAGTTCATGTGAAAACATTGATTGAGGAAGTACGTGAAAGGTGTAGAACAGAAGCGGACGAGAGGTTGTCGCACAACTCCAGGAAAACTCCAAACTCTTCTGGAAAGAGGTTAGAAGGTCCCGGTGTGGTGCGACAGCCTTAAGAATGAACAAAGTGCTTTCGAGAACCAATGACGTCCTCTTAGAAAAACCGGACGTCATGCAGCGATGGAGTGAATTTTATAGAGAAATGTATGCGTGTCACGATCTTAGTGAAGGATCCGGGGGTGACGCCGTGACTGGCACGCCAGACACGGACCTCGATGACACTGAGGTCATCAGCATGAAAGATATTGAACTTGACCGAAGAATTGACTAGACAGAGTTACTGCTGAAATGGTCACGTACGGTGGGCCTCGCGTCTGGGACAGCTTTCATCTGCTGTGCAATTTGTGCTGGCGGACGGGAGATGTCCCGGATGATTGGCGATCCGCGATCATTGTGCCTTTATATAAAGGTAAAGGTTCACATTTTGACTGCGGGTGCTATCGGGCGATCAGCTTGACCAGTTTAGCAAGTAAAGTTTACTCGAAGGTTTTGACACGTAGGATGCAAGAGAAATCGGAAACATTCTTATGGGAGGCACAATGCGGATTTAGACCTGGAAGAGGATGCACGGATCAAATGTTTTCTCTCCGCATGATCACGGAAAAGCTTCTGAGTGTTAACCAGAGGATTTTCTGTGCTTTTGTGGATCTGGAGAAAGCATTTGATAAGGTTATAAGGAAGAAAATGTGGGAACTGTTGCCGGGATATGGTGTGGATGGTCGATTGTTAAGGGCTGTGCAGTCACTTTACTATGACTGTAAAGCCTGTGTGCGGGTAGGGCATAACCTGTCACCCATGTTTAGCGTCGAAGCAGGCGTAAAACTGGGTTGTGTCATGTCTTCCTGGCTGTTCATACTGTATCTCGACAGCTGTTTACAGAAGCTGAAAAATAGCTGTTTGGGTATGAAATTGGGTGACATTAAAGTTAATTGTCTGTTGTATGCTGATGATGCAGTGCTTATTGCATCATCAGAAGCAGAACTGCAGGCATTAGTCACGTGTACGAAAGAGGAATTTGAAATTAAAGGTCTCCGTTTGAATGCTAATAAAACTAAGGTTCTGGTATTTGAAAAGGACGAAGAGAGAACGAAATGTGAAATATGGGTAAACCAGGAATGTCTAGAACAGGTAAATGAAATTGTATACTTGGGGAGTGCTTTCAGCCTGGATGGAAGATGTGATTTAGATGTGGATAGGCGTGTTGCTGCCGGAAACAAAGTCAATGGTGCCCTGAATGCATTAGTCAAAAGGCAAGGCGTGGTGAAGTGTGCACGCCTTGCAATACATAACGCAGTGTTGGTACCGACTTTGTTATATGGCAGCGAAACCTGGGTATGCCAGAAGAAGCATAAAAGCAAGTTGAATGCAGTGTAGATGCGATCTCTTCGTAAAATGTGTGGCGTTACCATAGCCGACCGAAAGCGAAACGAAGAGATTCGCAATATGGCAGGATTGAAAGATGACCTTATCACAAAAATTGATAGGGGCGTACTCCAATGGTTTGGGCACGTTGAGCGAATGAGTGAAGACCGAATGGTGAAGAAAATATATAGAGCGAAAGTAAATATTAAAAGGTGTCGAGGTAGACCGATACTAACTTTCGAAGACCATATGAGCAAATTGCTCGAAGAGGGGAGGGTCAAGAGTACTCGGATACCTAGACGTGCATCTATGAAGAAGTTAATGAACCTGAAAGAAGCGAAAGAGGTATGTAAGGATCGTGACACTTGGTGATCTGTTCTCTCTGGCTACCCCGTTAGGGATTGTGCGTGAAGATAAGTAAGTAAGTAAGTACGTTTTTAAAAAGACTTTATTCATAAACTTATAACTATTAATGTGCGATACATTACTTACATTATACTACTTAATTAATGCGCGATGGATTCTAACCTAAGGCTACATGTCCGATACATGTGCGAGCCAAACTAAGACTATCATAATTCTTGTTCTAGATCTTTAAGCTAAAGAACAGTTATCAGTATTCACAGGAAAGAACACCCGTCTTCCAGACGCAATTCAGCAATCTACGCCCACGCTTACGCTTGAATTGTTATGGTCTCCGGTGCAGTTCCGTGAATACCGGGATGCATAACTCTTCCCCCCTCAGATTCGAAATTACCGGAAGAAGTTTTCCGAGTCTGATAAATTCGATACAAATATTTTTTACATAAAATTACAACTGTTATAACTAAAATTACATATCAAATTAATTTCCCGATACTTATGTCCTTCACATTTATGACATTTTCACTTTGCTCACTTTTTACACTATCACTGGTTAATATGTGGTTTAGCTACTGTAGATTGGTAAGGTCCACGTGATTCAGGTTTACTGCTGGTGTTTCCGGAAGATTTATTATTGGTAAGGGAGTTAACGGGTACTCCTCTATATTTTCATGATGCCTTTTCAGACTGAATCCCTTGATTTTAGCTTCGCAGTAGCCGTCGGCTGAGATTACATATGTTCCAATTAAATTATAGTACGATAATTTATTTCCACATTGTTTGGTTAGTAAAACTGTAGTTTTTGAATAGAACATCCATCGATCGGTTTCTATTTTCAATATCTTCACATCATCAAACTCAACTAATAGGGGCCGGCACGAGGTGGTGTTAGCTGCAAAACTCATTAGGCTGGTTACACAATTATCTTTAATTAACATAGATCAATAATCCTCCTCGCACAGGAACAATGTGTCATCAATTTCTTTACACGGGTGACGAAGTGACACCGCTTTCAACCCTTTCATCAGAAAGTAGGGGTATTTAGGTACAATAAGAGATGTTTGGTTCATGAAATTAGTGGTAGCTAAAGGAAGAATTTTGTAATATATGTATGTATTTGAATCAACTAGGGGTATATCTAGAATAAATGTTATTTGATTTTCATTTGAATATACATTTAAATCTATACTTTGCTCTAATTTTAAAATGTTATCTACTTTTACGGGAAATACAAGATTATTTTTTCGTTCAATAGTTTTTAAAAATGACAAGAGTTAGACTGGTGCAATGTTCCTAGTTTACTAAAAGCTACCGCTGTTTTTATTTCATCCAGTTTGATATATATAGTTTGAAATTTATGTAGTATTAGGTTATATACATTATATATTTTAAGTTCCGTTTGAGAGTTATTTGTTATATTAATTTGTTTCCTCATTTCCCAAAGAGTTTTATCCAGCTGTATGAAATTGAATTTTGTATTATTTGTAACTATAATAAAGGTTTTCATAATTTCGGCCACCACTGTCAATTTTCTATTTAGCTGACCTTGCTTTAATTTTACATCATTTATTAAAGCATCGTACCTTATGGCATCATCATTGTCCAAATTACCTGTCACAATTTTAATAAGAGACCCGAGAGGATTCAGAATACCGCGTTTAGCCCTTTTCGATGGTAATAGTTGCTTTAATTTTTCAATTGTTATATTTTGAATATAATCTGTTTGAATTTTCAAATTATTAATTTCAGAGTTAGTTTTTTTTTTACCAAAATAACGTGTCACATGTGTATTTAGGTTATCGTATCGATTCTTATTAAATTCTAGATCCTCACGTATTAAGCTTAAGTCTAATATCTTAAGTAACGACCACTTATCGTTACTAATAAGAGCTTGTCCCTCCTTTATTGGTAGTATGCCGGAATTTCGAACAATCGGTTGAAGTAGAAGGGCCTGGGTCCTAAAGGCTTGCAGCAGGAGCAGAATGAACCGGTGGAGGACATTTTATATCCTTAATTGGGGCCCTTGTATTTTGACCGTGATACTTAATTGGTACTGTGTTTCTAACTATATCTCCTATGACCTCTGCTTTTTCATAACGCGCTTTATCTTTACTTCTCCTAACATTCGTGCCCTTTATAAATATTGTGTCCCCTGTTTTAATGTTAAATTCCTTCTCATCTCCTCTTTTCTCTTTAATACGTTATTTCAATTATTATTACTGTATATATATATATATATATATATATATATATATATATATATATATATATATATATATATATATATTACTTATTAGTTAAATATTCATGTAAGTATTGAGTTCGTCGTTTATGTTCTGGTAATAATTTTTGTGTGTAATTTTTATTAAATTCAACGTCAAAAGTACTTGATGGCATATGTCATTACAGATGCGGCATCTGTAATTTTTCTTACATATTTCGCTAAGCGGTATATTTCTAATAGGGTGGAGTGGAAACGTTTGACATGTGCCATGTAATTTGGATTGTGAGGAGTGCCTATATGCAAATCCATTTTGTAAAAACTAAGGGTTTCTTTAATTAGTACGTTATTAAATTCAGTTCCTGAATCTGCACTTACTCTGTGTGGTACGCCATACATAGAGAAGTATTTAATAAGAGCTCTAATTATTTCCGGGGTTGACCAATTGTTTATTTCTATTGCTTGTCCAAGCTTACTAAAGGCATCGATGATCGTTAAATGGGATTTTCCTTCTACAGTAAAAACATCGATAAAAATTTCCTGAAATGGTTTATTTTGAGTTTGGGTTAACTGAAGTTCAGGTTTTAAAGGTTTTCGGTCATATTTTATGCGCTTACACACCTCACAAGAGTTGATGACTGTGGCTACTGCTAGGTCCATATTGTTCCAGAAGTAAGTACGTTTTAAGTGTATTATTATCTCTTTTATACCTCTATGACATGTTTAACCAATATGATATTTTTTTATTATTTCACGCTGCTCATTCTCATCCTCTACATAGACTACGAGTTAAAATTTCGGGAATCAATGAAGTGACACAACATTACTATTTAAAAATGTATTTATTACTTTTCGAAGTATTTTCCGCGAAATTTGACACATTTTTCCATACGATGGAACCAATCATTAAAGCAACCATTCCATTCGGAAGTTTGGGTCTCCAAAATGGGCGTTTTGTAGGCGTCCACAGCTTCTTCAGGTGATGAATATCTCTGTCCACGCAATTTATTCTTTATTTTAGGAAAAGTATAGAAATCATTAGGGCTTAGGTCGGGACTGTACGGCGGATGGTCTAATAATTCTATGTTTTCTTGCTTTAAAAACTCTTTTGTTCTGTGTGCGGTGTGAGAACTCGCATTGTCGTGATGGAGGATGATGCAGCGGTTGCAGTTCTCTTTACGGAGTTTAGAAACGACCTGTGGCAAACAAATGCTAGCATACCATTTTGCATTAGCCGTTCTTTCTTCTTCAAGAGGAATAGTCGTAACATGGCCGGTTTTGGAGACAAACGTGGCCACCATTTTTTTTGCAACACTCCGTGAACGAACAATTTTTGATGGCTTTACCTCATTTTCGAACACCCAAACTCGTGTCTAGTTTTTTGTTTCGGGTTTGTACGCATATATCTAAGATTCGTCACCTAACACGATGTTGTATACAGCATTTGAGGATTCTATGTGGAATCTTTCGAGAGTTCGAAGTAACGCGAGCCTCTTTTTGCTCTTCACAAGCGAATGCGGTATCCATCGGGAAAACAACTTTTTTACACCTAATTGTTCATGCAAGATTATTTGTATTTGACTCATGCCAATGTCTAAAGTTGCCTGAATTTCGCGGTATGTCACATGTCGATCTTCCTAAATCAGCTTACGCACAGCATCAACGTTTTCTTGGGTGACTGCAGTTTTTGGACGACCTTGATGGGGATCATCACTGAGCTTGACCCGTCCACGTTGAAATTCAGCAAACCAGCGATAAATTGTGGTTTTGGATGGGGCTTCATCACCAAATGCAGAAATCATCCGGTCAACACACTGTTTTTGTGTTAAACCACTTCGAAAGTCATAATAAATCATCGCTCTTGAATTTTCTCGAGTCAATTCCATTTTCTCAACGACTAAACAAGTTTGACAAAACCTTGTGACAAGACCGAGAATCTTTTTTTAAATAAATAAATGGTATTCGATTTTTAAAACCAAGGAGTTTTTAATTAAAAAGATTTTAATATGACAGGAACAGTGGAAATATTCCATTCCCGATACTTTTAATGCAGCCTAGTACCCTTCGCTTGCATTCAAAGATCTTAACTGTACACTTTTTAAATAACTCAATTACAGCCTCTGCAAATTGTTTTCGATGTGCGTCGTTCTCAAAGTAAATGAATTGTTTTACTTTAGGTTTAATGTACTCCTTTAAAAAGTGTTTTACTAAGTCGGATCTATTTAGGGGAATATGAATTTCGAGTATCTTTTGTTTTTGTCTCGATAAATTCTTAACGGCAGTTTCGTCCCTATACTACGTAAAAATAAGGCTTCCTATAGAATTGGAATACCATCGGTATATATTTCGTGTACTGAATGTCTTGTAAAAGTATGTGAGTTATCAAACGTTTCGGGTGCTGAAATGGTACTACTCGTCGGTGATGGTATCGAATATGGTGATTTATTACTCTTAGCGGATGGGATAGATACCCAGTTTGCTCGCGTACTGTGAAATTTACAGCGAGCGCTAACCATCTGAGCTACCACGGCTCACCAATTAAACACAATGTCACAATATAATATAATATAACAGAACACGAGTAACCCGGGTTCGATCCCCGCCGGCACCAATGAAATTTTTAATTGCAATTTTAAGTGCTGATTTACCACGTGCTCGTCGGTGAAGGAAAAAATCGTGAGGGAACCTGCATGTCCAAGGTATAAAAAAATATTTCAAAGACATGTGAAATTCTCCAACACGCATTGGGGCAGCGCGGCGGACACTTCCTTGCCCTAAAACCCTCTCAGAAATGAGGGGAGGCCTGTGCCCAGTAGTGGGATATATATAGGCTGTAACTAACTTTAAACACAATGTCAGATTTATGGCTTGGCCACTCCTCTTAAGTTCGTCGGTAGTAGTAAGCATCAATTTCATTGCAGATATTATGAATGATAGCAAATATAGTCAAAAAGCTTTAGGTGAGAAAATTGGGTTCTTTTACAGATAAACTTGACCGTGTAGTGGCGGTGTAAGAATATCCATGTAGCGGCGCTACAAGTAGACTGCACCATCGACCACAGGTCTGTGGTCGCGCCACAAGCGAAACGCACCAAAGTAGACTTCGAAGTTAGACACCGAAGTAGGTGCGTTTCGCTTGTGGCGCGATTTAGAATTTGACTTGATTTAGAATCACGCCATCGAAAATCCGTTGTACTGAAGTGTATATCAAAGAATAGCGCTGAAGTGTCACATGGAGCGTTGGCCGCTCTTCAAGCTGAATACCTCTGCCTCTGGGATAAGTTCGGAGGGATCCTTCCACTGCTAAAATCTACTAAATCATGCGTAGTACTGAAGTGTATATCAAGAGATAGCGCCGAACTGTCACATGGAGCGTTGGTCGAAACTTAAGAAGGCGCACATTTTCGCGAATTGCACATTCGCTGATTTTATTTCCTTTGTCAGCTCTTACAACACCCACGGGATGATATGATGATTGCCAGCGCACTCCACCAAGTCCGCTGTACAACTGTGTGTTTTATAGTACCTAATTATTTTACTAATTTTAAGTGTCGTTTTCGAAAAATATTATATCTAAAATGGTGAATACTGTTACAGTTATATGAGCTACTAAGTAAAGTTGAATTCATATATTGGCCATAAGCATGGCATACGAAACACAGCAGCATTAAGCTACTATTATACGCTGGTATTCTAAGAGAGCATGGTCTTTCCCTGATCGAGCCGACATATTCGTGCTACAACTAACTATACTACTAATATAACTGCAGCATGGCTCTACCACTTAGGAGAAAATGGCCGGCCCATTGCCACTTCAGTTAACTAATCCGCTTGGCTATGTCGGTCACTCTGGTTCTCCTATGTGTGTCCTCATTTCAAGTTTATCGCGCAGCCCCGAGCATAGACCCCACCATAGTTCGCTGAGCAACCTTGAGCTTCCTCATTTGGCAAGCAGTGAACGAACACGTCTCAACTCCATAAGTCATCACTCGCAACATGCACTGGTTGTACAATCGTTTTGATATATACCTGACGAGAAGATGTTTCCTGATTTCCCGAACGCTGCCAAGACGAGTTGAATACAACATACTCGTCAACACCTTCGAGATTAGTGCTCCCAACAACAACCAGCTTAGGTGTGCCATAAATGTTTCACATGATCTTTGTTTTGACAATGTTCATCTGATCGATCCGTTGGCAGACACTATTGGGGCCTTTGAACATAGTGTTTAGGTCCTCCAGCGATTCTGCCATAAGGACTATATCGGCGGCAAATAGATGCTGTGTAAAAACAAATGAGGGAAACATAAGCATGTTTCCTTCATTTTTTTGAATAAAATTGTTCATCCGAATACGTGTACACTACATTATTAAATTTAACAATCGTAAACTGAAAACAGCTATAAAAAGAAAGTATCACGTAAATATTTGGCAGTGCGACACATGTATATATATTTTCTTATAGTTATAAAAAATAGCTTGTTCAATAAATATTTTTAACAAATAAATATAGACATACTTTTAATTAATTATAATTAGTATTATAGTGTTCAAAATTACTTTATTCCCAATTTCGTGACAACTTCTAGCATATTTGCTAAATGGAATGAAATACTTACGTGGGCAGACATCAAATCGTTTCACAACTTTAGGCTTTTAAAATTTTACTTATACGTACAATTCATTATGAGTCTAATATTAGTTATATACGCCCATTCATTATCTACCTTTGGTATAAGGATATTTAGATTACGATTTTCATTTAATTTGATCGTAGTAATGTCCTTCAGTCACGGCGCTTCATCTGCGCAGAACAAGATTATAGTGCATGAGTATGTGAGCAAGGACAGGTGTACTTTCTGTTTCCTTACTCTCATATTACGATTGGACAGTAATCCGACGTCGAAGGAGAGACTAGGCGCAGGACCTACGACTTTACGTGCTTTACGAAGACCGGTTTGAAACCCTGCCAACTTCCTGGCTCCGGGTTGATACTAAGGTTTTCTTGACGGAAAAATCCACTAACTGAGTTTGTCCCAACTCGGGACGTGAAGATTTTTACCATAAGTCGTACCTACGACAAGTAACAATGCAGTCAAATATAATATTATTGAATGTTATTATTTTAACATCAGCACTCAAATGTATTATAATTTCTTTATAACTCACTTACGCTTCTACAAATGATATGGTACGTTAGGTAATTTTATATTAAGAAATTTTATTTAAATGAATCTTAGCTTTCTGCCATTGAAATTGTGTTAAATTTAGTATAAACTATACTTAATTACACCAAAATATAAATCATATAAAACAACTTTGACCTGACAACATTGTCGCTGCAGAAAATTAGGTGAGCATTTTTTTTACGTAGTACGTACCTAAAATATTGATTTTAGTTTTATTTATTGTTTAATTTTGGCTTAATAAATACTTTGAGCAGTTGCCGCGGGAGAGCATTTAATTTTTCCTCGTATTTAAAAACAAACTACACGGTTAAATAGTTGGTACGCTTGTAAACCACGTTAATAGTTCATTTCTCGAAAATAATGTACAAATAATAAAAATGACGGCGAAAGAAACATCATCGGACAACGTACCAGTCACCTCAGTCCAGTAAAAGCGGTTAAATCGAGACAAAATCTTGAATGTTATGGTCTTATTTTGTTTATGGTGTAGTGTATGTATATATACCAACTTGTTTCGAGCGCGTACGTCACAATGGCCCCCCCATTAACGACTAACGAAAGCGTGAAAGCGGAGTCTCAATCCGACAGCCGGTCCGGTAACACGTGCGTAGTATCCTTTTAGTAGTCTGTGGTAACACGTGTGGTGGTGCATTAACGAGCCAAGATAAGTTGTTAATAAACAGTGAACAATACATGTAGTATGATATTTTTGCGATATTTCATTCCTTTCCCCACCTCATTACATGTAGTATGATATTTTTTGCGATATTTCATTCCTTTCCCCACCTCATTACATGTAGTATGATATTTTTTGCGATATTTCATTCCTTTCCCCATCTCATTCCCACTCCTGTGACCACGAGTGCTGTAAAACACCTGAAACGTCGGGAATTAAAAACTTTAAATTACACACAATAATACCCGTAAAATTATTTTTATCTAATGTGTATAATAAATCATTATAATAAATTGACGACCAAATAATAATACCCACAGTATTATCCCACGGCAAAATAATCACGAGATGCCGTCACTTTAATTAAGACGAAATGAACAATTGAAAGAATTAACACTGCTGCACCGGACTCTTGAAGAACTTGGAAAATTAAATAAAAGAAATCTCATTTACATCGTACAGCAGCGTTAAGTTCTTGGATAATTAAAGAGCCTTGTTCACAGACTTCGAGTAATTACATAGCTCTGACGGAGGTGCAAGATGCACTTAAGGTGTCGTCTAGACCGTCGTGATTCTACTTCTTAGAAATATTTTCAGTGAAAATTAACATTAAATAAATTTTTATCAGTATGATTTTATGGTATAGAGTAACGTTGCAATGGAGGGTATAGCTACGATCGGTAAATTAAAAAGGGGTACATTTTGAGAAAGAAAAGTTAGCTCTCCGTTTTAACTCCTTTAACATCGCTAAAAATCTAGTAAAATGTGGAAAATAGCTCTTGCTGAATACTTTTAATCAAAATATAATGAGCACTTTAGTGATAAAGTTTCAATACTCGTTAAATAGAGACAATATGGATAGAGTACGATTTTATTAAATTTTAAATTCTAATAACGTCCTCCAGACCGAATTTCGGCCACGGCGGCTCAACGGAGGCTGGCCAACGGCGCAGGACATAATAATTGGATTTATATTTGGCTAATGGTATTTTCATTTAGTTCATGTTTTCAAGATACCCCGATTTCACTAAGATATAAATAGTGTTAAAATTAATACAACAATACTTACGCCAAAAGCAAACCATTCAAAACAACTTTTGACCTGACAACCTTGCCACTGCAGAAATTCAATCAGTATAAAAGCTCGGCGACACTTACACATTTTATTAGTTAACAATTACAGGTTAACTGTTAACGTGGAATAAACATGTTCTCAAAAGTAAGAGTCTACTTTTTAATAAATTATAGAGATATAAACATCATGGTACTATTTTTGTAAAGAGTTGATAAACTTTATTTTCTATGATATAGAAGAGCGTAGCATTTTACTTTTTATACTATATCCGTATATAATATTGATTTTACTTTCTTATACTATCAAACAATGACGAAATTTCTAAATTGTTACAGATTTTAGCATTGAGTGCCGTTTTGGCAGTGTCTGCGGCAGGTCTCTTGCCTCAGCAACACTACTCATCTGCTGCAGCTGTCTCCTCACAGAGCATCGTGCGTCACGACCAACCTCAAGCTATTCACTCTGCACCCGTCGCCATACATGCCGCCCCTCTTGCCTATCACGCTGCTCCAGTTGCCACTTATGCGGCTCCCGCCCGTTATTCCGCCGGCCATGCTGTGTCCTCTCAAACAATCTTGCGTCATGATCAGCCCCATGCCGCATTCGGAATTGCTCCCGTGTCTTACGCAGCGGCACCAGCGCACTACGCCGCGCCTATCATCCATTCTGCTCCTGTGACCAAGCTTGTTGCCACCGCACAACACGAGGAATACGTAAGTAAATTATATAACCATTACAAGAAGACAAAAATAAGAACAAATATTTAAATGTAACGTAAGCTTAGTCGTACTAAGTAGTACTTAACTACGTATTTTTAATTCTAGGCTCATCCTAAATACGACTTCGCATACTCCGTGGCTGATGGACACACTGGCGACAACAAGTCCCAACACGAGAGCCGCGATGGTGATGCTGTGCACGGCGAGTACTCGCTGCTTGAAGCTGATGGCTCAGTACGCAGCGTGCAGTACTCCGCTGACGACCACAACGGCTTCAACGCTGTAGTCAGTCACTCCGCGCCCACGCAACACGTTGTTTCAGCTCCCGCACATTATCTGGCTCATCATTAAGTGACAATTCTGACCGAAAACTTTGAATTAGTTATATAATTTATTGCAATTATTTTTGTAGAAATAATAATTTATTACAATTACTTGTTCTATATTTTTTACCGTTTTATTTATTATGGACTATACTGATCACAATTAAATACGTCTGATTCTCGAATTAAGTTAAATGACACCGTTTCATAGTACGAAAAAAGAAAACTACAGTTTATATTTTAAAGTGGTAAAACCACACTGCAGCTATACTATGTTTGCAGCACGAATGAGTTGCTGGCTAGAGCATCGTAGAACCATGGTCTCAGAGAACACTAACGTAAAATATCAGCTCAATGTTGCTGTATTTCGTATGGTTTTTGTTTAAAGAACCTGATACTTTTTCACTTGCAACAAGGCATTGTTTCTTAATCCTTAGTGGTGACAACACACCTATATTTTTATTCTTAATCGAGAGTTAACTATGGTGTTTATTCGCTTCATTATTTCATCATTCTCTTATAAAAATGTAAACATAAAATTTTCACAACGCAGCATCTTATGAATTCCGTTAATCTGTGGGAAAAACCGGACAAGAATGAGTAGGACTATTTACTCTGCTTACTCGAATACACTTCCTCATTATTTTAATAAGTTACCGAAATTTCTAAATTATAGGGGTAAGCACCGAATTTTGGTCTCAGGCTGTCCATAGTTTATCATATTGTCTTTATAGAATACAGCGTGGCTTTACATGGTACAACTCTAACATGTAAAGCCAGGCTGTATTATATCTGCAGCTTGTTGTAGCTATATTACAGCTGTAGCACGAATGGATCGGCTTGATCGGGACAGGGCCACGCTCTCACAGAATACCGGCGTAATACTGTACTGTATTTCGCATGATGAGTGTCGAGAACCGGAGACCCTTTTTTACTAGAATCGAGGCAGTCCAACTTAGCCCTCTGGGGTGACAAAGCATTTACATTGAGGATAAATGAGGATGTATTTTAGCCACAGCATCCACTTACCACTAAGTCACCCAATACTATAAAAAATGACGTCGATAACTCTCGTAATAAGTCTGTGACTGCCATCAGTCAAACATACTTATTACACGGTATGGTCATAGAATTTTCATCAATGAAAGATGGACGACGATATGGTTTTATATCCTACCGCGTAAGCCACCGCTATAATCATGGCCTTTGTAAAAAAAAAAAGGTAAACTGAAGAAGTATTTTGGTCAGGCTCTTTGGGTGAAAAATAGAGAGAGTTTCTTTAAAAACGTGTCGGCAACTGATTTAAAATTGACTTTGAGTATTTCAAAGTACTCGTATACAGATTGACAATTTTGTGGCACCGATTTTCTATTGAGGGGATTTTCTATTACCTGTTTTGAGGTTATAAACGTTCATTTTCTTCAGCATGTTGTCAAATAGGATAATACACTTAAGATCATAAATAACATCACAAAATCATGATAGCTCGTTGGCTTAGTGCTCACTGTAGATTCCGCAATAAGCGACCAATCGAACGAAAAATCATCACAGTCAGTTCCAAATCGTTAATGTTTTTGTTAATTTGAACATGTTGATTTACCACCTGCTTGATGGTGAACGAAAACATTGCGAAGAAAGCTGAAAGTCCGATAAACAAACATTGAGCTATTATGTACTACGTATTAGAGGTGAATAATTCAAGAAATGTCAGTAAAAACCAAGGAATTACTTTTAATAAGTTACTTAATCAATAAAAAGTATTATATTAATAATAAAACAAGGGTGACAGGCGTGAGTGTTTATGTTATGTAAAACAAATTATTCCTAAGACGCAATCTCGTGTCATGGAATATAGATTATGAAATTAATATGTTCAGATGCGACATTTCTATGGGTACTTAAGTATAGGACTAATATATTATTACACACATTTTTTGTAGAAACATAATAAGTTATTATAATTAGGATAATTTTTCACGTTTAAATCTGCTTATTATTCTTTTATTTTATTTTTAGGTTTCACTTCAAAGTCCACTTCAAAGTCAAAGTGGAATAAATTCGTCAATTTTTAACTCTCGCGTGCCCAGCATTTATGAACGATTATTTACAGCATTTATGATTCTAATTTAAATAAATATATTTGTAATTAAATTTTATGTTAATAAGTTTTGTGAAACATACATTTAGTATGTTTTTTATATTTGACACAGGTACCTTTTAAAATATATCAGATAAAAATATCATTAAAATGTAATTGTGATATAATATTATGTAATATTATATTAAATAAACAAATATAATATTATTCTTTTATTTTGTTTTAAGTTTCCACATCAAAGTCAAGGTGGAATAAATTCGTCCATTTTTAACTCTCGCGTGCCCAGCATTTATGAATGACTCTTATTCTATATATATATATATATATATATATATATATATATATATATATATATATATATATATATATATATATATATATATATATATATATATATATAATTTACCTATTTATAATATATACTATAATTTACCTATTTAACAATACAATCTATTATTATTTACGGATCCTATGTTTATTCTATGATAAAAAAAACCAACTGCGCGAACACAGAGTAGCGCACATTTTTTGTTTGAGATAGCTGTTCTAGTACGTAAGTACATGTTACTTCAATGTAAATGAATAAAAAATATTTAGGAGACATATAAAATCTGCCAATACACATTGGCTCTGCTCAAATTTTTTTTTCAATGATTTCATACGGTGGCAATTATTTTCCTCAGGAACGAGAAAAGGCATGGAGGCTAAGGATAGGTCGTATTTAAGCTGTATATAAACTGTAATAGTTTTCTCATATTTCTATGAAAATCACATATCTGTGATCACTTACATAATATTATAATAATGTTATAACGATCTTATGAAAAGGTAACTCAGATTGTAAGACAAACTTAACTTTTCAATGAAAAAATGTTCTCCCATACATCGATTTACGTCACTGTCGATGCTTGAACTGTAAATGTAAGTTTTTTTTTTATAATAATATTCCACAACTATCACACAACGCCATCTAGTCCCAAGCTAAGCAGAGCTTGTGTTATGGGTACTAGACAACTAATAAACATACTTATATATTTCTAAATACATAAATATTATAGATAAATTACACCCAGACACAGAACAAATAATCGTACTCATCACACAAACATTTATCCTGGGTGGGAATTGAACCCACGACCTCCGGTGTAGCAGTCAGGGTCACTAACCACTAGACCAACAGGCCTGTCAAATGTAAGTTTAAAATTGCAGATTTTTTTATTTATTAAAATTAGAAATTAATGGCTTTCAGTTTTATTCCTTTACTAGAGCTGTTTTTGGACATTGCTTTTTACTAAATTTCTTAATTCTAAGCTCACGCGCTGTACCTTACAGGTTTTGATGATTATTTGTTTTATGTTTTATAGAAGAGGGTGACAGGCGAGCACACAGTCCTGATGGTAAGTGGTTACTGTGGCCCATAGACATCTACATCTATCTTCGATTAAGAATCAAAATGCAAATGCGTTTTCACCCCTGAGGACTAAGATGGAATGCCTCATTTCCAATAAAAAGGGTCTCCGGTTCTCTACGCCCTCTATACGAGACACAGTATCATTAAGCTGCTGTTTTACGACCGATCCATTCGTTCTTCAACCATCATATATATATATATATAGAGTCAAAATGTGTCGAAAAAGGCACGTATGGCAAGTCATAATGCTGTGTTGGTTCCTACTTTAACGTATGGTAGTGAAAGATGGGTGTGGCAAAAGAAGCACAAGAGTAGAATGATCGCAGTAGAAATGCGGTCGTTAAGGAGTATGTTTGGGCTGAATCTGAATCACAAGGTAAGGAATTGTGTGATAAGAGAAGAGTGTGGTTTGCAAGATGATGTGGTGACCAGGATTAAGAAAGGAATGCTTCGGTGGTTTGGTCATGTGGAAAGAATGAATGAGGAAAGAGTGACAAAGAAAATTTATGTTGCAGAAGTGAATGGCAGACTCGGAAAGGGACGTCCGAGGCGAAAATTTATCGAACAAATTGGCGATTTATTGAAAACGGGCCAAATTAGGAGTACCCTTAATCGACGAGCTTGTATGCGTAGGTATATGAATGTGAAGGAGGCGAGAGAGGTGTGTCAGGATCATGCCAAATGGAAGTCTGTAGTTGTCTGCCTACCCCTCTGGGTTACAGGCGTGAGTGTTTATGTATGTATGTATGTATGTATTTATTTTATGTTTTTATAGAAGAGGGTTACAAACGAGCACACAGTCCTGATGGTGAGTGGTTGCTGTGGCCCATAGACATCTACATCTATCCTCGATTAAGAATCAATATGCAAATGCGTTGTCACCTCTGAGGACTAAGATGGAATGCCTCATTTCCAATAAAAAGGGTCTCCGGTTCTCTACGCCCACTATACGAGACACAGTACCTTTAAGCTGCTGTTTTACGACCGATCCATTCGTTCTTCAACCATCATATAGCTGCAGCGTGGCTAGTAGAGCCACCTTCTCGAGAAACCCTATCACGCATAAATATGGTAGAGTATAACGAGATTACCCCCCTCCCACTCGTTTGTGCAGTATAAAGTTCATGTTAGTAGTTAAAACTCACCTATCCAGCGTGCCAACTAAGGCAGAATCTCCCATATGAAGAAATCTATAGGGCAGGTCTTTTGATAGGCGTAACGGCTTCGGTTACTCTGTAACCGCACTACACAAGTCATACGTAGCGTACGTCAGCATTTTAAAGTGTAAAACGTTATTATACGGGTTCCGTACGAGGTTAAATACAATTTTTGCATAGAACAAGCACGCGTATACAACAATATTTATCCTCATCATTACAGCCCTACACAAGTCCACTGCTGAATATAGGCCTGCCCCAAAGTATGGTCCATAGTCACCTGCATCCATGGACTCCCTGCATGTTTCACCAGGCCGTTACTTCATCTAGAGAGAGGTCGTCCAACACTTCGCTGCCGGTACGAGGCTGCCACTAACGCTTCTCGAGCTATATGGCCGGCCCATTGCTACTTCAGTTAATTGATTCGTTTGGCTATGTCGGTCACTCCAGTTCTCCTGCGGACATTCTCATTTCAAGTTTATCATGCAGAGAAACCCCGAGCATAGGCCCCTCCACAGCTCGCTGGGCGACCTTGAGCTTCCTTATACGGCGAGCAGTGAACGACTACGTCTCAAAGCCATAAGTAATCACTCGCAACACGCAATGTTTGTACAATCTCGTTTTCAAGTTTTGAGATATATCTGACAAGAAGATGTGTTCTAATTTCTCGAACGCTGCCTAGCCGAGTTAAATCCGTAGATTGACCTCTCGCTCAAAGTTGCACATAGTTCACTGGTGGTAAGTGGATGCTGTGGCCCATATAAATCTATATTTATGCTCAATTAAGTAACACAACGTAGGTTGTCACCCCTGAGGACTAAGATGGAATGTATCGTTTCCAGTAAAAAGGGTCTCCGAATCTCTGCACTTACCAAACTTACACAACAGTATTAAGCTGCTATTTTACGCTGGTATTCTGGTGAGAGCATGGTCTTTTCCCGGTTGAGCCGTGCCATTTGTGCTAAACTAAATATATAGCTGCAGCGCGGCTCTACCACGTATCCTAACTAAGAGAGTGACAACGCCCCTTCGACCAGCCATGATCTCATATGATAACGTGAAACGGAATACTGGCTCTCTACCTGGTATCCCATATACCCCGTCGTACACCTAGCTAGGAGAATAACAGTGTCTCTTTGACCAGTCGTAGTTACATGATAACACCTGAGTATGCAAACCAACACTAACATTACACGTTGTGCTAGTGCACACACTCAGTGCTAGTGCCTCTTAGCAACAACATCCTCCCTGTCTGCCACAACGAACCTAATCACGACTCTGTCACTTTACGAATCCTAGCACTCATATCATGACTTCACTCGTAGAATGACTTAAGCGGTATCTCTCTCGCCCACGACGCTTACATTAAACTTTATACTGCACAAACGAGTGAAGGGGATCTCGATATTCCCTACCACGTATATATTGTTTATATGTGGTAGGGTTTATCGGGAAGAGTCAAACCAGGATACAGCGATATTATGGTTGGAGCACGAATGGATCGGTTCGACGGGGCTATGAATACGCCCTCACAGAATACAAGCGTTAAACAGCAGCTTAATTCAACTGTGTTCCGTATGGTGGGTGTAAAGAACCGGAGACCTTTTTTACTGGGAATGGGGCATTCCATCTTAGTCCTCACGGGTGACAACGCATCTGCATTTTGATTAATAATCAAAGATAGATGTAGATGTCTATAGGCCACAGCAACCACTTACCATCCTGGACTGTGAGCTCATTTGTCACCCTATACTATAAAAATTTAACTGTAGTTTTCTTTTTTCGTACTATAAAACAGTGTCATTAATTTTTTTTGTGATCAATATAGTTCAAAATAAATAAAAAGGTAAAAATTAAGGACGTGTATTTATAATAAATTATTGTTTTTATGAAAATAATTGTAATAAATTAAATAACTAATTCAAAGTTGGCGGTCAGAATTGTCACTTAATGATTAGCCAGATAATGTGCGGGAGCTGAAACAACGTGTTTCGCGGGCGCGGAGTGGCTGACTACAGCGTTGAAGCCGTTGTGGTCGTCAGCGGAGTACTGCACGCTGCGTACTGAGCCATCAGCTTCAAGCAGCGAGTACTCGCCGTGCACAGCATCACCATCGCGGCTCTCGCGTTGGGACTTGTTGTCGCCAGTGTGTCCATCGGCCACGGAGTATGCGAAGTCGTATTTAGGATGAGCCTAGAATTAAAAATACGTAGTTAAGTACTATTTAGTACGACTAAGCTTACGTTACATTTAAATATTTGTTGTTATTTTTATCTTGTTATAATGTTTATATAATTTACTTACGTATTCCTCGTGTTGTGCGGTGGCAACCAACTTTGTCACGGGTGCAACATGGCTGATGATAGGCGCGGCGTAGTGCGCTGGTGCCGCTGCGTAAGATACGGGAGCAATTCCAAATGCGGCATGGGGCTGATCATGATGCAGGATTGTTTGAGAGGACACAGCATGGCCGGCGGTATAACGGGCGGGAGCCGCATAAGTGGCGACTGGAGCAGCGTGGTAGGCGAGAGGGGCAGCATGTATGGCGATGGGTGCAGAGTAAATAGCCTGAGGTTGGTCGTGACGTACGATGCTCTGTGAGGAGACAGCTGCGGCTGATGAGTAGTGTGGCTGTGGCAAGAGGCCAGCCGTAGACACTGCCAAGACGGCGCACAGAGCTAAAATCTGTAATAATAAAATCAGCCAATTTTTACAACTGTAATTGTATTAGACATAGTGTGGCATAAGTAGAGGATTTCGAATATAGGTAATAATTTGTACTTTGTACTTTGTACAAAATATTGACTTTAGCGGTGTTATATTGGATTTTTTTTAAATGTCTTACTTTGGAGAACATGTTTCTTTCACGGCGATTGTGAACTTGTAAATATTGCGAATGTCTCAGAGCTTTTATCCTATACTATTAAACGAGCAATTCTTGTATATATATATATATATATATATATATATATATATATATATATATATATATATATATATATATATATATATATATAATCCGGATCTCGGAAACGGCTCCAACGATTTTCATAAAATTTAGTGTCCAGGGAGTTTCGGGGATAATAAATCGATCTAGCTAGGATTTATTTTTAGAAAATGTCTTTTTGTCCGTGTTTTTAGGCAATGAAAAACTGCTACAATATCGTTAGAATAAGAAGGTAAATTTTGACGAATTGTTAGTGGTTATAAATAGCTTAATTGGTATAATGGTCGGTCACAGAATCTTAATACCCCGGTTCGAGCCCAGACCGACCGACCGACTTTTTTTAATTTTTTTTTCATGTTCCTTTCTTTTTTGAGAAAATCTATTTTTTCGAGCCCTTTTTTAGTATTTTTTAAAAACACGAAAATTTAAATTAAAATAATTGCACTCATGATTTTTTATTCAAATAACCACTTCCGTTTTTTCTGTTATGTCGCTAAGATCAAAAAATATTATTTATATTTCATCAGTATGTAATTTGTATCTAAATATAATTTCCAAAACACACGAATTAAAAAAAACGAGCGAAAAATACCGAGCAAAGCTCGGTTAACCAGGTACTAGTGAATGAATTTCGGTAGCGGCAAGGTCATCTGGTCAAAAAGTTGATTAGCGTGATCTGTAAGTTATAAAGTACGAGTACAATACTGTCCTTATTTTATTAAAATTCAAAATGTACTCGTATTTATCTATCTGTCGGGTCGGGTAATTTTTGAATGGCTGGACCAATTGTTACAAAGCAACATGCGATAATCAAATAATATTTATTTGTACATAAACTTTAATTGCATGTATTTTATTTTTAAATTTATTAAAATAAAGACGAGACATGTATTATATAAGGTAAAAATCACGTTAATAAACCATTTTATTTGACCTGTCTTGACCTTTCTGACCTAATGACCTTGCCACTGTTGAAATTTCAGTCTTCGAAATTTAAACTAGAAAATTTAAAAAAAAAGTTTAAGCGAGTTTTTCCGCCGGTAAAATAATGGATTCTTTTTTCAGAGATAATCAAGTGGAAGCAGTTATTGAATAGCTCGACCATGAAGCTACCGTTACGGACACTTTGTCACCATCATCATCATCCACGACAATCCAATGTGACAGTGCTCTTCAGAACGAATGCATCCTCTAAGGAGTTTTTAAAAAAATATTGGTGACAAGCGAGCACACAGCCCACCTGAATTCTGTGGCCCATAAACATCTACATCTATCCTAGAATAAAAATCAAAATGCTGATGCATTACCACACCTAAGGACTACGGTGGAATACCCTGTATTCAGTAAAAAGTGGTGTCTGGTTCTCTACACCTACCACACGAAACCTTTCAGAATTTAGCTGCTATTTTACTCTGGTATATTGTGAGATCCTGGTCCTTCCTAGGTCGAGCTGACCCATTCGTATTACAACCATAAAATGGCTGCATTGTGGCTTTGTTAGTTAGTAAGTCATTACGGACTATCAACTGATGACACAGGCCTCGCCCTTGGATTGGCTTGAGTGGTAGTTGCTGTTGCTGAGTCGTAGTTGCTTTGTAACAAAAATAAAGTGTCCAATTATAATTACTCGTACGATGTACTCATGTACTTACATATAAATAAATACATTGCTGTTGAACCAGTTTTTGATCTTTCTAACAGAGGTTTCTAATGTTATATGTAATTAAAGAAATGTTCTAAAGAAAACAATTAAACTATTAAACAACACTAGTTACTTATCCAAATTGTGTCAGTATTTAATTTAAACGGGATCAGCTTTTAAATCTAGATCAACCTAAAGTCAGAGAGAGTAGTGTAACTAATTTGAACTATTATTCCCGTAATTACATTAATTTCTACTGCTTTACCTTCATTACGTTTATTATATTTATTAGATTAACTTAATAATCCTTTAATTATTTTAAAATCTATTGGACACCAATGATATTGAAGTTATGAATATTCAAATTTTAATAATACTGAATTTGACTCATATACTTAGTCAGGTCGGTCTCTTCTATAACTCTGGTTCTGTTTCTGGTTTAGGTTCTGTAAAAAAATCTTTATAAAATTAATGATACAATTTTTGATAATTATATAGAAATTATATATAAAATGAAAGATAGTTTAATTTAGAATACAATTTTATTTACATTAATCAAAATGCCCTCCCCTATTTTGAATACATGCTCTTAATCAACGCGGTCAATCATCAATCGCAGCACGCACCACACTCATATCCATTTCTGCTGCTGCTTTAGCCAAAGATGCTCGGAGAGATTCCAAATTCTGATGAGGTTTAGCACAGACTTCCTCCTCCTAATGTTGCCGTATCTTATAATCCAGTGGTCTTAAATCTGCACTAGGAGAGGGCCAGTCTTCATGTCCGATAAGGTCTATTCCATGGGCGGTCAACCAATTTTGCGTACTTCGTGTCCTACAAGCTGGTGCAGAGTCCTGTTGGAACATCCAATGTCTGTTTTGAACATTGTTTGAGAAAGAAGTTCCACTATATTTATTAGGATGGTATTTCGGTACACCTAGGCACTGGTTTTTACACCTTTTTCACAGAAAAACACCTTAGTTAAGCCTGAATATGAGACTCCAAGCCAAACCAAGAGTGATGAAGGATAATGTGCTCGTTGAACCCTTGGAATACGCATGCTGGCTTATTCACTGATGTGGGAATTATACCTTATTATTTCGTTTATTATAACTATATTCGATGTTAAAAAAATTTCATCCGAAACAGAATTTCGCGGTACTTTTTTCCCGCGTACCGCCGTAACAAAGCACGGGATCTATCCAGCCTAATTTTTTTCACACTCATTCAAAAAATGTCCGGTCTTCTTACGATAATCTCATAGTCCTAGATCTTCACTGATCACTCTTTTGACCTTGGTTCTGCTTAGGCCTATCTGAAGAGCTATGATTTTTTGTTTATGAACAGGATTTCGTTGAATTCGCGCCTCCACTGCTTTAATGATCGCGGGTGTCCTAACTGTACGAAGTCGACCGGTCCTCTTACGATCGTTGAAGCTTGAATTTTCAGTAAATTGTGTGATAGTGCGATAAACAAATCGTAGGGTTATTTTCAATTTTTTGTAGAATATTGAAAATCTCTTCTGGCGCGTAACCACAGCGGTGCAACGCGATAACCGCTACTCTATCTTTTTTATTCGCCCACTCCATATTTAAAAATGAATAAAAATGACTTTTTTATTTTTGTCAAGCGCAAACATTATATTTTTAAAATTGATAAAGTTAATCTACTCAGTATTCAAAAAAATTAAATAGTATGATTTTGAGAGAACTTATGACCTGACGAACTATAATTAATTTAAAAAAAATTAAAACTGCTTTTGAAATTGTTTTTGATCTTTATTACAGAGGTTTCTAATATAATATGTAAGTAAAGAAATATTCTAATAATAATAATTAAACTATTAAACAACACTAGTTGCTAATCCAAATTGTGTCAGTAGGTAAAATTTACACGGGATCAGCTTTTCAATATTTTTAAACCTAAAGTCTCGCTAGACTCGCAAAACTTCGCCAAGTTTTCCGACCTCAATCAGTCTCCAAAAGCCCGTCAATTCAATGCAACGTTTCCAAGTGACTTTGGCATTTGAAATAAAAAATTTCATATTTCTTCTCACATCCATACTATTTCTTATCAGCACCTAGCGTTCTTTACACTATACTGCGAGAACCGAGACTTTATAATAATGTTGTGTTATAATCATGTGGCGACACTTTATTGTAACAATTTTTACAGTATTTATCTATTATCGATTATATTATTATTTTAATTCCAACAGTTGAATGATAATTATAATGTCAATGCAATCAGAAAAAGTTTCTTGGTACGGCTTGAGAAGTCCGTTTCTTTAAATTGGGAATTTAAGGTTTGGTCGTGTTCGGATTTTTAGATATTTAGAAATATAAAAAACAAGAGGATGAAAAAAATAGTAGAAAAGTTTTTGTAATTTATTGTAACAATAATACTTTGGACAATAATACTACTGAACATAAATAATAATTCTGCGCTTTGTTAAGACAGGTTTGTCTGCATTTAAGCATCATTGTATCTGCAGGAAAAACTAAGTTATTTCATGTGGAATAAGTAAAAAAATATGTACTTAAAAATTAAACCTAATATAAAGTCAAATTTAAGATTGAAGAAGACGACCAGAGTTGTTACCTGCTGTTCGGTCTGTTTTTAAATTTTCAGTAATGGTGATGAAGATGATGGGTGCTATATTTTACATCAGCATGAAACCTGATGGACAAAAACACAGGACAGTAAATAATAGCAAAAATATAAATAAAATCATACAAATAATACATAGTATATATACAAAAAATATACCCGCTGTGGTCATCCGCATGGTATTCGATATGTCTGACAGAGCCATCTGGTTGATGTAATGAGTAGCCACCTCTAACGATATCACCGTCACGATGCTCGTGCTGAGATTTTTGGTCGCCTGTGTGGTGATCCTCTACCTTGTAGTGAAATTCATACTTGGGATGTGTCTAAAAAAAAGGATAAAAATTAATAAGAAGTCCCCTATTCTGTTAAAAATAACTGTATGATTATGTTGTTGTATTTATGCAGATAAACACTATCAAGATCACAGATGACTGTGATCACAGATCACAGATCAAGATCACAGATGATTGTGTAACAAGATAAAAATGAATAAATCTTCGTGAAATCATCTTTATCTGAGTACTTGAACCGAATGGCGGTGCGCTATTCGCTAGAGCCTTGGGCAGCTTTACTGTTGTACATTCAATATCGTAGTATGCAATTCTTATCTAATTAGTCTTAAAGTATAATCATAGGATTCTAATCAAAACTGATTTGTGTTTGTGAAATAATTTTAGTTAAATTAATGTACAAACTTTATACATTTTTTTTAAAATATTTATTAAAATGTCTAAAGAATAGTGCAACGATAATATTGAGTTATTTTTATTTTTCGACGTCATTATTTTTAGTGCTTCAAATCGTGGATCCTTTAACCAGCGCAGGAACGGTAAAATATTTTTTTCAGGTATCTCCTTATTTTTTATACTATAGTTATGGTAACAAGCACACAGTTAACTTAATAGTAAGTGGATACTAATGACCAATAGACAACTATCTACTATCGATTGAGGATCGTAATGCAGATACGTACCTCTAAGGAAAAAGATGGAATGCACCGTTACCAGTAAACAAGGTTTCCGATTATGGTTACTCATGCAGGTATTCTATAAAAGCGTAGTCCTGTCCGTGTAGTACCGACTCATTCGTGCTGCAGCCCTAATAAAGCTAAAACGTGACTCCGCCACATACAAAACTGAGTTTATTTTTGTTGGAAAGCCAGACGACAACCGCAGTTCCTTCAATTTTGATTCGTTATCCCGAAGATGCTGCTGCTCGTTTCCTGTTTGAGTTTACCTTTATCGCCTCTTATGAAACCCACAGGACGATATGGGTGAGTGTATATTCTTACTACGTCACTTCACGAGTACCTAGTTTTTATTTTTATTTTTATTGTCAATGTACACTGATAAGTATATTTGATATATATTTACTGGTAACTAAATATGATAAACGTCACGTAGCAAAAATTGAAACTAGACGTAACCCGAGCACACTAGTTTTCACAAGCAGTACTAATTTACAAACAAGATTAAAGAGAAGTGGATCAAGTAATAAGCATTACACTTAAAAAACTTTACCATACCATTCGCTTTAATCTTTTTTTAAATGGGATGCAAACTATGCATAATAATGTACCCTATACGCTAGATAAGACTGCATCCTAACTAAAGCGGCTAGCTAGTTTAGCCTAAAAAACCCGTCAATAAAATATTGATACAGGTTTTTTCTGTTATATCTAAATGTTTGTTTTCTCTTAATTTCAGAGGTACGCTTTTAAGAATATACATAAGTAATATTTTGTCTATCTGTTCCAGCAAATCTTCGAAATGGGCGAACTGATTGTGAGGGCACTTTACGAATATATATAGAGAAATACTAGGAGTGATCTATAAAACTGCTAAAACAAATAGTTTTGATGATTATCTCCTGTGCTTAGAGCCACGTTGCAGCTATATTATGGTTGAAACACGATTGGGTTAGCTCGACCGGGGTAGAACCACGCTCTCACAGAATATCAGCGTAAAATAATAGCTTAATTCTACTGTATTTCAAATGTTGAGTGTAGAGAACCGGACACCCTTTTCACAAGAAATGGGGCCCTATATCTCAGTCCTTAGTGGTGACAACGCATCTGCATTTTGATTCTTAATTAAGGATAAAAATAAGTATCTGTGGACCACAGCTTCCCCTTATCATCAAGTGGACTGTGCGCTCGTTTTTCGCCCTTATTATATTTAAAAAGGAAGTTTAGATAATTGTAAAAATTACTTAAATAGTAAAATATAACTTACATAGTGGTCGAAATGATGATGTTCATGGCCATGCCCGTGACCATGCACAGTCGCATCATGTCCGTGGTGGCGTGAGATACGGTTTGTTGAGTATGCGTGACCGTGGTCTTGCGAAACAACTAAAGCGAAAATTGCAGCAAAACATAGAAACTAAAATATTTTAGATATATTAAAATACCCGAAGCAGATTATAAGATAGCAGCTGTAGAACTTTCAAAAAATTATTTAGAAACAAGATATTAAAAAGCATGTGGCTAAACTGATCAAAATCAGAGCAATTAATGCTCATACTCGTAGATTGCGTCGACTTGACCACCTCGAGATGATGAGTCGAACTAGCAGCTGATGAGACATCATCGCATCATTTTTGTCAGTGGCAAGCTACTAGAGCTTGCCACTGATCGCTGTTAGGGTATAACGTACTTAGAGTCGTTAAGCCAGCCAAGTAACTAATGAACATTAGAATTTTATCAAAATAAGATCTAAATTACCTGAGAGAGCATATTAATTTATTGAGTGAGTAGCTAATGTTAATAACACCAACGTCACTAGTGAACTGATATGAACCGAATAAAATGCATGACATTTTATACAAAAAACGTAGTATTTGTTCAAGGTTCAACCATTTTTATATTTCAAAATAGCCATTAATTTCTTTTCTATCGGGTAAAACTTTAATGTTATGGATTAGTGAAAGCGTGCAATACTTAGTTCAACAACTTGTGTTATAGTTATAATGTTTCTTAATACAAATTGTCGTTAAGAAATTACGTATATATATTTATATATATATATATATATATATATATATATATATATATATATATATATATATATATATATATATATATATATATATATATATATATATATATATATAAATATATATACGTATATATATATATATATATATATATATATATACATAATACATAAACACTCACCCCTGTCACCCAGAGGGGTAGGCAGTGACTACGGACTTCCATTTGGCACGATCCTGACATACCTCTTTCGCCTCCTTTACATCCATATATCTACGTATACATGCTCGTCGGTTAAGGGTACTTCTAACGTGGCCCATTTTCAAAATATCGCCAATTTGGTCGATAAACTTTTGTCTAGGGCGTCCCTTTCCGACTCGGCCATTCACATCTGCCATATAAATTTGCTTTGTCACTCTTTCCTCATTCATTCTTTCCACATGACCAAACCACTGAAGCATTCCTTTCTTAATCCTGGTTACAACATCATCTTGCATACCACATTTATCTCTTATCACGCAATTTCTCACCCTGTCATTCAGATTCAACCCTAGCATATTCCTTAAAGACCGCATTTCTACAGCATTTATTCTACTTTCGTGCTTCTTCTGCCACACCCAGCTTTCACTACCATACATTAAAGTAGGGACTAATACAGCATTATGAATTACCATACGTGCCTGTTTTGACACATTCTGGTTCTTCATAATAGAGTGTAGTGCCCCATTCACTTTATTCCCTGCATTTACTCGTCGTTCTATCATTTCTACCATCCCTGCTAAATACACATCCCAAATACACAAACTCATCCACTTGCTCAATTAACTCTCCTTCTATTCTTATTTCACATACCGTTTTGCTTTCTTCTCTTTCAAAAACCAACACTTTCGTCTTACTTGCGTTCACTTTCATTCCCCTTTCTTTCAATTCCCAGTTCATTAATGTAACCATCATTTGCAACTCTGCCGCCGATGACGCAAGTATGACTTGATCATTGGCATACAAAAGGCATTTGACGGTTAACTCGCCCATTCTTAACCCACATTCTTCATCTTTCAAAGTTTGCAAACACCGGTCCATAAATAGGTTGAAAAGTCAAGGGGAAGCTACACAGCCCTGTCTGACACCTTTTTGGATGCCAAACCAGTCCGAGTAGACCCCATTGATCCTGACACAAGCACTAGAGTCCCTATAAAGAGACCTCAATGCCTGTATCAAACCAGCGCTCAACCCATATGAGTTCAGTGTTTGCCATAACACATTCCTGTCCACTCTGTCATAAGCCTTTTCCAAGTCCATGAACGCACAAAAAACTTTCTGGTTTTTGGCCAAAAACTTCTCCGCAATCATGCGCATGGAAAAGACTTGATCTGTACACCCCATTCCCTTTCTAAAACCCGCTTGCACATCCCAAATTTTTCCATCAGTTTCTTTCATAACTCTTTCAATTAACACCTTAGCATACAGTTTACCCACAATACTAAGCAAGCTGATACCGCGGTAGTTTTTGCAGTCCTGCTGTGACCCTTTTCCTTTATATATTGGTACTATAACTGCTTTACACCAGTCATCCGGTACCCGTTTTAATTCCCAACATAAATTAAACAAGTTGTACAGCAAGCCTGCCACCACTACCTCTCCAGCCCTTAGCATCTCGAGTGATACTCTATCATATCCAGCTGCCTTACCTGCTTTCATGCTTTTCATTCCTTTCATTATTTCATCTACACTTATCTCCATACCCCTTTCTACTTCTTTCGGAATTTCTAGTTCATTTAATTCAGACGACTCTTCACTCATAAATACGCTATCAAAGTATTCCTTCCATCTGTTTAAATTCGAAACTTCATCATTCAGAATACACATATATATATATATATATATATATATATATATATATATATATATATATATATATATATATATATATATATATATAATAAAGGAAGGCTGTGCGCCCGTGTCCCGTACTTTATTGGACATTCTTTCTACATGTCGAAATTCTGAGTCCTAGTAATCTGATGGTTTTCGGCCATGTCGAGAGTACCTGACAGATAAGTCTCTCTCTACAGTTCTGATGGGATATCCAGGTTATAGTAGAACCTGCACGCTTAGAAAAATATAGGTAGAGGTGTTTAAAATTTTTACTTCAAATGCCAACCTTATCCAAAATTGTACCACCTAATAATTGCACAAATAAGTTTTAGCAACCTATTAAGGTATATAGGTAATAAATTAAAATAAACCTAAGGTGATATACACATTTCTTATGTAACATTACGTGAGAATTTCTAAATAACAGATTGTAAAATAAAACGAAACGTTTATTTTTTAAATTATGTGACAAGAAGTCGTTAGCTTTTTAAGACATTGCACTCATAAACTCATAATATACGTGTAACGTAGCAGTGAAATAAACGCTCATGTTACTATTACAGTTTTTACTATAACTGTCATAAATTTGAAGAAAAATCATTCACAACCTTGATTGGTGTATATTTTTAGATATAAAAGACTTGAAAACTTTGGTTCACATATCAGTTAATTAACTGAACTCAAACAAGCATTACAAATACTTCTCGTTTTAAAGTCTCCTTATAAAATAAAAAAGAATAACAATGTATTTCAAGGTAAATTAATAGATATCATACTGTGCTGATTGTTAATATTTGAATTAACAAATACTGAACAACATTTTTAATAATTATTTAAAAAAAATAGCATATTTTGATTATATTAATTTTCTTTTTCAGGAGTTGTACATTGCAGTTTTGGCCACGTTAGCCATTGCGTTGAGTCATGCAGATGAACACGCATTCTCTTCAGCCCACATTTCACGTTACGACCAACACCATCATCCCGTACACCACGATCACGAACATCATTATGAGCACGTTGATTACTATGTAGGTTACTATGTAGGTTAAGTAACCCCCTATCACAAACAGAAAAAATAATGTACCTGTATTGTTCATTCTATTGCTGGTCACAGGCATTCCATTGTTTAAAAAATCATTTTGGAGTCTAGAAGAGTCCATCGGGCTGTCGTTGTGCGTGATAGTTGTGTATTCAAGTGTTTTAACATTTTTCGCATATTTTTTTTAATACTTCCTCCTTCAAAACTATACCTTTAAATATTATCAATTTTTTGGACAGCCTTACTCGTTATATGTTTTCCCCTCGCTGTAAAAAACATCTCAGCAAAACTAGGCAGTACAGACGTAATGTCTTTACTGCGAGAGTTTTAGAACATTTAATCCGCCGCGCATCTTCGGTGAGGGTTGATGAAATCTCTATCTAAGAAGTATTTTTATTGATCAGGCAGAGCACAGAGTAAGCACTTAAAATTACGACTGACAATTTAATTGCGTACTGTTAAATTTACAGCAATTGCCCTAAATTTGTTACCCTAAATTGTTTCCCCAGAGCTATTACAATTCTCGCTTCGCCAGAACTACCTCGGCTCCCTTAGTTTCTGAGCTAAAATAAGTCTAATTACCACAACGTGCAATTACAAAGTTAAAAAAATGTGTAACCGCCATGGAATAGAAATAATACAATGTCAAATAAATTGTATACATCATACAAAAAATAATACAGTAATAATGTAGTAATAAAAAAAATATAAAAAATAGTTGAAAAAATACAAAAACCTTATATACAGATGATTTCCAGTTTAGTATATTGAAATAACTTTTTACTTTCAGTCTCATCCCAAATACGAGTTCGAGTACAAAGTTGCGGATCACCACACGGGTGACATTAAGTCGCATCACGAGCACCGCGATGGACACAAGAGTGAGAGTGGTTACTCGTGGCACGACCCCCATGGTACCGTTAAAGTGGTCAAATATGTTTCCCACCACTGAGATATAGGTTTTCGCGCAACAAATTTTACATTTAACTAGAGTCAAGTTTTTTTACACACATCAGATATATAGATATAATAGTTTGTATGTATTTTTTAGGTTAGTAATATTAAAAAAATTGATATTGTGATATAAATATTATGTGTATAAGTGTACCTAAATTTATTATTTTGTTTGTCTTTTATTGCTACATAATAATTTTAAGTTTGACAAGCAGATACTTAAATACATAAAAACATTAGTGACAAACATGCTTCTTTTATTTTAAAAACCCCATTTAACTTGAAGTTTACAAAAGCCGAAGGTGATAAAAAATAAAAATTCTACTTCAAAATAAATTATATCTATAGTTATAAATAAATTTAAATTGTCTGTCAAAATATCGAAGTAACTGCGTGAAATTAAACCATATTTTAGATTTTTGTTTGTCTATCTATGAGTCAAGCAGTCTGTCTGTCTGACCAGGCTAATCTTCATGAATGCTGAACAGGCTGCAAGAAACTTCACGCAAAGATAGAGAGCAATAACAGGAATGATCACATCAGGCCATATTTTATCTAAAAACTTGTTGTTTTTTTTTTTTGTAAAATCGATTACCTTATTAACTATAATAAAAAAAAGTTTCGAACAATTTTTTAAGGTTTGCAATTTTGCACAAAAAATTTTCAAACTTAATCTTTTATCTCTCCAAGTTTTATACCAAATAGATTTATACCCTTTTGCGTTTATTTTCCACCCATTCATCCATTACAGCCTATAAAGTCCACTGCTATAGGCGTCCCACTTAGGCTGACTCATAGCTGTCTCATTTGGCGAGCGGGTTGGCAACCGCAGTTTTTTTTTCTTATTTTAAATTGTTGTCAGAAAGAGACTGCTGTCCATCTCCTGTTACAATTTCCCTTTGTCGCCGTATTGATTTTACCTCAAAATCGGTTAAGAGTGAAGTTAAAGCAAATCACACATACAAAAAAAATAATTAAAAAAACTGAATCAAACCAGATTACTTAAAATTTCTAATAGCATAATATGAAATAAATAAAATTTATGGACTTCTAGTTTCTTTATTTATATTTTTCCATGTCGTATATGGTGTTCGAGATATTAGCAAAAAAAAATAATTTTGTAGTGGGTTTTAGATAACTGGTATTATTTGCCCAAATACGACCATATAGATCTGTTGATTTTTTTTTCTGCGGGAACAAAGTCGCTGGTAAAAGCTAGCTTAAACAAATAAATAAAATAGAAGTGACTGTTTGTAATTTCAAAACAATTTTTTTGCAAAATGCATTTAAAACATAATATAACATGTATATAAACTATATACAAAAAAAAACTTTTTTGTTATAAGTACAAAACAAACAATTTTTTTTAAAGTTTTTGTTTATTTATATTCCGGCCAATCTCTAAAACAGCTGGAACGATTTTGAAGAGAATTTCACTGGACGATCTTATTTTTGTTATATGGAGTAACATAGGCTACTTTAAAATTAGAAAATTATTAGGGTTCACTACAAAAAAATAAATCCCATGTAATTAAATCGCAAACATTCCAAGTGGACGAAGTCGCGGGTGACAGTTAGGTAAAAAATAAGTATCGGTAAAAAGAATAATGATTTGCAACTAATAATTCCAATTCTTGTTTTTGTTTATAATTATTTTTCATTTTTGAGAGGGGACCGACAGGCTAAATACCCAAACGGACTTCTAGGCAATAAAGAAATCCAATCTGATAAAACACATTAACATAATATAATATATAATATAATAATGATTTCTTAAATTTACGCGAACACTACAACTAAAACTATTATTTACGAATTTTATCGCGTTTAATTACTTCAATTTATTTTTATTATCCCGACGTTTCAGGTGCTTACAGCACCCATGGTCACGGGGTGGGGGGGGGGACTGAGATGTTCGACGTCCGAATGTCATAGTTAGTCCGGCTACCTTCAGTTGAATTTTTTTTTTTGAATATTAATTTTTGGTCCGATTTACGCAAAATGAGGTTAGAGTATCATGAAGTCTTGCAGTGGTATGCTTGGGTTTGAGTTTAATTTTGTTAATTATAGGATCCCAAGCAGCTCCCAGCACCTATCCATCTTCTCTATTGAAATTTGGATGTTTTTTAATTTCAATAGCCTCGCGTATCATCCTTGGTAGGAATTGGTGTTCTTTTGCGAGGATTTGTGGTTTATCAAATCGAATGTAATGGTGGGGACGATCTTGAACATGTTCGCAGAGTATTTGTCTCGTACCGGTAGGCGAAGTGTAAGGCGACTCCCCACTAGATGGAGTGACAACCTGGTAAGACATGCAGGAAGTCGATGGATGCAGGTGGCTCAGGACTGTGCTTTATGTCATAGCTTGGGCCTATGTTCAGCAGTGGACTTGTGAAGGGCTGTAATGATGATGATGATGATGATGTTTTGCTGAAATTGTTGCTATAGTTGTTTCGCAAGACTACGGTTCACGCATAGTCATCAAACAACATCTGTAGTGTTATGCTTATACATACTTACATATCATTTTACACTATTTTAAATTTATTTTTCCATTCTGTTTTTGATGTTCTGCATTCGCCTCAAAACTTGATATTTTGCATCACCTTTATTTCCATAGGATCCTGTAATATTTTTAATTCATAAGAACACAATAACAAATCATTTTCACTTCGTATTTTTCACGTTATCAGCACTTTTTAAATCGATGTCAATGGAGTCTACCTTTTTCGGTCTTTTATTTAGTTCTCCGTAACTCTGCAATTTCGGGTTTCGTGCGCGCTGTTGCGCTACTTTTTTTTCCTATATAAATAATATCTCATTTTTCACTTAAATCTTGCCGTTTCTGTATTACGAGCCTAAAACCAAAATTTGACATGTTTTGACATCGTTGTTTATCAGGTTGTCATGGCAATTTTTATTCAAATATCGTTACCGGCCTGATGTTTTTACTTCAAAATACTCCTTTCTTCTTGGCCATTTACAAGAATTTGCTTTTAATTTAAATAATTTCAAATTTAATGAGAATAATTTTCCGTTCTTATGCGAGATCCGTCAAAAAGGGAAAATAAGCCGAACAATCGGCGAATGGGGGAGTCTGACTTGAGCTTTGATACTTGAAGCATCTCCTAAAGGCCTTTTCCGCACTGCCTCGGGATCCTGCAAGCCTCTGCCCACTCCTTAAGTCGTCGCCTAGCCACGCCTACGCCTCCGCCTACTAGTGCGCTGTGTTTGCCTACTTCAAGCGCCGCGTGTACCTACTTCAAACGCTGCGTGCCTACTCCAGACGTTGCGTGGACCTACTCCAGACGCTGCGTGTCTATTCCGGACGCTGTGTGTGTCTACTCCGGAAGTTGTGTTTGCCTACTTCAAGCGCCGCGTTTACCTACTTCAAACGCTGCGTGCCTACTCCAGACGTTTCGTGAACCTACTCCAGACGCTGCGTACCTGCTCAAGACGCTGTGTGTGTCTACTCCAAGCGCTGCATGTACCTTCTCCAGACGCTGCGTGTGCTTTCTCCAGATTCTGCGTGTACCTAGAGCAGGAGCTGTGCACCTATCATAGGCATAGCCTGTGCATACTTCGTTGCAGTATCTTTATCTTCGTTATTTTTTTTAATAATATTGTAAATCACCATTTTCATTACATCCCATCATCACCTTCATACCTTTTTTTTATAAAAGAAACTGTAAAAATTTTCAAATTTTTAAATAATTTACTTTATTTTGGTTGTTTTCGTTGTAGTTAAGTTAGGTTCTTTAGTTTTTTTATTGTCGCTTCACGACAATTTGGCGCCCGACGTAAAGTTCTTCTTTTCTTCACCTTAGCTACGCCTTATCCATTTCCTTTTGATTGAATTGCTTTCTCTTTCGTTCTTAACTCTTTATTTACTCATCCTTATCATATCTTCCAAATTCTAAAACAAAACTTCATCTAGTTTTTCAACTTATCTGGATTATATTTAGACCTACATAGAACACTTCACTTACATTCATCACTTTAATATTTTTATTCTAGATAACTTAAAGAGGTACAATCTTCCAAATTCTAAAACAAAACTTCTTCTAGTTTTTCAACTTATCTGGATTATATTTAGGCCTACATATAACACTTCACCTACATTCATCACTTTAATATGTTTATTCTCGATAACTTAAAGAGGTACAATCTTCCAAATTCTAAAACAAAACTTCATCTAGTTTTTCAACTTATTTGGATTTTATTTAGACCTACATATAACACTTCACTTACATTCATCACTTTAATATTTTTATTCTAGATAACTTAAAGAGGTACAATCTTCCAAATTCTAAAACAAAACTTCATCTAGTTTTTCAACTTATCTGGATTATATTTAGACCTACATATAACACTCCACTTACATTCATCACTTTAATATTCTTATTCTAGATAACTTAGAGGTACAATTTTTTTATTAAATTTTTATTTCTTAAACTTAACTTTGCAATGAAAAGGGTTATTAAGTATGAATTCCTTAACAAGACTGAACTCGAATACGAAGTGAAGATTAAATGTGAGGAACCAGCTAATACTGTTTTGCATGACACTACATTTGTATATATGTTTGTATATTTGTATATAAGTTTGTATATATGTATAAATATCAATTTCAGACACATCTCGTTAGTGATGTTGCTGATCTCTGGCTTTGAGCCCTACCGCTCTGGCCGTTCTTAATCTTTACTTAAGTGATAGCGACTAAAGCTTGCTTAAGATTAATTTCTTTAACTTTATCTTCACTCAGGAGCGGATGACAACTCCTTAAATAAGCCTGAACGTCCTTTCAAAATGTTTTTTTTCCACGCAGGAGCGGATGACAACTCCTTAAATAAGCCTGAATGTCCTTTCGAAAACACACTTTTAGAGTGGTAGTCATTGAATGTGAACTCCACCCTTACCTGAATGCAGATGATGAATGTAAGAGATAGTATATCTGATTTTGTCTGGTGATGTCTGTTTCTGCAAAGCTGTGTTTTTATGGTTTATTTTAGAATGTACATGTCAAAATTTTTGCCGAGTCAAAAATTTTCCAGGGTCGGGGGGAAAATGTAGTGTTATGCTTATACATACTTACATATCATTTTACACTATTTTAAATTTATTTTTCCATTCTGTTTTTGATGTTCTGCATTCGCCTCAAAACTTGATATTTTGCATCACCTTTATTTCCATAGGATCCTGTAATATTTTTAATTCATAAGAACACAATAACAAATCATTTTCACTTCGTATTTTTCACGTTATCAGCACTTTTTAAATCGATGTCAATGGAGTCTACCTTTTTCGGTCTTTTATTTAGTTCTCCGTAACTCTGCAATTTCGGGTTTCGTGCGCACTGTTGCGCTACTTTTTTTTCCTATATAAATAATATCTCATTTTTCACTTAAATCTTGCCGTTTCTGTATTACGAGCCTAAAACCAAAATTTGACATGTTTTGACATCGTTGTTTATCAGGTTGTCATGGCAATTTTTATTCAAATATCGTTACCGGCCTGATGTTTTTACTTCAAAATACTCCTTTCTTCTTGGCCATTTACAAGAATTTGCTTTTAATTTAAATAATTTCAAATTTAATGAGAATAATTTTCCGTTCTTATGCGAGATCCGTCAAAAAGGGAAAATAAGCCGAACAATCGGCGAATGGGGGAGTCTGACTTGAGCTTTGATACTTGAAGCATCTCCTAAAGGCCTTTTCCGCACTGCCTCGGGATCCTGCAAGCCTCTGCCCACTCCTTAAGTCGTCGCCTAGCCACGCCTACGCCTCCGCCTACTAGTGCGCTGTGTTTGCCTACTTCAAGCGCCGCGTGTACCTACTTCAAACGCTGCGTGCCTACTCCAGACGTTGCGTGGACCTACTCCAGACGCTGCGTGTCTATTCCGGACGCTGTGTGTGTCTACTCCGGAAGTTGTGTTTGCCTACTTCAAGCGCCGCGTGTACCTACTTCAAACGCTGCGTGCCTACTCCAGACGTTTCGTGAACCTACTCCAGACGCTGCGTACCTGCTCAAGACGCTGTGTGTGTCTACTCCAAGCGCTGCATGTACCTTCTCCAGACGCTGCGCGTGCTTTCTCCAGATTCTGCGTGTACCTAGAGCAGGAGCTGTGCACCTATCATAGGCATAGCCTGTGCATACTTCGTTGCAGTATCTTTATTTTTGTTATTTTTTTTTAATAATATTGTAAATCACCATTTTCATTACATCCCATCATCACCTTCATCCCTTTTTTTATAAAAGAAACTGTAAAAATTTTCAAATTTTTAAATAATTTATTTTATTTTGGTTGTTTTCGTTGTAGTTAAGTTAGGTTCTTTAGTTTTTTTATTGTCGCTTCACGACACATCTCAAGCCACCAGGGACATCATGAGACTGCGCATGGTCACGATCATGGCCATGGACATCGTCATTTCGTCTACTATATAAGTTATTTTATTTTAAACAGTTACATTTTTACAATTATTTAAACTTCACAACGAAAACTTTTATATGTAAAAATGGCAACAAACGAGCACACAGTCCACTGGATGGTAAGTGGATGTTGTGGCACACATACATTTATATTTTATCCTTAATTAAGAGACAAAATGAAAATGTGTTGTTACCCCTAAATGCTGAGACGGAAGGCCTCATTTCTAATAAAAAGGGTTCTCCGGTTCTTTACACTTACCATACGAAACAGTAACTATTTCATGGTATTCTGTGAGAGCTTGGTTCTACCCGGGTCGAGCCGACCCAATCGTGTTACAACCATAATATAGCTGCAGCGTCGCTCTACCATATAAAAACCTTATGAGATATTCATTGAAACCATTTGTTTTAGCAGTTTTATAGATTACTCCTAGTATTGCTCTATATTTGTTCGTAAAGTGCCCTTACAATCGGTTCATCAGTTTCGAAGATTTGCTCGAACCGACAGTCAAATTATTATTTATGTATATTCTTGATAGCATACCTCTGAAATTAATAGGAAAACAAACATTTTGATATAGCAGAAAGAACCTGTATCAATATTTTATTGACTGGTTGTTCAAGCTAAGCTAGCTAGCCAGTTTACTTAAGATGCAGTCCTATTTAACGTATAGGGTTTACAGCAAAGGGTAAGTTAAAGCTTTTCGTGTATAGTGTTTATTATTTGATCCACTTCTCTTTAATCATGTTTGTGAATTGGTAATGCTTGTGGAAACTAGTGTGCTCGGGTTTCAATTTTACGTCTAGTTACAGGTTTTCGCTATTGACGGTTATCATATTTAGTTACCAGTAAATCTATATTAAACATACTTATCAGTGTACCTTGACATTTAAAAATAAAAACAAAAATAAGATACCCATTAAGTGGCGGTGTAAGAAAAGCCACTAACCCATCAGGTCCTGTGGGTTTCATAAGAGGTGATTAAGGTAAACTGAAACAGGAAACGAGCAGCGGCATCTTCCAGATAACGACTCAAAATTATAAAAACTGCGGTTGTCATCTGGCGTTCCAAAAAAATTAAACTCAGTTTTGTCACGTTTTAGCTTTATTAGGGCTGCAGCACGAATAAGTCGGCTCTACAGGGACAGGACTACGGTCTTACAGAATACCAGCATGGATAACCAGAACCGGAGACATTGTTCGCTGTGTTGAGGTGTTCCGACTTTTACCTTAGAGGTTACAACGTATTTACATTTCGATCGGTAGTAGATAGTTATCTATTGATCATTAGTATCAAGTTAACTGTGTACTTGTTTGTCACCATAAATATATTATAAAAAATAAGGAGGTACCCGAAAAGTTTCTTTATTCTTCCTGCTCACGCTAGAGAATCCTGGATCGAAAATAATGACGTCAAAAAGTAAAAATAACCAAATATTTTCGTTGTAAAATTATTGCTTTACGATTGTACTTTAAAAGTAATTAGTAAATAGTTATATATTATGACATTGAATGTACAACAGTAAAGCTTTAGCCTAATGCACTAGCGATCAGCGCACCGCTATCCGGTTAAGTGTCAGATAAAGACAATTTAATGAAAGTTTATTCCTTTTTATCCTGGTACACTATATTACGACTTATATGATCTTGCGTGTTTATCTGCATAAAAACAACGACATAATCATACAAATATTCTTAAACAGCATAAGGGACTACTTATTAATTTATATTTAGACACATCCCAAGTATGAATTTCACTACAAGTTAGAGGATCACCACACAGTCGACCAAAATATAAATTTAATATCAAATTAATAAATATAATAAGTTTATTTTTGTATATACCTATATTATGCAATATTTCTATGATATTATTTATATTTTCGCTATTATTTACTCTCTTGTGTTTTCGTCATCAGGTTTCATGTTGATGTAAAACATAGCACCCATCATCTTCATCACCATTACTGAAAATTTAAAAACAGACCGAACAGCAGGTAACAACGCTGGTCGTCTTCTTCGATGTTAAATTTACCTTTATAGTTTTGTGTTAGTTTTAATTTTTAGTACATATTTTTAACTTATTCCACATGAAATAACTTATTATTTCTTGCTAGTACAATGAAGCAAAAATGCAGAAAAACCTGTCTTAAAAAGCGCAGAATTATAATTTATGTTCAGTAGAATTATTATCCAAGGAATTATTATGTTACAATAAATTAGAAAAGAAATTCTGCAATTTTTTCATCCTATTGTATTTTTATATTTCCAAATATCTAAAAATCCGAACACGAAAACACCTTAAACTCCGAATCTTAAGAAATCGACTTCTCAAAACGTACCGCGAAAGTATTTCTTATTACATTACCTTTATAATTATCACTTAACTATAATAATATAAAATAATAATATAACCGATAATAGATAAGTACTGCACAAATAGTTACAATAAAGTGCCGGAACAGGATTATAGCACACAATTATTGTTAAGTGTTGGATCTAGCAGTACAGTGGAAAGAACGCTAGGTGCTGTTATCAAATAGTAGGGGTGTGAGAAGTATTATGAAAATTTATATTTCAAATGCCAACGTCAGGTGGAAATGTTGCATTGAATTGACGGTCTTTTGGGAGACTTGTTAAGGTCGGAAAACTTCGCTAGACTTTAGGTTGATCTAGATTTAGAAGCTGATCCCGTGTAAATTACCTACTGACACAATTTGGATAAGAAACTAGTTTTGTTTAATAGTTTAATTGTTTTCATTAGAACATTTCTTTAATTACATATAACATTAGAAACCTCTGTTAGAAAGATCAATAACAGCGATGTATTTATTTACATGTAAGTACATGAGTACATCGTACGAGGAATTATAATTGGGCACTTTATTTTTGTTACAAAGCAACTACGACTAATATCAAGCAAATCCAAGAGCGAGGCCTGTGTCATCAGTTTATTTATTTATTTAAATAGATACACCATCGACAATATCAGTAAACATTGTTACAATCAAAAATACCACATCTTTAGATAAAGGATATGTCTTTACAGGTGTATACATCGATGTAAGAGAAAAAAAAAACCTAAACAACATATAAACTCTAAATCAAAAAGGAATTAAACTAATCAATCAAAGTAAAAGCACCACATCCAGTAATAATTACAATAAATAATAATTTTGAGTCATTATTCTGGCAAGGCAGGTAACAATAAGTCTTTACATTTTCTTTTAAATTCACGTTCGGGGTCGCTGAAGATGTCGATGTCTTTTTTTTTTTTTTTATAGAAGAGGGGGCAAACGAGCATGCGGCTCACCTGATGTTAAGTGACTACCGCCGCCCATGATCAACCGCAACACCAGGAGAATTGCGGGTGCGTTGCCGGCCCTTTAGAAAGGAGTAAGCTCTTTTCTTGAAGGTCCCCAGGTCGTATCGGTCCGGAAAAATCGCCGGTGGTAAACTATTCCACAGAGAGGTTGTACGTGGAAGAAAACTCCTTGTGAAACGTACAGTGGTGGACCGCCAAGCATCCAGATGGTGTGGATGGTATCGGGACGTTTGCCGTGTAGTGCGTTCACGAAATTTGGCGGCTGGGATTAATCCGAACAATTCCTCAGAGCACTCCCCATGATAGATGCGATAAAATACGCAAAGAGATGCAACATCTCTTCGCAGCGCCAGTGAATCGAGCCGATCGGAAAGCACTCGGTCGTCGACGATTCGAGCCGCTCTGCGCTGGATGCAGTCAAGTGGAAGGAGCTGGTACTGGGGAGCCCCAGCCCAGAGATGGGAACAGTATTCCATGTGCGGCTGAACCTGCGCCTTGTAAAGTTGCAGGCGGTGTGCCGGCATGAAATACTGTCCCGCTCTGCTGAGCACGCCAAGCTTTTTAGAGGCCAATTTGGCCTTCCCTTCCAAGTGACCACGAAACTGCACGTCACTCGATATGTCGACGCCTAGGATTCCGATACTGGCTGAGGCAACAAGGGGAGTGCCTTGAAACTGAGGGGATACGACAAAGGGGTTCTTTTTAGCGGTTAACGCGCAAACTTGTGTCTTCTGGGGGTTAAACTGGACTAGATTTAGTCGTCCCCAATCCGAGACTCTGTTCAGCAAAGACTCGACTTCAGACACAAGTTTGTCCCGGCACTCGGAGACGTTTTCCCGAGAAATATTGGCTCGGCCGGTGTAAAGAGCATCACCAGTGCTGTCATCTGCATAGCAATGAATGTTACGGGTATGCAACATATCATTGATATGCAGAAGAAACAGCGTTGGCGATAGCACGCAGCCCTGTGGAACACCAGCATTAAAAGGCTTGCAATCGGAGCTTGCACCGTCTACAACGACCTTGATGCTCCGATCTGCAAGAAAGCTGGTGATCCAATCGCACAATTTCTCGGGAAGCCCATAGGAAGGGAGCTTCGAAAGAAGCGCTTTGTGCCAAACCCGATCGAAGGCCTTCGCAATGTCCAAACTAACGGCCAATGCCTCCCCCTTGAACTCTACTGCCTCCGCCCATCTGTGAGTGAGGTAGACCAGAAGATCACCAGCTGACCGACCACGGCGAAAACCGTATTGGCGGTCACTAATCAGCTGGTGATGCTCAAGGTACCTCATGAGCTGGCAGTTTACAATGGACTCCATTGTTTTGGAGAACAAGGAGGTGATGGCGATTGGTCGGTAGTTGGACGGGTCTGAGCGGTCGCCTTTTTTAGGGATCGGGTGGACGAAAGCCGTCTTCCATGATTTTGGGACTACGCCTAGGGAGTAGGAGTACCGGAAAAGACGCGTTAAAACCGGTGCCAACTCTGGAGCACACGTCCTCAGCACAATTGGGGGGATTCCGTCAGGCCCACTCGACTTGTGGATGTCCAGGGAGAGGAGTGCTTTGCGAACCGAGCGCTGTGTGAACTGCACTTCCGGCATGGAGCACTCACACCGCGGGATGGTCGGCGGCGTACTCCCCCCGTCATCGAGAGTCGAGTTAGACGCAAAGAAAGAGCCTAGAAGAGTATTTGCAGTATGGGCCAGTGAGTCGTCCTCCCTGTGCAGAGATGGAAGAGATGGCTGACAGAAATTCCCCTGGACAGCCTTGGCGAGAGACCAGAATGCACGGGTTCCAGAAGGAAGACAAACTAGTTTCTCGCCAATTCTGCCTATGTGCTCTGACTTTGCCTTGGCAATGACTCTTTTGAAGGACCTAGAGGCGGAATTATACTTCTTTTTTAGAGCGCTGGTGTTTACATCCCGGAACGCTGATGCATCAACCCAGGCTTGGTAGCACTCCTGCTTATGGCATGATGCTATTTTACAGGAGCGACCAAACCATGGCTGAGATTTGCCTCCAATGGGCACCACAGAGGAAGGAATAAAAAGTTCCATACCCTGAAGTACCACATCAGTAACAGAATCCGCAACAACGTTGGGATCATCCGGCGAGAAGCAAACCCGCCCCCAAGGGTAGGATGCAAAGAAAGACCGCATCCCATCCCAATCGGCTGACCTATAGTGCCACGGCGGCAGCCTGCAGAATGCAACCGCGATTTCAGCGTGAGTGGCACAACACTCCGGACCAGACAATGGTCCGAGGAGCCTAAAGGGGCGTCGACGGAAATCTGATATCCGTCCGGGTGAGAGGTCAGCAGAAGGTCCAACAGGGAAGGTGCATGATCCTCCACATCTGGAATCCGCGTAGGCGAAGTAACCAGTTGTGTCAGACCATATGCCAAGGCAAAATCATGAACAGATCTCCCCGCATGATCGGTTAAACGTGAACCAAGCCATTCGGCGTGATGGGCGTTAAAGTCGCCGAGGATCACGATCTCTGCGGAGGGGATCTGCTGTAGCAACGAATCTGCAGCCATTTGGACGTGGTCGAAGAGTCGGTCTGTTTCGGCATTACCGCTATGGGACCTATAGAGGCACCCGTAGACGCGGGGATGGTCGTCGCTGTCTACGCGTAGCCAAAGGATGGACAGGTCCGAACCTTCAAGTCTGCCGAGGCGTCGAGAACAGATGTCCTCTCTGACGTAAACGCAAACTCCAGCCCGAGGCACAAAGGAGTGTTCCAGTTTGTACCCCGGGTAGGAGAGATACGAGACATCAGCCGGAGAGGACACCTGCGTCTCGGTCAGAAAGAGCAGAGCCGGCCTCGCCGTCTCGAGATGGTAGTGGACGGCGTTTATGTTAGAGTGAAGTCCCCTGATATTGCAGAAATTCACGGACAGCGTGGCAGGGGTCGCCTTGGTCTTGTTGCTCCGTTTGCCCCGAGCAGTTGTAGTCTTGAGCGGAATTTTGCCCCCCCCAGAATACGCGGGGCAGCCTGAGCACCCACGCTCAGAAGTGGAGAAACATGGTCGTGGATGCTCAGCGAGGGATTCTCCAGGGGTGCTGGTACTCTCCTGGGGTAGTCTATCATTATTTAATTCCGCTACCATGTTGATGGGGGGGGGGATTTGGGCCTCCGGCCACCTGCACTCACCAGACGAAACGCGGAAGCAGAGCTTCCACTTCACGCCGGTATTCTGTGAGGTCGTGGTACCACCCCGGTTTGAGCCGGCCCATACGTGCAACAGCAAAGCTGCCGCGTGGCTCTACCACTGTTAGAGCCACGCGGCAGCTTGTCATGATTGTTTAAGCTGTTGTAAGTTCGCATACATCTGCTTAACGGAGAAAACTTGCCTAAATTGGTTCTACTGATGGGAATATTGAACAAATTAGTAATTGGTGTCTAGGAACATGATAAGGGATTTTAAAGCACACTTGCTGCAGTAAACTTGGCGAAATTAACTTACCGTGTAGAAGTTTATGTAGCGTCATTAAGTCTAAAAGTTTTCGTCGGTCAGCCAGTGAACTCATTCCAAGATAAGAAAGTCTAGAGTTATAATCTTTATAGTATGGACAGTTTTGAACTTTATATGCAATGAATCGGGTGAAGTTTTGTTGAATACGCTCGATTCTGTGAATGTGAATTTTATAAGAAGGATTCCATATCACCGAGGCATATTCTAAACTGCTGCGAATCAATGCATTATAGATAGTTATCAGAGTCTGAGCATTTTTGAAATCCTTACATGTACGTTTGACAAAACCTAACATTTTCCATGAGCGCGTTACCACATTATCTATATGTTCTATAAAGCTAAGTTTGTTATCAAGAATGACCCCAAGATCACGGGTGGATGAAGATTCACTCAGTACCTCTTTATTAATGAAGTAACAAGATTCAACAGTAGATTTATTCTTTGTGAATTTAATGTAGGTACACTTACGAGGATTATAGTCTGTAATAACTTACTAATTGACAAAGCCATAATGCAGCCATTTTATGGTTGTAATACGAATAGCCGGCCCGTTCGCATTACAAGCATAAAATTCGACCTGGGAACGACTACTAAACATCAGGGTAATGTAGCAACTAAACTAAACTAAATAAAAATAGCAGCTAATAGCTGCTGTGTTTCATTTGATAAGTGTAGAGGACACCCTTTTTACGGAAAACAAGGCATTTCATCTTAGTCTTCAGGTGTGACAATGCATCAGCATTTATATTTATATTCGAGGATAGATGTAGATGTTTATGGACCACAGAATCCAGGTGGACTGTGCGCTCGTTTGGCACCCTTATTCTATAAAAAATCCTTGGGGGAGAGACAGTGTCCGTAACTGTAGCTCCAGGGTTGAGATATTCTATAATTTATTCCTCTTGATTATCCCTGAAAAAGAAAAATGCATTATTTTACCGGTGGAAAAACTCGCTTAAAATTGTTTGGAGTTTCAATTTCGAAAACTGAAATTTCGACAGTGGCAAGGTCATTACGTAAAAAAGGTCTAGTCAGGTCTGATAAAAGGTTTATTAGCGTGATTTGTATCTACCATATAGGTACGGGTCATTATTTTATTAAAATTTAAAATAACATTAATGAAATTAAAGTTTAAGTGCATATAAATATTATTTAATTATTGCACGTTGCTATTTAACAATCGGTCCTGTCATTCCAAAACTTAGCACGGACAGACAGACAGACATAATTTTAATTTTAATAAAATAAAGACAGTACATGTACTCGTACTTTATAAGTTACAGATCATGCTAATCAACTTTTTGACCTGATGACCTTGCCGCTACCGAAATTCATTCACTATAAAAGCTCTGAGACATTCGCAATATTTCAGAGTTCACAATCGCCGTGAAAGAAACATGTTTTCCAAAGTAAGTCTTTTTAAATAAGTCATAATATGAATTATTTAAAATATTGAAATTGAATTAATATATTATATAAATTCAATGTTAGATGACGTTTACAAAGTTCTGCCCTTGGTGCTCCAACACCAGTAAAGTCAATATTTTGTGCAAATTATTACTTAATGCTGAATAGCTCTATTTATGCCATACTATGTCCCATTCAATTACAATTGTCAAAATTGGCTGATTTTATTATTACAGATTTTAGCTCTGAGCGCCGTCTTGGCAGTGTCAGCGGCAGGCCTCTTGCCACAGCCCCACTATTCATCTGCTGCAGCTGTCTCCTCACAGAGCATCGTGCGTCACGACCAACCTCAGGCTATTCACTCTGCACCCGTCGCCATACATGCCGCCCCACTCGCCTACCACGCTGCTCCAGTTGCCACTTACGCGGCTCCCGCCCGTTATTCCACCGGCCATGCTGTGTCCTCTCAAACTATCTTGCGTCATGATCAGCCCCATGCCGCATTCGGAATTGCTCCCGTGTCTTATGCAGCGGCACCAGCGCACTACGCCGCGCCTATCATCAGCCATGCTGCTCCCGTGACAAAGCTTGTTGCCACCGCACAACACGAGGAATACGTAAGTAAATCATATAACCATTATAACAGTGATAAAAAACAACAAATAATTAATTGTAACGTAAGAATAGTCATACTGAATAGTACTTAACCACATATTTTTAAATCTAGGCTCATCCTAAATACGACTTCGCATACTCCGTGGCCGATGGACACACTGGCGACAACAAGTCCCAACACGAGAGCCGCGATGGTGACGTCGTGCATGGTGAATACTCGCTTCTCGAGGCTGATGGTTCCGTGCGCAGCGTGCAGTACTCCGCTAACGACCACAACGGCTTCAACGCAGTAGTCAGTCACTCTGCGCCCGCGAAACACGTTGTTTCAGCTCCCGCACATTATCTGGCTCATCATTAAGTGACGATTCTGACCGACAACTTTGAATTAGTTATATAATTTATTGCAATTATTTCTATAAATATAATAATTTATTGAAATAACTCGCCTTTTATTTTACTTTTTTATTTAAAGCCACACTGCAGCCATACTACGTTTGCAGCACGAATGAGTTGCTGGCTAGAGCATGGAAGAACTATGTTCTCAGAGAATACCAGCGTAAGCATCAGCTTAATGTTGCTTTATTTCATATGGCTTATGTTTAAAGAATATGATACCTTTTCTCATGCTTTTTTCACTCATAATAAGGCATTCTTTTTTATCCTTAGTGGTAAAAACACAACTATATTTTTATTCTTAACCGAGAGGTTATTAAGGTGTCTATGGGCTAGATCATTTCATCATTCTCCTATAAAAAATATAAACATAAAATTTTCACAAAGCTGCATCTTATTGATTTCCGAGTTGAGTGAAATCATGCTACGAGTGCTGGGATTCGTTGAGTGACAGTATATTTGTTAGGATCGTTGTGGTGATTATTCCGGTGAAAGCAAAGATGGTGGTGTTTCTGACGGTCTGCTCTATGTAATAATGAGTTGTGTAATATTGTTGTTGGTCTGCATATTTAGGTGTTATCATGTAATCACTACCGGTCGAAGGCGGAGACGCTGTTATTTTCCGAGTTAGGTGATGTCATATGGGATGACAGGTAGAAAGCCAGTAGTCCGGTTCACGTTATCATATGAAATGAAACTGCACAAAGGGACGCTGTCACTCTCTGAGTTAGGTGTCTCCGTATGTCATTACGAATTGACTCGCATGCAGAGTCGACGATTTCCAGCTTCCCGAACAAGCCGATTTCCGAAAAGGCTTTAGCACTATAGGCCACATACATACCTTTTGGTAAACTGTACAAAAGAATGAGCAGTACAATTTGCCACAACGTCTTGCGTATGTGGACTATGAGAAAGCTTTTATTTCAGACGAAATTTGGACAGTGTTGCAGTCCCTTTAGTGGTGCCAAGTTAACTGTAGGTATATCGAAGTGCTGATATGTTTTAACAATAGGACTGTATACAGTAGGAGTACAGAACTAGAGTACGAATCCAACCCAACTGAAGAGAGACGACGAGACGTTATACTCCCGAAATGTGGAAGAAGTCTTTAAGATACTGGACTGGAAAGAATACGCTATTAACATCAATGTCAGGAAAAATTTGCCACCGATATAGTCCTTATAGCAGAATCGCTGGAAGACCTAAGCACTAAGCTCAATGACATCAATAGTGCTTCCTAACGGATTGGTCTTAAGATGAACACGGACAAAACAAAGATCGTGTGAAACGTTCATAGCACACTTATACCGGTAGTTTTTGAGAACACTTAGCTCGAAGTTGTTGACGAGTATTTTTACCTTAGACAAATGGTCCGATTAGGTAAGTACAACTTCGGCCGAGAGATCAATCGATGGATTCAACTCGGCTAGGCAGCGTTCGGGAAATTAAGACACACCTTCTTGTTAGGTATATCTCAAAACTTGAAAACGAGATTGTACTAGTTCGTGTTGCGTGGTTATTTACTGCTGGCCGTATGAGGAAGCTTAAGGTCGCTCAGCGAGATCCAGAGGAGCCTTTACTTGGGGTTTCTCTGCACGATAAACTTGAAATGAGGATATCCACAGGAGAACCAGAGTGACAAACACAGCCAAACAGATAAGTTTACCGAAATGGCAATAGGCCGGTCATATAGCTCGAGAAACGAGAGTAACAGCCTCGTACCGGTAGACGAAGTGTAGAGCAACCTCCCACTAGATGGAGTAACGACCTGGAAAGACATGCAGAAAATTGATAGATTCAGGTGGCTGAGACTATGTTTTGTTACATTTTTTGGGGAGGTTCAGTAGTGGACTTGTAAAGGGCTGTAATGATGAAGATGAATATTATCATATAAACGTGTAAATTTGTAATAAATTTGCTCTATTTTATTTATTCTAATATATTTACCCTCATACAGAACCCGTATAATAACGTTTTAAACTTAAAAAATCTGCATACTTATGTCTTGTGTAGTGTGGTTATAGAGTAACCGAAGCCATTACGCCTATCAAAAGACTTCCTGCCCTATAGATTTCTTCATAACGGAGATTTTGCCATAGCAGGCACGCTTGGCAGGTGAGTTTTAGTAGTTTTTAGGAAGACGCTGCTGCATTTTCGCTGATTTTATTCCCTTTGTCAGCTCTTACAACACCCACGGGATGATATGCTTGTAGTAGATTTTATCCGTGAGAGGAAAGGGGGAGATCTCATTCCGAACTTATCCCAGAGGCAGAGGTATTCAGCTAGGGGAACGGCTAACGCTCCGTCTGATAGTTTGGCGCTATTTTTCTATATACACTACAGTACTTCGGAACTTTGATAGCGTGATTTAAGCTTCGGTGCATTTCGCTTGTAGCGCGACGACAGCGCTGACACATCGCCCCCTCGCTCAGACCGAAGTTCGACGGTGCAGTCCTGTTATAGCGCCGCTACATGGATATTCTTACACCGCCACTACACGGTCAAGTAATTCTGTAAAAGAACTCGATTTTCTAACCAAAAGCATTTTGAGCATTATTGCTGATATCATTCATATTACGTGCAATGAAATTGAAGCTTACGTCTACCGATAATCTTAAGAGCAGCGGTCAAGCGATAAGCCCAACACTGTATTTAATTACTATTAAATAAAAGAAAACAAGACTTGCTGCGGCAACCGGAAATTTTTAATTTTTTATTTGTTCTGAACACAAAACTGAATTACAGGATCCACATCATTTTGCAGAGATTGACAGTACCGAATATCGATATTTACTAACTCTTAAAACACTTTTAATTATCACAAGTATTAAAGTTAATTTTTTTACAACTGACTTGAATATAAATAATATAAGAACATCATCAATGTATTCGAAGTCAACTAAACAAGCAAAGAAATATCTGTGGCTCGTCATGTACGCTACTGATAACTCGCTTGCAGAAAGGGATATAAATACATTGCCAGAAAAGACGGACACTACCAGTAAGAATGCGCTGGAGGACAGCGGTCTCAAGCTTAAGAATGGAGAGAATATAGTTCTGAAGTAGTTTTACAAAAATGTAATTATTTTATATTATACGGAAGACAAACGAGCACACATTCTACCTAATGGTAAGTGGCCTATAGACATCTACATCTATCCTCGATAACGAAATGCAGATGCACTTTAATCCGTGAGGACTACGACGGAATGCCTCATTTCCAGTAAAAGAGGTCTCCGATTCTCTTTACTCACCAAACGAAACACAGCAGCGTTAAGTTGTTATATGATTCTGGTAATTTGTGAGAGCGTGGTCCTTCCCCGGTCGAGTCAACCCATTGGTGCTACAACTATACCAGTAGTATAGCTGCAGGATGGCTCTATCACGTAAACATTACATAACATATAACATTTTAAAATAATTTGTAATATTAGTTGAGATCATCCAACTTACTTTTGGCCACAAAAGTTTTAATGTCTGCAGACACCCATTTTAAGTAAATGGTACTTTACTTTGAGGCTAACTTCCTGCAAATGAAACTATTTATTTAAATAAGAAGTCAAATGCAATAGGGCATGCAATAAGGAGCCATTAAATTCCTATAGTTACACAGCCTATCTCGATACGTAGTGGTAAACGAACAATTGATTAGTGATTTAAAAATGATGTGGGTTTGCCGCGGACATTTGTTTGACAGACTTTAACCGTAACATTTAAAAAAGGCAATGTTAAAAATGTCTAATTTAAAAATCTATCAATTTATGTCAAAAACTTGGGTCTTCAACAGTTTATCAAGAATTCAGGGAATTCGAATACTTTATTGTCTTGAATAATCAGTAATAACTCTATTAACAATAAAGTACACATGCAATGTTTGCGTAGTTTGCACGTAAAGTTTAAGTTCACATAAACCTCATTTTAATGACGCTTACGCCGGATAGATCAAATTACTATTGATCACGGAATTTTAAAATATAACTAAACTATGAGAATTGCTGTATTACGAAAAAAATCATTATCGTTAATTTAGTTACAATCAAAGCGATATAAAAGACTGGTGTTTTCTACAAAAATTATCAGTGTGCTGCTAATCATATTATAGGTACCAGTTACTTCACAGTAGTCAATTGTGCGAATTAATTAGTGTTTCAAAATGGTTTCAAAGGTAATTTAATGACTTATATCTGTTGCGTATTAATTAGTTGATATTGATTGTAAAAGTTTAAATAGGTACAACTTTTTTAGATGTTGGCTCTAACTCTTACATTCATGATGGTCGCGTATATTAATGGCTACGACCATGCATTTTCGTCTAATCACATATCGCGCCACGATGGAAATCATCACATAGGACACCATGAACATGGCCACGAACATGATTATCATGTAAGTATTTTAGTATATATTATTCAATCACTTTCAATACATAATTATATATCGCAAGTCCACCACATAACTGATCCTACTTTGTAAATTATCATAAATCACTGTCCTAAGCAACCTGTATTCATTGACACCCTCCTTAAGAGCTTACACTCCATCTAATGGCTACCTTATGCAACTATACATACTTGTAATATACGCCTGAGAACCAAGATGGAAGGGCTCACAGCCTATAGTTGCACTCTATCTTCTTTACTCTAAAACACAGCCGAGCAGCAGAAGTAGGTAAGAGCTTGGTATCTATCCAGATGGATTTCTAAACAGAAAAAGAGTCCTACCACCAAATAAACTTTATAGTTACAGGCTGTAAGCCATTCTATCTTAGTCCTCAGAGCTGACAACAAACAAGCAAATATTTCTGTCGCTATTTCACTCGGCGGAGAGCTGTTCTACACTTCGCTTGCAAATATGAGATTCACTCGTATCTTTCACATTAGTTATCAGAGCTATTAGACCAACTAATTGGCTCTTCAGCTGATTGATCTAGTTAGGTACTTTACTTGCTCCAGTTCTATTGCAGATATCCTCACTATGCAATATACCTATTTTATAATGTGTTTCTACAATATTACTCTAAATAGATCGCTGAATTAGTTCAAACTTCCTCATATTACCAACAATAAAGGGCCACTTAACTTAAAATATATTTACTATTCTTAAATTAATTAACTACAAAATATATATCTAATACTTTCCGTTACGAGAACATCTCCTATCCGTTGCCAAGTGTTTAAAAAAACTATAATAAAATCTATTCTCATCTAATGTATCTACTCCTCTAAATATATTTTTTCAGTCTCACCCAAAATATGAGTTTGAGTACAAGGTAGAAGACCATCATACGGGCGACATTAAGTCGCAGCACGAGCACCGCGACGGTGATGTCGTGAAGGGTGGCTACGCGCTGCACCAGCCCGATGGTTCCGTCAGACACGTCGAATATCATGCCGACGATCACAGCGGGTAAGCGTATGATGTAATTTTCGTTTTGTTTTCATCTAAATGATCGTAAGTCCTACTATCCAATATATAATCTTAACTATAATAATGAATACCAGATAACTTAAATGTCCAAATCGATTCTAAGGAAAAATACCGTCAAAACTATGAGGCCTTTGGTCTTATAATCAAAAATTGTGTTGATTGTACAAAATCTTACATTAAGCCCTGATTACGGATTGATGATTTTAAATAATGATATAATACTGAATCGATTTAAAGCTTTTTTCTTTTTGTATTATATCATGTTTTATTTTTTATTTTTCAGTTTCCACGCCGATGTCAAACACAGCACCCATCACATAGTACCCAAGCATCACCACTATTAATCGCCCCAAATAAGAGAATGATGTAATTTTATTGATTTCTGTTTTGCCAAAGCATTAAAAATGAACAATTCGTAAAATGTTTTTTTATAATAAATATTTTATCTTGTATCTGAGAATTTATATTATTTTCAACTTATTGATCTTAACATGACCTTCTAATTAAATTAATAAAAATGAGTAATCGTTAGATACCAAAAAACTAAAATCCCCAAGTCAATGTTGAGGAACATATTATATTTTTTATCTTTCATCTAATATAATTCTTCTAATATCATATATACGCACGTAATCATAAGTTAATTAATTCTATATAACTTCTTATTACTTCAAACGTCTTCAGAGTCTAGTCTGGAATGTTTCGATATTGTAAAAGTTATAAATATATTTCCGAAAATAACTCTAAATATATCTCTTAGTTTAATAAATTGGGCTCCAGATACTGAACCTATAAGGTTATACATAGTCATAGTCATAATAATTCAAAAAACTATGCCGTCGCTTTAAGAAAACCTTACTGCGGGAGACCTTGTGAGAAGCTGCAAAAAAGCCAACCGTTTTTCTCCTATGAATTATACATATAATTCAACATTATCAAATATATATATATATATATATATATATAATCGGAATCTCGGAAACGGTTCCAACGATTTTCATAAAATTTAATGTCCAGGGAGTTTCGGGGGCAATAAATCGATCTAGCTAGGATTTATTTTTAGAAAATGTCCTTTTGTCCATGTTTTCAGTCAATAAAAAAACTGCTACAATATAAAAAGGTAAATTTTGACATATCACTAACAATCGTTATAGCTCAGGTGGAATGTCGGTCGGGCGTGATATCGGAGTTCCGTGGTTCGCGTCCTGTCTCTGGTCCGGATTTTTTTCCTTTTTTTTTGTTTTTTCAAGTTCCCTTCTTTTGTGAGAAAATCTATTATTTGAAGCCCTTTTTTAGTATGTTTGAAAAATACGAAAATTTTAATAAAACTAATTGCACTCATGATTTTTCATTCAAATAAACAGTTCAGTTTTGTCTATTCTGTCAATAAGATCAAAAAATATTATTTATGTTTCATCAGTATGTAATTTATAAATCTAATTTCAAAAAAATAGGTTATGTATATATATATATATATATATATATATATATATATATATATATATATATATATATATATATATATATATATATAAATGTAAAGTCTAAGGAAGTTCAATATGTCTCTCGTCTCGTCTTATAACTATACATCATCATGCATGGAGAAACTAAAAGGTATACGTTCGATAGACTTTAATATTATGTTGTGATAGGCATTGTGTTTTATTTTGAGCCCAAAAGTCAAATTTTTCGTTCTATTTTTGGAAATTTCTTTAATTTACTTTTTAAAATTACTCTAAACAGATGGAAGGAATACTTTGAAAGCGTGTTTATGAGTGAAGAGTCGTATGAATTAAATGAACTAGAAACTCCGAAAGAAGTGGAAAGGGGTATGGAGATAAGTGTAGATGAAATAATGAAAGCAATGAAAAGCATGAAAGCAGGTAAGGTAGCTGGATATGATAGAGTATCACTCGAGATGCTAAGGGCTGGAGAGGGAGTGGTGGCAGGCCTGCTGTACACCTTGTTTAATTTATGTTGGGAATTAAAACGGGTACCGGATGACTGGTGTAAAGCAGTTATAGTACCAATATATAAAGGAAAAGGGTCACAGCAGGACTGCAAAAACTACCGCGGTATCAGCTTGCTTAGTATTGTGGGTAAACTGTATGCTAAGGTGTTAATTGAAAGAGTTATGAAAGAAACTGATGGAAAAATTTGGGATGTGCAAGCGGGTTTTAGAAAGGGAATGGGGTGTACAGATCAAGTCTTTTCCATGCGCATGATTGCGGAGAAGTTTTTGGCCAAAAACCAGAAAGTTTTTTGTGCGTTCATGGACTTGGAAAAGGCTTATGACAGAGTGGACAGGAATGTGTTATGGCAAACACTGAACTCATATGGGTTGAGCGCTGGTTTGATACAGGCATTGAGGTCTCTTTATAGGGACTCTAGTGCTTGTGTCAGGATCAATGGGGTCTACTCGGACTGGTTTGGCATCCAAAAAGGTGTCAGACAGGGCTGTGTAGCTTCCCCTTGGCTGTTCAACCTATTTATGGACCGGTGTTTGCAAACTTTGAAAGATGAAGAATGTGGGTTAAGAATGGGCGAGTTAACCGTCAAATGCCTTTTGTATGCCGATGATCAAGTCATACTTGCGTCATCGGCGGCAGAGTTGCAAATGATGGTTACATTAATGAACTGGGAATTGAAAGAAAGGGGAATGAAAGTGAACGCAAGTAAGACGAAAGTGATGGTTTTGAAAGAGAAGAAAGCAAAACGGTATGTGAAATAAGAATAGAAGGAGAGTTAATTGAGCAAGTGGATGAGTTTGTGTATTTGGGATGTGTATTTAGCAGGGATGGTAGATATGATAGGGAAATAGAACGACGAGTAAATGCAGGGAATAGAGTGAATGGGGCACTACACTCTATTATGAAGAACCAGAATGTGTCAAAACAGGCACGTATGGTAATTCATAATGCTGTGTTAGTCCCTACTTTAATGTATGGTAGTGAAAGCTGGGTGTGGCAGAAGAAGCACGAAAGTAGAATAAATGCTGTAGAAATGCGGTCTTTAAGGAATATGCTAGGGTTTAATCTGAATGACAGGGTGAGAAATTGCGTGATAAGAGATAAATGTGGTATGCAAGATGATGTTGTGACCAGGATTAAGAAAGGAATGCTTCGGTGGTTTGGTCACGTAGAAAGAATGAATGAGGAAAGAGTGACAAAGCAAATTTATATGGCAGATGTGAATGGCCGAGTCGGAAAGGGACGCCCTAGAAAAAAGTTTATCGACCAAATTGGCGATATTTTGAAAATGGGCCACGTTAGAAGTACCCTTAACCGACGAGCATGTATACGTAGATATATGGATGTAAAGGAGGCGAAAGAGGTATGTCAGGATCGTGTCAAATGGAAGTCCGTAGTCTCTGCCTACCCCTCTGGGTGACAGGCGTGAGTGTTTTATGTTTTATGCTATGTAAAATTACTCTAACAAAACGCATAAGTTGAAAATTACTCTAGGCTTGACAGAAAACGGTAAGAAAAGCTTTAATATACATACTAACGCTACACTTGAAAATACACGCCGTCAAAGCTTACAGCGCTTATGTGAAGATATTACATATCATAAAACCACATTAAAGTTTGCGCTTCAAGATTGCGTTTGTTGCAAACTAGAACAAATTGAATTAGGTTGGAAAATGTTTGAAACGCGCTGCCAGCACTGCACAGCCAGATTAACAAGTAAGAAGTTAAACACTAAGTGTTTATTATCACTTACTTTAGTTATAATTACTTTATACCAGTCTCTTTTCAGTAAATAAAATGAGAGAGAGATAAACTTCATAAATTAATTAAATTGCCATAGATTTTTATAACAAAAGCCGTGACACTATTATTGTCAATCTTTAACAATATTTCATCACCATTATTTTTAAAGTTTTGACGAGTTTATTACAGCATATACATATATATATATATATATATATATATATATATATATATATATATATATATATATATATATATATAAATATATACACATATATATATATATATATATATATATGATTATATTTATGCGAAAACTACACATTGATTAATTATTGAGAAGTTCAATATGTTCACAATTTTGTACCTTTTAAATAATTATCTAATTTATAATATCTTTTAAAATTAGTAACATTACAAGGAATCTTGTTATCAATAGCTATACATCTTAAAACAATTAATAAACTATAAATAAACTGCTACTTTATAATAATAATAATAACAACACTGCGAATGGGCTAATCCCGGTCAGCAACTCGGGTCATCTGAGGCGACTGGGACTCCGTGACGGACCGCTCCGGGCTCAAATACAGAAGGCAGTGATCCTCGATACCGCACGCATCGTCCGCCTGTTTCGTTCCCTTTACCCCCAACCCTCGGTCGTTTGGTCTCCCTTGCCGAGGGCATGTCATTTTATTTTATTGATATTTACGTATGTTTATCGTTTCATTTTCATTTATAATAATAATATTCATTTAAATTAAAGATATACCCCAAATATTAATAATAATTTATTTCAGACAGTCAGATTAGAGACAGATTATAGTGCCAACACACACAAACGCCAACTTATTCATAGATCATTTTGTAAGTTAGGAAGGAGATCTCCCCTTTTCCTTCCACGGATAAAATCTACTACATCATATCATCCCGTGGGTGTTGTAAGAGCTGACAAAGGGAATAAAATCAGTGAAAATGCAACAGCGTCTTCCTAATAATTACTAAAACTCACCTGCCAAGCGTGCCTGTTATGGCGGAATCTCCCATATGAAGAAATCTAAACGGTAGGTCTTTTGATAGGCGTAACGGCTTCGGTTACCCTGTAACCGCAATACACAAGACATACGTATAAGGCATGTTTAAGTGTAAAACGTTATTAAACGGGTTCCGTACGAGGATAAATACAATCTTTGAATAGAGTAAATTTATTACAAATTTGCACGCGTATACAATAATATTCATCATCATCATCAACAGCCCTTAATAAGTCCACTACTGAACCCCCCCAAGAAATACAATAAAGCACGGCCTCAGCCACCTGCATCCATCGACTTCCTGCATGTCTTTCCAGATCGTTACTCTATCTGGAGTGGTGGGTCGTCCTACACTTCGCCTACCGGTACAAGTCTGTCACTCTCGTTTCTCGAGCTATATGACCGGCCCATTGTCACTTCAGTAAATTCATCCGTTTGGCTATGTTGGTCACTCTGGTTCTCCTGTGGATATCCTCATTTCAAGTTAATCACGCAGAGAAACCACGAGCAAAGGCCCCTCCAGATCTCGCTGAGTGATCTTGAACTTCCACATACGGCCAGCAGTAAACGACAACGTCTCAAATCATCACTCATCATATCACTGGTTTTGTACTCCTACTGTAAGCCCTACAGTACAAACACTTCAGCGCTTAGCTATACCTACCGTTAACTTGGCGCCGCTAAAGGGACTGCAACACTGTCCAAATTTCGATGAAATCAAAAGCTTTCTAATAGTCCACATAAACAAGACGTAGTGAAGAATTGTACTCCTCATTATTTTGTGTAGTTTACCAAAGGGTATGCATATGGTCTATGGTGCTAAAGCCTTTTCGGAAACCGGCTTGTTCGGGAAGCGGGAAATCGTCGAGTCTGCATGCGAGTCAATTCGTAATGACATATGACGACACCTAACTCAGAGAGTGACAGCGTCCCTTCGTGCAGTTATCATCTCATATGATAACGTGAACCTGACTACTGGCTCTATACCCTTCATCCCAAATGGCAACACTTAACTTTGAAAATGACAGCGTCTCTTCGACCGGCCGTGATTACATGATAACAAATAAGTATGCAAACCAACAACAATATTACACAACTCAATGTTACACAGAGCAGACCCTCAGCAACACTATCCTCCTTACATTCACCGGAATAATCACCACAACGATCCTAACAATTATACTGTCGCTCAACGAATCCCAGCACTCGTAGCATGATTTCACTCAACTCGGAAATCAGAATCCATAAGATGGCAGCGTTGTGAAAATTTTATGTTTATATTTTTTATAGGAGAATGGTGAAATGATGTAGCCCATAGACAACTAAATTAATTCTCGATTAAGAATAAAAATATAGTTGCATTTTTACCACTAAGGATTAAGAAACAATGCCTTGTTACTGGTGAAAAAAGTATTAGGTTCTTAAAACATAAGCCATACGAAATACAGCAACATTAAGCTGATGGTTTACGCTGGTATTGTCTGAGACCATGGTTTTTCCATGCTCTAACCAGCAACTCTTTCGTGCAGCAAACATAGTATAGCTGCATTGTAGCTCTACCACTTTAAAATATCAACTGTAGTTTACTTTTTTCGTACTATGAAACATTGTCATTTAACTTAAATTAGAGAATTAGACGATCAGTATAGTCCATAATAACAAAAAGGTAAAAATAAAGGGCAAGTAATTATAACAAACTTATTTTTATAGAAATAATTGCAATAAATTATATAACTAATTCAAAGTTGTCGGTGAGAATTGTCACTTAATGATGAGTCAGATAATGTGTGGGAGCTGAAACAACATGTTTCGCGGGCGCAGAGTGACTGACTACAGCGTTGAAGCCGTTGTGGTCGTCAGCGGAGTACTGCACTGTGCGTACTGAGCCATCAGCTTCAAGCAGCGAGTACTCTCCGTGCACGGCATCACCATCGCGGCTCTCGTGTTGGGACTTGTTGTCGCCAGTGTGTCCATCGGCCACGGAGTATGCGAAGTCGTATTTAGGATGAGCCTAGAATTAAAAATACGCGGTTAAGTACTATTCAGTACGACTAATCTTACGTTACTTCTAAGTATTTGTTGTTTTCTTATCATTGTTATAATGGTTATATGATTTACTTACGTATTCCTCGTGTTGTGCGGTGGCAACAAGCTTGGTCACGGGAGCAGCATGGCTGATGATAGGCGCGGCGTAGTGCGCTGGTGCTGCGTAGGATACAGGAGCAAATCCGATTGCGGCATGGGGCTGATCGTGACGCAAGATTGTTTGAGAGGACAAAGCATGGCCGGCGGAATAACGGGCAGGAGCCGCGTAAGTGGCGACTGGAGCAGCGTGGTAGGCAAGAGGGGCGGCATGTACGGCGATGGGTGCAGAGTGAATAGCCTGAGGTTGGTCGTGACGCACGATGCTCTGTGAGGAGACAGCTGCCGCTGATGAGTAGTGGGGCTGTGGCAAGAGGCCTGCCGCTGACACTGCCAAGACGGCGCTCAGAGCTAAAATCTGTAATATTAAAATCAGCCAATTTTCACAATTGTAATTGAATGGGACATAGCATGACATAAGTATAGCATTTTGACAATAGGTAATAATTTGCACAAAATATTGACTTTAGTAGTGTTGAAGCACAAGGGGCAGAACTTTGTAAAAGTCATCAAACATTGCAATAATATATGGCTTATTTAAAAAGACTTACTTTGGAGAACATGCTTCTTTCACGGCGATTGTGAACTTGTAAATATTGCGAATGTCTCAGAGCTTTTATAGTGAATGAATTTCGGTAGCGGCAAGGTCATCAGGTCAAAAAGTTGATTAGCGTGATCTGTAATTTATAAAGTACGAGTAAAAGTACTGTCCTTATTTTATTAATATTAAAAGTATGTCGGTATGTCTGTCCGTGCTAAGCTTTGGAATGGCTGGACCGATTGTTACAGAGCAACGTGCAATAATTAAATAATATTTATTTGTACTTAACTGTTAATTTCATAAATGTTATTTTTAATTTTAATAAAATAAGGACTCGTACCATATAAGATATAAATCACGGTAAGAAACCTTTTTATCTGACCTGACCTGACCTGACCTTTTTGATGTTATGACATTGTCGAAATTTCAGTCTTCGAAATGGAAACTAGAAACTCCAAAACAATTTTTAGCGAGTTTTTCCGCCGGTAAAACAATGCATTCATTTTTTCCAAACGAGTGCACAATCCACCTGAATTCTGTGGTTCATAAACATCTAAATCTATCGTCGAATAAATTACAAAACGCTAATGTAGTTTTACACCTGAAGACTCAGATGGAATGCCTCGTATTCCGTAAAAAGGGTGTCAGTTTCTCTACATCATAGATCATATGAAACACAGCAGCAATTAGCTGCTATTTTATGTTGATTATAGTGGTCTCACCCCGGTTGAATTATACATACGGTTGTAATTCAAATGGGCCGGCTATTCGTATTACAACCATAAAATGGCTGCATTATGGCTTTGTCAGTTAGTAAGTTATTATGGACTATCAACTTATGACACAGGCCTCGCCCCTGGATTGACTCGATATTTGTCGTAGTTGCTTTGTAACAAAACTATATATTTACTCGTCCGCTCGTACTCGTACGTACTTCGTTTATTTAGCCAATTATAATTACTCGTACGATGTACTCATGTACTTACATATAAATAAATACTTTGCTAGTGAAGCGGTCCTTGACCTTTCCAATAGAGGTTTCTAATGTAATTTGTAATTAAAGAAATGTTTTAATGAAAACAATTAAACTATTAAACAACACTAGTTGCTTATCCAAATTGTGTCAGTAGGTAATTTACACGGGATCAGCCTTTAAGTCTAGATCAACCAAAAGTCTAGCAAAGTTCTTCGACCTCAATCAGTCCCCAAAAGCCCCTCAATTCGATGCAACATTTCACACACATAGATAATTATTTAAAAGATACAAATTCGTGAACATATTGAATTTCTCAATGATAAATCAATGTATAATATTCGCGTAAATATAAGAAATCATCATATTAAACTTCCTTAGACTTTACACTTATGTGTATATTTAATAAGGTTAAGTTATGTAAATAATTCATAGGAGAATAACAATTGGCTTTTTCGCAGCTTCTCACACGGTCTCCCGCAGTAAGGTTTTGTTGAACCGACGGCGTAACTTTTGTAATAATTATGACTACGACTACCTAACCTTATAGAATCAGTAGCTGGAGCCCAAGTTATTAAATTAAGAGATAAATTTTGATTTTTTCTATGGTTATTTTCGGAAATATATCATTTAATTTTGAAATATCAAAACATTCCAGACTAGCCTCTGAAGTTTGAAGACGTTTGAAGTAAATAGAAGTTATTTGGAATTAATTAACTTATGATTACGTATATATATATATATATATATATATATATATATATATATATATATATATATATATATATATATATTAATTTAAAAAAAACGGTACGTGGGGGCAGTTATATAGTATTGCATTTGACTTTTAAATAACCTTATAAATACCTTTTAAATAAACAGTTTCATTGAAAGTAAGTTAGGCTCAAAGTAAAGTACCATTTACTTACAATAAGTGTCAGCAGACATTTAAACTCTTGTACCCAAAAGTAAGCTGGATGATCTCAATTAATACTACAAATAATTTTAAAATATAACGTGATAGAGCCGTGCTGCAGTTATATAACTGGTATAGTTGTAGCACGAATGGGTCGGCTCGAACGGAGAAGGACCACGCTCTCACAAAATATCGGAGCAACCAAATAGCAACTTATCGCTACTGTGTTTCGTTTGGTGAGTGTGGAGAACCGGAGACCCCTTATACTGCAAAAGAGACATTCCATCGTTGTCCTCGCGGTTTAAAGTGCATCTGCATTTTGTTATAGAGGATAGATGTCTATAGGTGACAGCAACCACTTACTATTACGTGAAATATGTGTACGTATGTCACCCTTATACTATAAAAAATTATATTTTTGTAAAATTACTTTAGTACCATATTCTCTCTATAAGCTTGAGACCGCTGTTCTCTAACGGATTATTCCAGGTAGTGTCGTCTCTGGCAATGTGGCCCTTTCTGCAAGCGAGTTATCAGTAGCGTACATGACCGTAGATGAGCCACAGATATTTCTTTGCGTGTTTAATTGACTTCGAATACATTGATGATGTTCTTATGTTATTTATATACAAGTCGGTTGTAAAAAAATTAACTAACACGAATTTCATCAATATTTGGGTGATAATCTAATTCATAACCATCAGACTCTGCTTCGTCCTCCGAAAAAAGTCCACCTTCAAATTTTGTTAAAAGGTCTTCGATCTCATGATCTTTTATTTTTATTTTTTCCGTACTCCAAAAGTGAGGGAAAAACATATAACAATCATATAACATACAAGCATACTTTAATAATGAAAATGTACAAACGGGACCTACGAACTGCATAATGTATAATTTTTGATACAACTAAATTATAATTTTTTTTATTAAACACCAGTAAAATTCACTTGAAATATGTGTTTAATAGTGTAAAACAATACTCTTACCTGTATTTTTAATATTTTAACGGGTCAGCTTTTGTGTTAAAATTACTCCGAAATAAATCAACAAAAAGTTATAATCCCACGAAAAAGGCTTGAACGAATTAACCACTTCGAAACCACCACGGAAAAATTTTATGACAGACAAAAAAGTTTTCATAGTTACCGCCAAATTATATAGGAAATGGTCATTGATTACTTAAACATTCTAAAAGATGATTAGGCAAAAGACATATTTAACATACAGCGTAATTGTATGTACGTAGTTTAACAAAATTATGTATCGATTGTCGCATCGTATCATTTTTGATACAGTATGCACTTAAGGGTTTGACTTCGAATACATTGATGATGTTCTTATGTTATTTATATTAAGGTCGGTTTTAAAAAATTTACTTTAACACTTGTATTATTTAAAAGTGTAAGTAAATATCGGTACTGTCAAACTCTGCAAAATGATGTGGATCCTGTAAATTAGTTTTGTGTTCCTTAAATTAAAAATATCCGATTGGCATAACAAGTCTTGTTTTCTTATATTTTATAGTAAATAAATACAGTATTAGGTTTATCGCTTGACCGCTGCTCTTAAGTTTGTCGGTAAACGTAAGCTGTAATTTCATTGCACATATTATGAATAATATCAGCAATAATGATCAAAAAGCTTTAGGTGATAAAATCGGGTACTTTTATAAAATGACTTGACCGTGTAGTGGCGGTGTAAGAATATCCATGTAGCGGCGCTACAACTAGACTGCACAATGGAACTTCGGTTCGAGCAAGGAGGCGATGTGTCAGCGCTGTCGTCGCGCCACATGCGAAATGCACCGAAGCCTAAATCACGCTATCAAAATTCCGCAATACTGAAGTGTATATAGACAAACTATCCCACGGAGCGTTGGCTGTTCCCCGAGCTGAATACCTCTGCCTCCGGGATAAGTTCGGAAGGAGATCTCCCCCCTTCCCTCCACGGATAAAATCTTCTACATCATATCATCCCTTGGGTGTTGTAAGAGCTGACAAAGGGAATAAAATCAGTGAATATGCAACAGCGTCTTCCTAATAACTAAAAAAAACGCTTGGCAGATGAAGCGTGCCTGCTATGGCAAAATCTCCCTTTTGGAGAAATCTATAGGGCAGGTTTTTTGATAGGCATAACGGCTTTGGTTACTCCTTAACTGCACTACACAAGACATACGTATGCAGCATTTTAAGTGTAAAACGTTATTATACGAGTTCCGTACGAGGATAAATACAATCTTTGTATAGAGTAAATTTATTACAAATTTGCACGCATATACAATAACATTCATCATCATCATTACAGCCCTTCACAAGTGCACTACGGAACCTCTCCAAGAAATGCCACAAAGCATGGCCTCAGACACCTGCATACATCGACTTTCTGCATGTCTTTCCAGGTCGTTACTCCATCTAGTGGGAGCTCGTCCGTTCTCCCACCGGTACGACGCTGTCACTCTCGTTTCTCTAGCTATATGACTGGCCCATTGCCACTTGAGTAAACTTATCCGTTTGGCTATATTGGTCGCTCTGGTTCTCCTGTGGACATCCTCATTTAAAGTTTATCAAGCAGAGAAACCCTGAGCAAAGGCCCCTCCAGATCTTGCTGAGCGACTTTGAGCTTCCTCATACGGCCAGCAGTAAACAACCACCTCTCAAATCCATAAGTCATCACTCGCAACACGCACTTGTTGTACAATCTCGTTTTCAAGTTTTGAGATATACCTAACAAGAAGATGTGGTGAGAGCTTTCGGGTTAATTTGCCGAACGCTACCTTGCCGAGTTGAATCCATCATTTGATCTCTCGGTCGAAGTTGTACTTACCCAGTCGGACTATTTGTCTAAGGTAAACATTCTCGTAAACAACTTTGAGCTCAGTGCTCTCAAAAGCTACTGGCATAGGTGTCACATGAACGTTGCACTTGATCTTTGTTTTGTCCGTGTTCATCTTAAGACCGATCCGTTGGGAGGCACTATTGAGGCCATTGGGCTTAGTGCTTAGGTCTTCCAGCGATTCTGCTAAAAGGGCTATATCGGCGGCAAATCGATGCTAAGTATTATTCCCGACATTGATGTTAATAGCGTATTTTTTCCAGTCCAGTATCTTAAAGACTTCTTCCACATTTCGGTGATATAACGTCTCGGCGTCTCTCTTCATTTGGATAGGATTTGTACTCTGGTTCCGTACTCCTAATATACAAAGCCCTACTGTACAAACACTGCAGCACTTCGATATACATACAGTTAACTTGGCACCGCTAAAGGGACGGCAACACTGCCCAAATTTCAACGGAATCAAAAGCTTTCTTAGAGTCTACATACGCAAGACATAGTGGCAAATTGTACTCCTCATTCTTTTGTACAGTTTGCCAAATGGTATGTATGTGGTCTATGGTGCAAAAGCCTTCGAAAACCTGCTTGATCAAGAGGCTGGAAATCGTCGAGTCTGCATGCGAGTGAATTCGTAATGACATATGACGACACCTAACTCAGAGAGTGACAGCGTCCCTTCGTGCAGTTATCATCTCATATGATAACGTGAACCGGACTACTGGCTCTCTACCTGTCATCCCATATGACAACACCTAACTCGGAAAATGTCAGCGTCTCTTCGACCGGCCGTGATTACACGATGACACCAAAGTATGCAGACCAACAACAACATTACACAACTCAGTGTTACACAGAGTAGACCCTCAGCAACACTATCCTCCTTGCCTTCATCGGAACATTCGCCACAACGATCCTAACAACTACACTATTACTCTACGAATCCTAACACTCGTAGCATGACTTCACTCTACTCGGAAATCGGAATCCATAAGTTGCTGCGTTGTGAAAATTTTATGTTTATATTTTTTATAGGAGAATGGTGAAATGATGTGGCCCATAGACAACTAAATTAATTCTCGATTAAGAATAAAAATAAAGTTGCGTTTTTACCACTAAGGATTAAGAAACAATGCCTTGTTACTAGTGAAAAAAGTATTATGTTGTTTAAAAATAAACCATATGAAATACAGCAACATTATGCTGATGCTCTATGCTGGTATTGTCTGAGACCATGGTTCTTTCATGCTCTAGCCAGCAACTCATTCGTGCTGCAAACATAGTATAGCTGCAATGTGGCTCTACCACTTTAAAATATAAACTGTAGTTTCCTTTTTTCGCACTGTGAAACAGTGTCATTTAACTTAAATTCGAGAATTAGACGATCAGTATAGTCCATAATAAACAAAAATGTAAAAATAAAGGACAAGTAATTATAACAAATTATTATTTTTATAGAAATAATTGCAATAAATTATATAACTAATTCAAAGTTGTCGGTGAGAATTGTCACTTAATGATGAGCCAGATAATGTGCTGGAGATGAAACAACGTGTTTCGCGGGCGCGGAGTGACTGACTATAGCGTTGAAGCCGTTGTGGTCATCAGCGGAGTACTGCACTCTGCGTACTGAGCCATCAGCTTCAAGCAGCGAGTACTCGCCGTGCACAGCATCACCATCGCGGCTCTCGTGTTGGGACTTGTTGTCGCCAGTGTGTCCATCGGCCACGGAGTATGCGAAGTCGTATTTAGGATGAGCCTAGAATTAAAAATACGTAGTTAAGTACTGCTTAGTACGCTTAAGCTTACGTTACACTTAAATATTTGTTCTTATTTTTATCTTGTTGTAATAGTTATATAATTTGCTTACGTATTCCTCGTGTTGTGTGGCGGCAACAAACTTGGTCACGGGAGCAGCATGGCTGATGATAGGCGCGGCGTAGTGCGCTGGTGCCGCTGCGTAAGATAAGGGAGCAATTCCGAAAGTGGCATGGGGCTGATCATGACGCAGGATTGTCTGAGAGGACACAGCATGGCCGGCGGAATAACGGGCGGGAACTGCATAAGTGGCAACTGGAGCAGCGTGGTAGGCAAGAGGGGCGGCATGTATGGCAACGGGTGCAGAGTGAATAGCTTGAGGTTGGTCGTGACGCACGATGCTCTGTGAGGAGACAGCTGCAGCTGATGAGTAGTGGGGCTGTGGCAAGAGGCCAGCCGCAGACACTGCCAAGACGGCGCTCAGAGCTAAAATCTGTAATATCAAAATTAGCCAATTTTCACAATTCTAATTGAATGGGGCATAGTGTGGCATAAGTAGAGTATTTCGACAATAGGTAATAATTTGCACAAAATATAGACTTTAGTAATGTTGAAGCACAAGGGGCAGCTTTGGAAAAGTCATCAAACATGAAATAATATATGACTTCTTTTAAAAGACTTACTTTGGAGAACATGTTTCTTTCACGGCGATTGTGTACTTGTAAATATTGCAAATGTCTCAGAGCTTTTATAGTGAATGAATTTCGGTGGCGGCAAGGTAATCAGGTCAAAAAGTTGATTAGCGTGATTTGTAACTTATAAAGTGCGAGTACAATTACTGTCCTTATTTTATTAAAATTAAAAATATGTCTGTCTGTCTGTCCGTTCTAAGCTTTGGAATGGCTGGACCGATTGTTTAAGAGCAACGTGCAATAATTTAATGATATTTGTTTATACTTAAACTTTTATTTCATTAATGTTATTTTTAATTTTAATAAAATAAGGACTCATACCATATAAGATACAAATGACGCTAATAAACCTTTTTATCTGACCTGACCTGATCTGACCTTTTTGACGTAATGACCTTGCCACTGTCGAAATTTCGGTCTTCGAAATTGAAATTAGAAACTCCAAACAATTTTAAGCGAGTTTTTCTGCCGCTAAAACAATGCATTATTTTTTTTCTGGGATTATCAAGGGGAATAAATTATTGAATATCTCGACCCTGAAGCTGCAGTTACGGACACCGTCCCTCCCCAAGGTTTTTTTACAGAATAAGGGTGCCAAACGAGTGCACAGTCCACCTGCATCCATCCTCAAATAAAAATCAAAATGCTGCTGTATTGCCCACCTGAGGACTAAGATGAAATTCCTCGTATTCCGTAAAAAGGTGTCCTCTAAACTTATCATATGAAACACAGCAGCAATTAGCTGCTACATTACCCTGATATTTGGTGGTCGTTCCCCGGTAGAATTTTATGGTTGTAATTCGAATGGGCTGGCTATTCTTATTACAACCCTAAAATGGCTACATTATGGCTTTGTCAATTAGTAAGTTATTACAAATTATCAACTGATGACAAAGGCCTCGCCCTTGGATTGGCATGATATTTATCGTAGTTGCTTTGTAACAAAACTAAAGTGCCCAATTATAATTACTCGTACGATGTACTCATGTACTTACATATAAATAAACATTGCTGTTGAACCGGTTTTTGATCTTTCTAACAGAGGTTTCTAATGTAATATGTAATTAAAGAAATGTTTAAATGAAAACAATTAAACTATTAATTAACACCAGTTACTTATACAAATTGTGTCAGTAGGTAGTTTACACGGGATCAGCTTTTAAATCTAGATCAACCTAAAGTCTCCAAAAACCCGTCAATTCGATGCAACGTTTCCACGTGACGTTGGCATTTAAAATACAAATTTTCGTAATACTCACACCCCTACTATTTCACAGCACCTAGCGTTCTTTCCACTGTACTGCGACAACCGAGACTTTACAATAATTTTGTGTTATAATCCTGTTGCAACACTTTATTGTAACTATTTATACAGTATTTATCTATTATCGGTTATATTGTTATTTTGATTCCGATACTCAAATGATATAAAACTTTCGCGGTACGTTTTCTTATGATTCGGTATTAAGGGTTTGCTCGTGTTCGGATAGGATGAAAAAATAGCAGAAAAGTTTTTGTAATTTATTGTAACATAATAATTTCTTTGATGATAATTCTACTGAATATAAATTATAATTCTGCGCTTTTTAAGACAGGTTTTTCTGCATTTTAGCTTCATTGTACCAGTAAGAAATAATAAATCATTTCATGTGGAATAAGTATATATATATATATATATATATATATATATATATATATATATATATATATATATATATATATATATATATATATATATATATATATATATATATATATATATATATATATATATATATATATATATATATTATATTATATATATTAAACGAGCAATTCTTGTATATATGTATATATATATATAATCGGGATCTCGGAAACGGCTCCAACGATTTTCATAAAATTTTGTGTGCAGGGAGTTTCGGGGGCAATAAATCGATCTAGCTAGGATTTATTTTTAGAAAATGTCTTTTTGTCCGTGTTTTTAGGCAATGAAAAACTGCTATAATATCGTTAGAATAAGAAGGTAAATTTTGACGGCTTATTAATGATTACAAATAGCTTAATGGTATATTGGGCGGTCGCAAAATCGTAATACCATGGTTCGAGCCCAGACCGACCGACCGACTTTTTTTAAATTTTTTTTCAAGTTCTTTTTTGAGAAAATCTATTTTTTCGAGCCCTTTTTTTAGTATTTTTTAAACACACGAAAATTTAAATTAAACTAATTGCACTCATGATTTTTTAATCAAATAACCAGTTCAGTTTTTTCTATTATGTCGCTACGATCAAAAAAATATTATTCGTATTTCATCAGTATGTAATTTGTATCTAAATATTATTTCCAAAAGACACGAATCAAAAAAAAACCGAGCGAAAATTACCGAGCAAAGCTCGGTCAACCGGGTACTATATATATATATATATATATATATATATATATATATATATATATATATATATATATATATATATATATATATATATATATATATATATATATATATATATATACAAGAAATATATATATATAATGTAACATGTATATATACCAAATATATACCCACTGTGGTCATCCGCATGGTATTCGATATGTCTGACAGAGCAATCTGGTTGATGTCAAGAGTAGCCGCCTTTAACGATATCACCGTCACGATGCTCGTGCTGAAATTTTTGATCGCCTGTGTGGTGATCCTGTATAATTCGTACTTGGGATGTGTCTAAATATAAATGAAGAAAAATTAATACGAAGTCCCCTATGCTGTTTAAGAATATTATTATGATTATGTCGTTGTATTTATGCAGATAAACACTATCAAGATCATAGAAGTCATAACATAGTGTACCAGGATAAAAAGGAATAAACTTTCATTAAATTGTCTTTATCTGACACTTAACTGGTTGGCGGTGCGCTACTCGCTAGAGCATTAGGCTAAAGCTTTACTGTTGTACATTCATGGTCATAATATATAATTACTTTCTAATTAGTTTTATAGTAAAATCGTAAAACAATAATTTTACAACGAATTTATTTTTACTTTTTAACGTCATTATTTTGGATCAAGGATCCTCTAACCTGAGCAGGAAGGGTAAAATAAATTTTTCAGATACCTCCTTTTTTATTGAGAATCGAAACGCAGATACTTTGTGACCCCTAAGGTAAAAGACGGAACACCTCAACACCAGCAAACAATGTCTCCGGTTCTGGTTATCCATGCTGGTATTCGGTAAGAACGTAGTCCTGTCCCTGTAGAGCCGACTCATTCGTGCTGCAGCCCTAATAAAGCTAAAACGTGACTCCGCCACATACAAAACTGAGTGACTTTGGAAAGCCAGATGACAACCGCAGTTTTTATAATTTTAAGTCGTTATCTGGAAGATGCCGCTGCTCGTTTTCTGTTTCAGTTTACCTTTATCGCCTCTTATGAAACCCGCGGGACTTAATGGGTTAGTGGATATTCTTTCACGGCCACTTAATTGGTACCCTGTTTTGGTTTTTATTTTTAAATATCAAGGTACACTGATAAGTATGTTTGATATAGATTTACTGGTGACTGAATATGACAACCGTCACGCGGCGAAAATCTGACACTAGACGTGAAATTGAAACCCGAGCACACTAGTTTTCACAAGCAATACCAATTCACAAACGTGATAAAAGAGAAGTGGATCAAATAATGACCATTATACTCTAAAAGCTTTAACGTACCATTTGCTGTAAACGCTATATGCTAGATAAGACTGCATCTTAAGTAAACTGGCTAGTTAGCTTAGCCTGAACAACTCGTCAATAAAATATTGATACAGGTTCTTTCTGCTATATCAAAATGTTTGTTTCCCTATTAATTCCAGAGGTATGGTATCAAGAATATACATGAATGATATTTCGACTGTTGGTTCGAGCAAATCTTCGAAAGAGCTGAACCGACTGTAATGGTTCAATATATTGCGTGTGAGATAAATACGCAGATATTAAAAAACTGCAGACTGAGTTAAATATCTTCTTACGTTTTCTTTGTCTGTTTCTTTGCTTGTTTTAAACCACGTACTCGACGGTGAAGGAAAACATTGTGAGGAAACCTGCATGTCTAAGGAATAAAATACTTCGAGAATATATGAAGTTCACCAACAACGTAGCAGTAATCAGTGGCAAGCTACTAAAACTTGCCACTGATTACTGCTAAGGTACAACGTACTTAGAGTCGTTGAGCCAGCGAGGTAACTAATGAATATTAAAGTAGTTGAGTGACTTGTAAGATAAATTTTATCAAAATAAGATTTAAATTACCTGAGATAACATATTTATTTATTGAGTGAGTAGCAAATGTTAATAACACCAACGTCACAAGTGAACTGATATGAACTGAATAAAATGCATGACATTTTATACAAAAAACGTAGTATTTGTTCAAGGTTCAACCATTTTTATATTTCAAAATAGCCATTAATTTCTATTCTATCGGGTAAAACTTTATTGTTATGGAGTAGTGAAAGCGTGCAATACGTAGTTCAACAACTTGTGTCATAGTTTTGATGTTTCTTAATATAAATTGTTGTAACGAAATTACGTATATATATACATATATACATATATACATATATATATATATATATATATATACATATATATATGTATATATATATAACTGAACAACTTTTATTTATCTCTCTTTCTTGAACATGATATATTTGGCTTTCTTTTAATTTCACATGTATGTTTGATGGGATGTAGATCAAATATTTAGAGCAAATTTTTCACAAATATTTCTTGACCTATCAAGTTGAAACTTTTTATAGGTATTTGCTCCGTTTCGATACTCGCAATAATACATTTATTTGAGAAACGAATAAAGATTTCGTGAGCCGTAACCAAAGATGCGCGATGGACTAAATGCTCTAAAACTTTCTCAGTAATGAGATTACGCCTGTACTGCCTAGCTTTGCCAAGATGTTTTACTCAGTTATTGACAGCGAGGGGAAAACGTATAACGAGCGACGCTGTCTAAGAAATTGATAATACTTTGGGGGTATTGTTCCTAGAAGAAAGAAGTTTTAGACAAAATATTAGAACACGTCAATACACAACTAACACGCACAATGACAGCCAGATGGGCTCTTCTCGGCTCCTAAATGATTTTTAAGCAATGGAACGCCTGCGGCCAGCAATAAAATGAACAATACAGGTACATTACTTTTTCTGTTTGTGATAGGGGTTACTTAACCTACATAGTAACCTACATAGTAATCAACGTGCTCATAATGATGTTCGTGATCGTGGTGTACGGGATGATGGTGTTGGTCGTAACGTGAAATGTGGGCTGAAGAGAATGCGTGTTCATCTGCATGACTCAACGCAATGGCTAACGTGGTCAAAACTGCAATGTACAACTCCTGAAAAAGAAAATTGAGACAATGAAAATAGACTGGTTTTTTTTAAATAATTAATAAATGATGTTCAGTAAGTATATGTTTATTCAAATATTACCAATCAGTACAGTATAATATCTATTAATTTACCCTTAAATACATTGTTATACTTTTTATTGTATAAGACTTTAAAACGAAAAGTATTTGTATTGCTTGTTCGAGTTCAGTTAATTAATTGATATGTGAACCAAAGTTTTCACGTCTTTTATATCTGAATATTTACACAATCAAGGTTGTGAATGATTTCTCTACAAATTTATGACAGTTATAGTAAAAATTGTAATAGTAACGTGAACGTTTATTTCACTGCTAAGTTACACGTGTATAAAGAGTGCAATGTTTTAAGTAGCCTACGATTTCCTGACATATCCATTAAAAAAATAAACAAAAATATAAGTCAAATAGTATCATATATATATATATATATATATAGTCTATATCGATACGAAGGCGGCACTGAAAATTTCGGGAATCAAGGAAGTGACACAACATTACTGTTTATTAATGTATTTATTGCTTTTCGAAGTATTCTCCGCGAAATTTGACTCATTTTTCCATTCGATGGAACCAATCATTGAAGCAACCATTCCATTCGGAAGCTGGGGTCTCCAAAATGGCCGTTTTGTAGACGTCCACAGCTTCTTCAGGTGATGAAAATCTCTGTCCACGCAATTTGTTCTTTATTTTAGGGAAAGTATAGAAATCAGGCTTAGGTCGGGGCTGTACGGCGGATGGTCTAATAATTCTATGTTTTCTTGCTCTAAAAACTCTTTTGTTCTATGTGCGGTGTGAGAACTCGCATTGTCGTGATGGAGGATAATGCGGCGGTTGCAGTTCTCTTTACGGAGTTCAGAAACGACCTGTGGCAAACAAATGCTAGCATACCATTCTGCATTAACCGTTCTTTGTCCCTCAAGAGGAATAATCGTAACATTTTTTTGAGACAAACGTGGCCACCATAATGTACGTGGTAGAGCCATGCTGCAGTTATATTAGTAGTATAGTTGTAGCACGAATGGGTCGGCTCGACCGGGGAAGGACCACGCTCTCACAGAATACCAGCGTGAAATAGTAGCTTAATGCTGCTGTATTTCGTATGGTGAGTGTAGAGAACCGGAGACCCTTTTTACTGGAAACGAGGCATTCCATCTCAGTCCTCACGGGTGACAACGCATCTGCATTTTGATCTTTAATGGAGGATAGATGTAGATGTCTATGGGCCGCAGCAACCACTTACCATCAGGTGGACTGTGTGCTCGTTTGTCACCCTATTCTATAAAAAATAAAAAAAAAACAAACATTTTTTTTGCAACACTCCGTGAACGAACAATTTTTGTTGGCTTTAACTTATTTTCGAACACCCAAACTCGTGACTGGTCTTTTGTTTCGGGTTCGTACGCGTATATCCAGGATTCGTCCCCTGACACGATGTTGTATACAGCATTTGAGGATCCTGCGTGGAATCTTTCGAGAGTTCTGACACACCAAGTAACGCGAGCCGCTTTTTGCTCTTCACTGAGCTAATGCGGTATCCATCGGGAAAATAACTTTTTTACACCTAATTGTTCATGCAAGATTATTTGTATTTGACTCATGCCAATGTCTAAAGTTGCCTGAATTTCGTGGTATGTCACATGTCGATCTTTCTCAATCAGCTTACGCACAGAATCAACGTTTTCTTGGGTGACTGCAGTTTTTAGACGACCTTGACGGGGATCATTACTGAGCTTGACACGTCCACATTGAAATTCAGCAAACAAGCGATAAATTGTGGTTTTGGATGAGGCTTCATCACCAAATTCAGAAATCATCCGGTCAACACACTGTTTTTGTGTCAAACAAAGAGATTTAAATATATATACGGCGGGCATTGGGAACATTTACATACAAAACCTGTGAGTGCCCGCGTGTGTTTCACCCTCTAGCAAAATATAGCAATGCTACACTGAATACTTATTTGGATAATATTTCAGCTATTCCTCATTAGGTGACGCCACTAATTATAAGGTAAAAATCCGTTTTAGACCCGTCCCGATTACTGGATAGCAGAGGGTACTTATTGTAATAATCTTTCTTTCTTCTGGAACAATCTACTAGAAATAATAAAATTAAAGATTACTTGGTAAATATACATTATTCTTAGGATAATAAACCGAAATCATGTTCGTTTTTTGCTCCATATCGTGACTTACAATAACTTAATGCCCAACCGGGGATATTTTCTTTAAAAATATTTTTAAATTTATGAAACGAATGTGTTTTGACCTTTTGACGATTTCACTAAGACTAAGTGACAAAAATTGGAGATATCCTATAGGACAAAAGTTAAAGACGACAATTTCGTTGCTTATGCCCGGTCTATTACTACTACATACTCGTACTTAAATGTCTTTGTTGTTAAACCACTTCGTACATAATAGTACATAATAAATCATCGCTCTTGAATTTTCTCGAGTCAATTCCATTTTCTCAACGACTAAACAAGTTTGACAAAACCTTGTGACAAGACCGAGAATCTTTTTTTAAATAAATAAATGGTATTCGATTTTTAAAACCAAGGAGTTATCAATTAAAAAGATTTTAATATGACAGGAACAGTGGAAATATTCCATTCAGATACTTTCAGTGCAGCCTAGTTATATTCAGGTTTGATAAAAAAATGGAATTTTGCCTGATTTATAAGCTATTTGCAACACAATGTATACACTTAGTATACATTGTGTTGCAAATAGTTTATAAATCAGGCAAAATTTATAATTTTTGATAACTTAGATAATTAAATAACTAGGTGGTTGGTAAGTTTATTTCTAATTGTCAAGATCAGTGTTAAGTAGGAAGTAAGTATTTAATTTTTTCCGTAAATTTTTCATTAAAGAATCATTCTTGGATTAAGTTATATTTAAATTATGTATATGTGGGTAAAATTTTACTTTTATTTTGAGTGTGACGTTACGATGTATTTTTTAGGTTGTTTTGTTTTGTTTGTTTTGTTTTGTTTGTTTTGTTTTGTTTGTATTGTTTTGTTTGTTGCTTATTAGAATTGAAAGAAAACTTACTTAACAAATTTTAACACATTTTTCAAATAAAAATATATATAAATCCTTGTTAACCACATACACTAAACTTAACATACAGGCGTCATGATTGTCATATGGCAGATTTGATCCCAAGACGTTCAAGAGTTGCCGAGTTAATCCGTAGTAGAGCCGTGCTGCAGTTATATTAGTATTATAGTTGTAGCACGAATGAGTCGGCTCGACCGGGGAATAACCATACTCTCACAGAATACTAGTGTAAAACAGTAGCTTATTGCTGCTGTGTTTCGTGTGGTGAGTGTAGAGAACCGTCGACCCTTTTTACTGGAAACGAGGCATTCCATCTTAGTCCTCACGCATCTGTATTTTGATTTTTAATCGAGGAAAGATGTAGATGTCTGTGCGCCGCAGCAACCACTTACCATCAGGTGGACTGGTGCTCGTTTGTCACACTATTCTATAAAAAAAACATATCATTATTTAACGGAATTGATCGCATATCTTTATTAATTTAAGAATTTAAAGTATAGGAAGTCAAGATTTAATAGATGCGAATTACTAGAGACTTGTATATTAAAGTATGATGAGCTCAGTACTTCCATATGACATGTTTGTATCTTCACTATATTAATCTTTCAGATTTCACTTTTCATGAAACCTTGTCTATTGTCCTTGTCTAGTGTTTCATATTCTTGTATACTAATGTAATATTCCAATTTCCAAATTTCAGAGCACTAATGTTTAATATCAGCAAATTATTCCCATGTAAGTGTATAATCGAGAACATTTTTTCATTTGTCGGTTCTTCAAGCTATGCGGCCTTCGATGCTACTTGAGTTTGCTGATCGGTTGTGCTAGCAAATGAAACATTTATTACGTCGATAAATTCCACAAATTTAATGTAATTTTTCAAGTCTACTATAATTTTAGATATTTTATTTATTTAAAAAAGAATAATACTATAATAGCGTAATATCTAAAAAGCAATTGATGTACATCAGTCTCGCTAAAACTAAGAACGACTCGACCGATTTTGATGAAATTTTTTGTATGTGTTTGAATGAGTCCCGGAATGGTTTGTATTCACAATTGGATCCGTTAGGCGGCGCTGTTGTCGAGATCCAGAGATCAACTATGGTAAGCCGGAGCGGATCGCTAGTATTTATATAGAATTAAAAATATGGTATTTGAAGCACGTTGTACAGGTGAAAAAATTAAACTTTAGAGCCATATATCAGTGCATAACAAACCCGAGCAGACCAGTCTCCACAAGCAGCTCCTGTTCACAAGTATGAGTAATATGGATATCATAGCCCTCCATTACCATGTTAATTATCGTTCTTCTGCGGATAATCTGTATACGGATCTTATGTCACATCCCAAATTTCGAGCAAAGCATTTCCCATCGCGTGCGAAGTAACTTTGATCTGCCTGATATGATTAGCGGCGAGGGCTAATGCTTAGATGCCGTAATAAATGGAAAACATAATTATTTTATAAATTAATTTGACTCCACATTTAATAAAATAAAACAAATGGATTAATATTAAATTAATTTCATGATTTTTATGTTAAAATTAACATAATGATTTCTTATATTTACGCGAACACTACACATGATTAAAACTACTTTTACGGATTTTATCGCGTTTATTTACTTCTTATTTTTAATTCCCGACGTTTCGGGCGCTTTCCAGCACCCATGGTCACGGAGGACTGAGATGACTGACGTCCCGATGTCATTGTTAAACCCGGAGTACCTTCAGCTTTTTTAATTATTGTTTATGGTCCGATCTATGCAAAATGAACTGACTATGTCTTGAGGTCTTGCAGTGGTATGCTTGGGTTTAGTTTTAATTTTATTAATTATAGGATCCCAAGCAGGTGGTAGTACCCAGCCTCCTTCTCTATTGAAATTAGGATGTTTTTTAATTTCAATAGCCTCACGTATCATCCTTGGTAGGAATCGGTGTTCTTTCGCGAGGATTTGTGGTCTATCAAATCTGATGTAATGGTTGGGGCCGTCTAGGATATGATCACAAACTGCAGACTTCCCGGAACGTTGATGCTTCACATCAGTGATGCATCAACCTTCAAACAAAAAGTTAACTTCAAATCACATCAGTGATGTGAAGCATCAACGTTTCGGAAAGTCTGCAATTTGTGATCATATCCTAGACGGTCTCAACCATTACATCATATTTGATAGACCACAAATCCTCGCGAAAGAACACCGATTCCTACCACGGATGATGCGTGAGGCTATTGAAATTAAAAAACATCCTAATTTCAATAGAGAAGGAGGCTGGGTACTACCACCTGCTTGGGATCCTATAATCAATAAAATTAAAACTAAACCCAAGCATACCACTGCAAGACCTCAAGACATAGTCATTTCATTTTGCATAGATCGGACCATAAACAATAATTAAAAAAGCTGAAGGTACTCCGGGTTTAACAATGACATCGGGACGTCAGTCATCTCAGTCCCTCGTGACCATGGGTGCTGGAAAGCGCCCGAAACGTCGGGAATTAAAAATAAGAAGTAAATAAACGCGATAAAATCCGTAAAAGTAGTTTTAATCATGTTAAAATTAATATTAAAATATCAAGACTAATAGATTTCACATTATTAGTTTTATAGTAAATGTGCTTGCGATAATTGAGATTATTTAACAATATAACGAAATAAATATTAAGCCGTTACGCCATTAGATATGTACTATACATAAAACTGGTTGGAGTTTTGTTATGTCAACGCAATAAGTCAGCACTTTTGGTAGATATTACTATGCGCCTCAGCTATACTCAAAGACGAGTAGGCTTATATGTGTTCATAGTCACATTATGTAAGATGGTGTCTCGCTCAAGCTTCTTTACGAATAAAAGAGAAAACGTACACTGTGTATTATCCAGCGTCAGCGCTCTTGACCTCGAGTTGCAACATTAATCCCTCCAGATATTAAAGAAGTTATGAATTTTCTTTTAAAAATTACCAATTAAATTATTTATAATGTTAGTAAATATTTTAGTACATTGGTTATTTTACTTTTTAGTCCTTTGAACTCGGATTAAAAAATATTTAGTTTTTGCGAATTATTTTATAATCGTGTTTAGTTTACATTATCTTAAATTTCTGACGTTTCAAGTGATTTTCAGTACCCATGGTCAGCGGGCGACTGTGTAGTGCGTGTAGTTTTCACGTCAGAGTTACCCAAGGCTATGCCCATGCTTGGGCACTTATAATGATACACCTAGTAGACAGTTTGTTAAAATCAGTTGAAGCTTTTTTGGATTTGCTATCACTATAACGCTAAGCAGGTTACATGGTTACTTAGAAAAAAGGTTTGTTTATTTTCCCCTTAGACAAAGAAATATTCCAAATAATATTAAGAATTTAATATATCGTTAAAGAAGTAATATGTCGTTGATAGGGTTGCGGAACTTCTACCGAGCTGGAGTGCGCCATTGTTTTTTATTGCTCTAATGATCCAATTTATTTGCGATAATACTAAAATGTTAAATGACATAAGTACTTTTTTGTAGTAAATCAATGTTTTTTTATATGATTCGTCTTGTGTGACCTGATGCGTACGTACAAATCGTCTGAGGAATGTTAACTATTTGGTGTTTTATTTATACAATCAATACCCAGTCTAGAATTAAAGAAAAAGTTTACGTTATCAACAAATAAAAGACAATGATAATATAGTTTAATGTGTATTTTTTGTTTATTTTCTTTTTCTAATAATGATGATGGTGACGGATATTGTGGTGAGTACCGTATTTCACGTCCGCGCGGAAGCTGTAATAAAAAATAGCTTTAATCACAAAAACTTCAAACAATTACATATTTCTAACTTAAATGTAAAACACCTAGTAAGAATTACATTCAGATTATATTCAGGCATAGAGATAGTTATAAAGAAAACCATTTGTATCGTTACTTTATAAGCAATTAATAACCCATGGTTTTTCAATATACTTAGAATTTAATTAAATATTAACATAATATTCGAATATAAAAGTATAATAAAAAACCATGTTAGAAAAATTAACACTAAAACTTAAGGTGTAGTTATTATAAATTAATTAGGTAGGACGGTAGGTCAGAATAAAATGTGTATTATGAAATAGAAGTATTTAGGTATTACTGTTTCAATTCACAAGTAAGATTCTTGCTAACACTGTGAGTTTTTTTTTATTAAGACTCTCAAATCCTATTGGTGTTCAACGCTATTAGTGATAATTATTAATGATATTTTACAAAAAACAGGTAAAATTTTGTCTTACTAAAGTCGACTTAAGCTGTAAAATAGCAAACACATCAGAATTTTATATAAAGACAAATCATATAAATTATGTATTAATATTTCTTACCCGCTATGATCATCGGCGTAGTAATCAACATGCCTTACTGATCCGTCTGGTTGATGAAGTGAGTAGCCTCCTTTCACAGCATCACCTATTCGGTGCTCGTGTTGTGATTTCATGTCACCTGTGTGGTGATCTTCTACTTTGTACTCGAATTCATATTTGGGATGAGCCTAAAATTATTCGAAATTCAAGATGGTTTAATTTAATTCAAAAAGCAATAATTATATATATATATATCAAAAATATATTATGTTACAAAAGTATTACATAGTAATCTACATGTCCATGTTCATGGACGTACTCAGGTTCATAATGTCCATTATGACGAGAGATATGTTTGGATGAAATTGTGGGACCAAAATATTCTGCCATCACTATAGTGATGAGACCCGCAAAACATACCACCTGCAATATTAATACATCTTTTATATTTTTGGTTTGGTAATTAATATACAATAATATGAATAATAAGAAATAAAATAAGAATATTTATGAAAATAAATGACAACTTAAAAGTTCTTACCTTCGCGAACATTTTTCACTTTTAACTTTAAGTGGTAGTTACTACACGAAATATATTAAGAACTGATCCACGTTGAATAGACTTTACTACTTTTATAATTAAAACACTTGCATGTAATCAAGGTTAAACTGATTTCACTACTGATGGTCTTGTTTAATTCTTGGTTAGAAGTTTGTAAGAAACTATTATAATAATTAAGTTTATGCGCTTATTAAGCTAATTTGTTCTACTTCAGTAATTTAATCTGATTGAGAATTCTCACGCCACAAAAAAATTTAGATAATGCACTTAAAGTTTACGTTTTAATAAAAATATATATATTTCTATGCAGTAGTGTAAATCTATGATATATTGATAAAATTAAAAAGAACATGTCATAATATTGATTGCTAAAATTAATAACTGAAATTCTAATTGTAAGTTTTTTTAAAAAAAATGATTTAACAATAATTTTAGGGGCGTTAAAAAGGAAATGTATATGTGAAAATCTTCATTTTCGACGGTAAAGTAATGAAATTTGGTCTTTTGGTTAAAAAAAAGAAAAACGTATTGTAATATTATTGGAAATAGTCGCATTTAAGGGTAAATTTTGACATTACCAGTAGGACTAGATTAGCACCCCTATTCTTCTGTACGGCGAGCTGTTTGGCTATGGAGAGCGCAGGTCGTTTTGATCCCCAGGGCAAGTATTTTCCTACTTCACGTGGTTGCCGCTTGTTTTTTGGCCTGGTTCAATAGGAAAGAAACAGAACAGAAGCACACACTTTTTTCTTTTATTCCCTTTTTAATAAATAATTTATTACTCGTACTTTGAATTCTTCCGCTAACTAATTACAATGATGTGTCTTACCTGGATTGAAGAGCACCTCCCTCCCTCAATTGCATGCACTAACTCCGTCACCACTCGTCCCAGCACCACTACTCCCAACACCACTACTCCCGGCACCACTACTTCCAACACCACTATTCCAGGTAAGACACACCATCGACGACAATACGACACGTTTTTTGCCTCTACACGAGGCATCCTCAGATAATGTAGACTCTACGTCGACTGACCGCTAAGCCTGATTCTATCAATTATTTTCCTTTTTTTTCTTTTCTTTTCTTTTTTTATCCCACACCCTGTTTCCTATCCTAACCTAATCCAAGGTGTCAAGCGTACCGTGACTGAAGGGAGTCCAGTCGCAAAGGGTGCCTACAGGAGACCAGGGTGATTCGGGTAGTATTTTAGCCCTTCCCTCGGCTTGCGTGGCTCTACCGGGGGTAACAGAAAATTTTCCTAGTTAATGGTGGGACCAGAATGGACGAAAATCGATATTTTGCAAACAATAATGAAAAATCTCCTGCAGTGGAACTCTCCTTAGGTTTAGAAGAGGCTCTTTTATAGCCTCACCAATGCAATACTACGCCCCAACCTGGGACGGGCCGTGAAGTGGTAAGCCTAAACTTAAGGTTTTTTTTTTGTTACGCGTGCTAGGTTAGACATAAACTTTGCTACCAATAACATGGCCAGGCTGATAAATGACTGGCATGTAGTAGTAGTTAGTGAAAACCTGATGTCTGAACATAAACACATTAAGCTTCTGATTGAAGCATCATCAACCTATGAAACCGTTGCTTTTAGGGATCCAAAAGCGACCTCCTGGGATATCTATAGAGATTATTAGAGCCTAAGGAGGCATTTGGAAACGTTTCCTAATAGCATCAAAAGGATTGAAGGTCTGGAGTTAGCGATGGAGACAGTAACCGTAGGTATCCGTGAATCCTTCGAGGACAGTTGTCCCGTCAAAACCAAGATCTCAACATGGTGGAATACTAACCTAAAAGAACTTAGGGAAAAGACCAAGAAACTATTTAATAGGGCTAAAAAACCCAAAGTGTGGGATATTTATAGTGCAACCCTAACTAAATACAATAAATAAGTTAGGAAAGCCAAGAGATCATCGTGGAGGAAGCTATGCGAGGCGGTTGAGTCTTTGCCTCGCAGTGCAAGACTACACAAATGGCTATCGAAAGCTAAATCTATTCGGATCAGACTTCTTAAAAAACCTGATGGTAATTTCACTAATAGTGAAACAGAAACATTGGAATTATTAGCGTCATCCCATTTCCCAGGGTCACATAAGACTTCTGCCTTGAATTCTTTCAGAGCTCTACGAAGGCCTTGTAATGAGGACTGGTGTAGAGCTGCAAATATAATGAGGTCAAACATGGTGCAGTGGGCTGTTGACTAATTTAAACCATTTAAAACAAGCAAGTAGGATGGAATATCTCCTATCCAACTACAGAAGGGTATCGGTGAAAATCTGGTGAAAATCTTCAGAGCAAGTTTTGCATGCGGATATATCAGAACGATGGACAATTGTCAAAGTTCTATTTATACCTATGGCTGGTAGAAAGGACTACGCTTTACCAAATTCCTTTAGACGTTTAAGCCTATCTTCCTTTTTTCTTAAGACATTGGAAAAGGTTATAGTTAGACATATAAGGTGGGTATCTCTAGCTAAGAGGCCCATACATTACAACCGGCATGCTTACTGCAGAGGCAAATCTACGGAAACAGCCCTGATCAGTGTTATTGGCAGGTTCGAAAAAGCACTAGAAGATAAAGAAATAGCTCTTTGTGCCTTTCTAAATATTGAGGGCGCCTTTGACAGTAGCCCCACGTCACTGTTGATTGGGGGCCTCATCATTCTCTAAACCATTTCCCATTATCTGGGGTCGGCGCAGTAAACCTTCTTGTTCCATTCCTCTCTATCAGCCGTCATTTCCATACTTACTCCTTTCATTCTCATATCACTCTTCACACAATCGATCCATCTTTTATTCGGCCTTCCTCTGCCCGTGTGTCCCTCCACATTCATATTCAACACTCGTATTGTGACATGACTTTCATTCCTCCGCATCACATGCCCAAACCATGCCAATCTGCTTCCTCTCACCTTTTCTACCACTGGCGCTACTTTCAGGCTTCCTCTTATATACTCATTCCTTATCTTATCCATCCTTGTCACACCACACATCCATCGTAACATTCTCATTTCATTCGCATGCAGTCTATTTTCATCCTTCTTCTTGACGGCCCAGCATTCACTTCCATACATGACGACAGGTCGGATGATCGATTTGTAAATTTTCCCCTTCAGCCTTATTGGCATTCGGGGCTGTTGATTGGGGGCCGGACATCTCAAAATGTTGACCCCACAACCATCAGATGGATAAATTCGATGATCTCAAACAGAAAGGCAAAAATAGCGCTGTTTCAAACTTCGATTGAGTGTGCAAATACAAGAGGCTGCCCAAAAGGAGGTGTTTTGTCACCCCCTTCTTTAGACTCTTGCGGTTGACCAACTATTGTACACTATGGCAGACCTACGCATTGACACACTGGGTTACGTCGATGACCTTGTGATCATTGCGAGAGGCTTTTGAGAAAGTACTTTATCGTTAATCATACAAAGAACCATAAACACCATAAATAACTGGTGCAGTGAACAGTTTATCAGTTAATGCTGATACAACTGTTATAATACCCTTTATCAAAAAGAGACGGTTAGACAAATTAGTCACACCAAAACTCAATGGAAAAGAAGTACCATTTTCAACTGAAGTTAAGTATTTGACATTATGACTATGACTATGAATAAACTTATAGATTCAGTAGCTAGAGCCCAAACTATTAAATTAAAACATAAATTTCCAATTTTATTATAGTTTTTTTCGGAAATATATCTATTATTTTTAAAATATCTAAACATTTCAAATTGGACTCAAGTGAATTAAGTTTGAAGTAATTAAAAGGTATTTGGAATTTATTTACTTATGATTAAGTTTATATATGATATTACAAAAATTATTTTAGGTGAAAGATAACATAATTATTTAAGACACAATTTCGACACTTTTGATTTCTAAACATTGGCTAGGGAATTTTAGTTTTCTGGGATCTAGTGATTATTAATTTAAGTAGAAGGTCACATTAAGATCAAAAAGTTGAAAATAATATAATTTCTCATTTTAATACAAAATTAATACTAGGTACAAGATAAAATATTTATTTAAAAAAATCTCATAATTTGTTCCTTTTTAATGCTTTGGCAAAAAAGAAGTCAGGAATAGATAAATCATTCCCTTATTTGTGGGGATTAATAGTGGTGATGCTTGGGTACTATGTGATGGGTGCTGTGTTTGACATCGGCGTGGAAACTGAAAAATAAAAAAAACATTATATGATACGAAAAACTGTTTGAAATAGATATAATATTATATCATTATTTAAAATCATCAATCCGCCAACAAGCCTTAATGTAAGATTCTGCATAATCAACACAATTTTTGATTATAAGACCAAATGCCTCGTAGTGTTGACCGTATTTTTCCTTAGGATCGGTTTGGACACTTTAGTTATCTGGTATCCTATATTATAGTTAGGGGTATATATTGGATAGCAATACTTACGATCATTTAGATAAAAACAAAACGAAAATTATACAATACACTTACCCGCTGTGATCGTCAGCATGATATTCGACGTGTCTGACGGAACCATCGGGCTGGTGCAGCGCGTAGCCACCCTTCACGACATCACCGTCGCGGTGCTCGTGCTGCGACTTAATGTCGCCCGTATGATGGTCCTCTACTTTGTACTCAAACTCATATTTTGGGTGAGACTGAAAAATACATTTAAAAGAATAGATAGATTACATGAGGACAGATTTTATTACAGTTTTTTTAAACACTTGGCAACGGATAAGAGATGTTCTCGTAACGGAAAGTATTAGATATATATTTTGTAGTTAATTAATTTAAGAATAGTAAATATATTTTAAGTTAAGTGGCCCTTTATTGTTGGTAATATGAGGAAGTTTGAACTAATTCAGCGATCTATTTAGAGTAATATTATAGAAATACATTATAAAATAGGTATATTGCATAGTGAGGATATCCTCAATAGAACTGGAGCAAATACCGTACCTAAATGTATCAATCAGCTGAAGAGCCAATTAGTTGTTCTCGTCATGGAAGGGATAAAATATAATTTTGTAATTAATTAATTTAAGAATAGTAGATATATTTTAGGTTAAGTGGCTCTTTGTTGTTGGTGATATGGGATTCGGGGAAGTTTGAACTATATCAGCGATCTATTTAGAGTAGAAGAAGAAGCACGAAAGTAGAATGAACGCAGTAGAAATGCGGTCTTTAAGGAGTATGTTAGGGCTGAATCTGAATGACAGGGTAAGAAATTGTGTAATAAGAGAAGAGTGTGTTTTGCAAGATGATGTTGTGACCAGGATCAAGAAAGGGATGCTTCGGTGGTTTGGTCATGTGAAAAGAATGAATGAGGAAAGAGTGACAAAGAAAATTTATGTTGCTGAAGTGAATGGCAGAGTTGGAATGGGACGGCCTAGGCGAAAATTTATCGACCAAATTGGCGATTTATTGAAAACGGACCAAATTAGGAGTACCCTTACCCGACGAGCATGTATGCGGAGGTGTATGGATGTGAAGGAGGCGAGAGAGGTGTGTCAGGATCGTGCCAAATGGAAGTCTGTAGTCTCTGCCTACCCCTCTGGGCGACAGGCGTGAGTGTTTATATATCCTATTTAGAGTCATAATTTAAAAATACACTATAAATATACAGGGTGTCCAGTGCCAGATTTCAAAGTTTGAATGAACCTAGTTTCCCAACGCAACATACGAGAAGGGCGCGGATGGGGTTGTTCGAAGCGCAAGCACTGCGGATTATTTAGTAGCCATGGAGCAGTGGAGTGGAGAGAACCGCGCTTTTGCCATCGAGGCGTACATTTCAAGTGGTTATTCGCTGTCTCAAGCACGCCGTCGGTTTAATATTTGTTACGGTATTCGGCAATTACGTGATGGATCATCGATCAACCTCATTCAGTCTTGGGTAGCAAGGTTCAGAGCTACAGGATCAGCATTAAATAGATCCGGACCGCGACCAACACCAACGGTAGCGACGGAGGAAAATCTTGAACGTGTTATGGCATCTGTAATTGAAAGTCCTCGTTTATCACTTCGTGCACGTTCATAAGTTCATAGTTGGGAATAACGAAATCAACTTTACAGGTTATAATGCGAAAAAACCTCAAGTTTCATCCGTACAAAATTCAAATTGTTCAAGATTTACACGATTCTGACTTTGCATTAAGAAAAAGTTATGCGGAAATGATGTTATTGAAATTTCGTAATGCTGCTCGGATGAATAACATATTCTTTAGTGATGAAGCCCATTTCCACATTGGAGGATATGTAAATAGGCAAAATTTTCGTTACTGGGATGTTTCCAATCCAAGACAAATGCATCAAGAGCCTTTACATAAACCTAAAGTAACAGTCTGTTGTGCAATATCTGCGTCTGTCATAATAGGGCCGTATTTCTTTGAAGATCAACGTGGCAAAATTGTAACGGTGAATTCGGAGAGATATGCTGAGATGATAAGTAACTTTTTGGGGTACAAATGCAGAATACTCCATATTTCAACGAAAACACGTGGTTTCAGCAGGACGGGGCTACAGTTCATACTGCTGGTATGTCAATGAATGCAGTGCGGCAGTTATTTCCTGGAAAAAACATTGCCCGAAACGGTACCATACCGTGGCCGCCTAGGTCAACAGATTTAACTCCGTTGTGATTTTTTCTTATGGTGATACCTAAAATCTGTCGTTTACAAAACAAACCCGAACACTGTGACACAACTTAAAGAAAATATTCGAGCAGAAATTAGCAGGATTCCCAAGTCGCTCTATAAACGCGTTTTTGAAAACATGTGTGATCGACTCGAGGAGTGTGTCAGGGTCGATGGTCACCATTTGGAAAACGTTGTTTTCAAAAAATAAAATCCGCATATGTTATCTTAATATTAAAATAAATGTAATTTGTATTTTTTTACAAGTCTTCAAAATTTGAAATCTGCCACTGGACACCCTGTATTTTTTGCATAGTGAGGATATCTGCAATAGAACTGGAGCAAGTAACGTACCTAAATGGATTATTCAGCTGAAGAGCCAATAAGTTGGCCTGATAGCTCTGATAACTAATATGAAAGATATGAGTGAACCTCAAATTCTCAAGCGAAGTATAGAACAACTCCCCGCTGGGTGAAGTGCGTTGTCAGCTCTGAGGACTAAAATAGAATGGCTTACAGCCTGTAACTATAGAGTTTATTTGATTAGCACTGTTTTTCTATTTAAGAATCTGTCTGGATAGGTACCAAGCTCTTACCTATCTCAACTGCCCGGCTGTGTTTCGAACTAAACGAGATAGAGAGCTAGGGAAACTACAGCTGTAAGGCGTTCCATCTTAGTTCTCAAGCGTATATACGAGTATGTATAGTTGCATAAGATAACCATTAGATGAACTGCAAGCTCTTAAGAAGGGCGTCAATGAATACAGGTTCCTTAGGACAGTGCTTTATGATAATCTATAAAGTAGAATATGTTCAGTGGAGGATTTGCGATATATAATTAAGTATTGAAGTTGATTATATATATATATATATATATATATATATATATATATATATATATATATATATATATATATATATATATATATATATATATATATTAAAATACTTACATGATAATCTTGTTCGTGGCCGTGTTCATGGTGTACTATGTGATGATGTCCATCGTGACGCGATATGTGATTCGACGAAAATGCATGGTCGTAGCCATGAATATGCGCGACCATCATGAATGTAAAAGTTAGAGCCAACATCTAAAAAAATAATTGAGTCAAAGTTTTACTTAAACTTTTTCAATCAATATCAAATATTTAATATTCAACAGATATAAGTTATTAAATTACCTTTGAAACCATTTTGCGTACAATTGACAACTACTGTGAAGTAACTGGTACCTATAATGTGATTAGCAGCACACTGATAATTTTTGTAGAAAACACCAGTCTTTTATATCGATTGTAACTAAATCAACGACAATGATTGTTTTCGTAATACAGCAATTAAAATAGTTTAGTTGTATTTTAAAATTCCGTGATCAATTGTAATTTGATCAATCCGGCGTAAAGCGTTATTAAAATGGGGTTTATGTGAACTTAAACATTACGTGCAAACTACGCAAACATTGCATGTGTACTTTAATGTTAATATAGTTACTACTAATTATTCAAGACAATAAAAAAGACAAATTCCTGAAAAAATTTCGAAAACTTAAGTTTTTGATATAAATTGTTAGATTTTTGAATTAGAATTTTTTAACGTTGCCTTTTTTTAAATGTTACTATCAAAGTCTGTCACAAATCGGCAAAAAACCGGCAAACCCACATCATATTTCAATCACATTCACCACTACGTATTGGGAGGGGCTGTAGCCATAGGACTTTTATGGCTCCTTATTGCATGCCCTATTGCATTTGACTTTTAATTTAAAAAAATAGTTTCATTTGCAGGGTAAATCTAAGTTAGCCTCAAAGTAAAGTAGCATTTACATATAATGATTTTCTGTAAACATTTAAACTCAAAATCAAATTGCAGCCAAAAGTAAGTTGGATGATCTCCATTAATTTTACAAATAATTTTAAAATATTACGTGGTAGAGCCATGCTGCAGCTATACTACTGGTATAGTTGTAGCAAGAATGGGTCGACTCGACTAGGAAAGGACCACGCTCTCAAAGAATACCAGCGTCAAATGGCAACTTTACACTGATGTGTTTCGTTTGATGAGTGTAAAGAACCGGACACCCTTTTTACTTAAAATAAAGCATTCCATCTAGTCCTCACGGAATCTGCGTTTTGATTCTATATTGAGGATAGACGTAGATGTCTATGGGCTACAACAACCACTTACCATCAGGTGGAATGTGTGCTTGCTAGTCATCCTTACACAATAAAAAAGTTACATTTTAGTAAAATTATTCCAGAACTATTTTTACTGGGGCTTTCCTTTGAGGTGCATTCCGATTACTCCGGTACATAAGTTATATTATTACTTTAAGTATGTTGTAGTTACCGGGCACTGATTATACGTGGTCGAACGCATTATGGTCTTGCTGATAATGTTAGTGAGTCTCCAGTATAGCTCCTAATCTAAATATGGTACACTTGGCACTGATATTAACCATTGCTCTCGGGGAGCACACAAGGATAAGAATAACTGTTGTATCTAGCCTTCCTCGATATACAGAACACTTTTTTGAGCATTTAGTAAAGATCTGGTTGGATTCAGGTCTAAAAAAATTGTAAGCATATATCGACGTTATCTGTCACATCTACCTAAACTTTAAATTCAATAGTAAAACTGCTGTCGGGATAGAGACTAAGTTCGTTTCTGTTTATTGTTCACGGTTACACGCTTATAAATATAGATGGGTGTGTCTAACCTATTACACACCATTTTCTCTCCATTTTTCAACCTGAGGTCGCTGTCTCCCAGCGCATTCTTCCGTCTTTTCTAGCAACGTATTTTTATTCCTTTCTGCAAGCGAGTTATTATTAGCGCACATGAAGGCCGCAGATATTTTTCTTTATGCTGGCTAATACTGTAACACTATATATAGGCTAACATCAACTTTTTATTATTATTTTTGGTCCAATCTACCCAAAAGGAGCTTATATTGTATCGAACTAGGCGGGACTACTCTAGTAAGGACTAATCTAGGCGCCAGTTGAAGTATTAATACTTTTACCGAAGCTCACTGATCTATTAGCGGTTGATACAAATATAAAATTTGAAGAACATAGAGTTCTATAAACAAACATTTTATGCACTATATACTCGTAAATTAGACTTTATAGAGTATGGGTGACAAAAGAGTACAAATTCCAACTGATGGAGAGTAGACGCTGTGACCAACAGACAACTAGGTGTATTTTCAATTTGAAATCAAAATGCAGATGTGTTATCACCTTTGAGGGCTACGGTGGAATGCCTCATCCTGTAATATGAGTTGCCGGTTCTCTACATTCACAGTATGCTACCAGGAAAGCACCTTCCTTTTAGGAAAGCCCCGGTTGAGCAGACTCATTTATGCTACAACCGTAATATAGCTGCAACGTGGTATTTTCTTTTATACGATTAAGCTATTATTTACGAAAACGAATCAATTGACAACCACATTTTTGGGAAGACAAAAAAACACACAATACAAATATACACTATGTCGTTTATATTGGAAAGAAAGAAAGAAAAAACATTTATTCACGGTCTAATCACAATAGATACAAAACAAAGCAAGAAATTGGAATTAAACAGAAAATAAAACAATATTTCCCTAAATTAACAAAAAATGTAAAAATAATATAAAATGAGTCTGTGTAGCAACATAAGACCGTGAAATGGACAGGACTCAGTAAAAATCGAGATACAGAAACACGAATTGCTATGATCCCGACACTGGTTTTCAGTCCGGCCCGCACTCCGACGTAACTCGGACGGCTGTCTCAATGCACATGCGACGCGGAATATATTAAAAAAATATATGTTTTTAAATTTTAATTCACAAAAATAGTGGATATCATTAGTCTAATGAAGGTAAGTATAAAATAGAATTAACGTTTTCCTTCTAAATATATCAATTTTATTTATTAAGAATGCAATTTTATTTTATTTAGAAAGAATAAAGGTAAGAAAATGATTGTCAGAAAAAGTAAATTTATTATATAAATTTTTAAATAAAATAGTTTTATATATTATATAAAGTGAAAATTAAAAATATCTACATAATTTATGGGACTGAGATTACTGACGTGTTGAAAGAACTTAACCTCCTACCAGTTTATTTCATAGATCGGTATTTTTTTGTTCCGAAAGTAAGTGTAACCTGTATTTGATTTTAAACCCACTAATTGTTTTCAGGTCACGCAGTGGAGGCGGGAGGTTATTCCAACATTTATTGGCATTATATTTAAAACTACCTCTGAAAGCGGCCGACCGGTAGAAAGGATATACTAACTTGTAATTGGATGATCTGGTATCATACTGCTTATTTTGATCTTTAGACCAAATCAACTTATTATATAAATATAAAGGTTCTTTATTTTTAATAACTCCAAACAAAAGTGAGGCAAAGTGTAGTCGCCTGCGACAGTCCATTTTTAAAATATTAGCGTTATTAATGAAAGGGGTTACATGTGCACGTGGTGGGACATTGAAACAAAAGCGTGCACAGGCGTTCTGTACCCGCTGTATTATTTGCTGTGTGCGAGACAATAGTCGTGGGCCTATGAGAGAATCCGCGTAATTGAATTTTGAAAGCACGATAGACTCGCAGAGTTGTATACGTAAGGTGACACTTAGGTACTCGCGAATACGGTAAAGTACTTTCAACCTATAAAAGCAGTTACGTGCAATATATTAGACATCCTAGAAGTCGGAGAAGTCAATAGTTGATGATACAATACACAACGAACGAAACATACCTGTAGAGCCAGTATCATGAGAGTGTCAGATTCTGCACTGCATTTACAAAAGCGTTACCAATAAAAATCACTAAATACAAATAACTGAACACGCTTTGTGAACTATAACATGACATAAGAACGTATCGTGACTTTTTTCTTTATCCTAGAAATTTGAACAAGTGTGTTGACAAAACTCATTGCACCTCGCTCTTTACCTCCAGAGCTGAATATTGGCTCTTGGATACTCTTGTGACTTGGAAATCCGTGCCTTTTGACAATTAATGGGTGGTAAGCGTGACTACTGAGTGTTGTATATTCATATTTATTATATATACACCAAAATTACCAGTATTATTATGAACGAAATGTATAGTGTTATATTTGAACTGTAACTATTTGTATAGTGCTCTATTTCCTACAGACTACAATATATTCAGTATTCACATTATATAAGAAATTCTTAGTTATTGAGCAGTCTAAGAACAAGATATAAATTTTCAGGAAACAAAATATATTTACATTTCAGTTTACTTATTTTTAATTTATTAACGTTATAGGTAATTAATAATATACTTTAAATAAAATATGACATTTTCCATAAAAGCTCAAAACTTGCTCAAGTTTTTTTACAATATTATTTTATTTAAAGAAACAGTATACTACGTTGCTTTTTGTAAACGTATATTCATTAAAAATATTTTTTTCGCAGTCCAAATCCAAGCATACATATATTACACTACACATCACTACATAAATTTACTTACGTTAGTTTTGGTCCGACTAAAATAAAAGGTAAACGCGTTTAGTAGTGTGGTATGTGCATTTACAATATTACACTATCTTGAAGATTTATCAAATTTGCTGTTTGTAACTCTATAACAAATTAAATATAAAGCAAAGAGGTAAAAAATGAATCCTTTATATAAGATATAAAAAACACTAAAATTAAATATCAAACATTATAAAAAAGTCTTTTACAAAAGGTCCAAATTGCAAGGTGTAAAGATTGCAAAATCGATTTTTTCCTCTCTCATGCAAACATGACTTTTTGAGTTACGATGTTATTCGATTCATGAGTCGAAATGTCCCCAACATCTAAGTTACTTTAATTTTAGGGTATCCAGGATACTACCTAGTTCCCATTCTTCCACTTACCCCTTCATTTCATAGTACTTTAGTTCGTACTTTAGCACGGCGCAGTAGCCGAACTGATATTTTTAAGCTATTCGCGGGCCTTGAGCGCGGGGACCGAATCCAGAAATTCCGTAACGAAAAAAACCTCACGCTCCCCATTCCGACGGGTACGGAGGTGTGGCGTTGAAAGCCGTGCATCGTCTAACGTCGTTTCAGTTCGGCAGACTTCGGCACTCGGCAGACTTCGGCACGGTGTTTGTGTGCGTGTGACTCGTCGTATGCGTGTACACTAGCTGCTAACTGAATGATAAAAATTCCTGAATAACCTACATGTATTGTAAGATATTAAAAATATTTGAAACAATAATAACTTCTCATTTATACAATAAGAGAAAAAAAAATTGTTTTCTTATCGGTCACCACGCTCAAAAAGTGTAACTTGATTTAATATCAAAGACTTAACTGCATAAATAAAATAAATAATTAATTATAATTGCATAAGTTGATAAAAATGCTATGCAATAGCTTTACCGCGGCAGTCCCCGAGTGCCACACGTCTTTTTTCTTCTTATACAGGTTTCGCAAGTACTTAAAGTTACAGCTTTACGTCCCACTGCTGGGCACAGGCCCCCTCTTATTTCTGAAAGGGTTTTAGGGCAAGGGGGTGAACTTAACATGTCTTCGAAATATTTTTTTATTTCACAGGCAAGAAAGTTTCCTCACGATGTTTTCCTTCACCACCGAGCACGTGGTAAATCAGCACTTAAAATTGCAATTTACAATTTCTTTAGTTCTGATGGGGATCGAACCCGGGTTGCTCGCGTAATGTGAATTATAGCGAGCACTATCCATCTGAGCTACCACAGCGCCTTCTCAAGAAATTGTTACATATAATTTCAAATTAAGTTGTATATTTTTTTAAATAATTATTACGTATATATACTTACATAAATCACTAGTTGTTTGGCGTTAAAATATTTTTTTATGTTTTTTCTTAACATAATAGGTAACTTAAAGTTTTAATTGTGGCTTAGCGGTGTTTAACTGTAATTAATTATGCAATTAGTTTAAGACTATATTATACTTTTATATTTAGTATGTTAAATTGTAACAATTGCATGTGCACACCTTTTAAATAACGAAATTTTAAATAAATAAAAATAAAATAGTTTAATCCGGAAGTAGCTTTGTTATATCTGTTAATGGCATGAAAAAGTCAGTATTGCTAATATCGGTATCGAGCCAGTTGTTTCCAAAATCTATAAAAAATAAGATATTTATGCCGTACTGTTGCAAACATAAAACTGAAAATTATAAGTTGATCAAGCTGTAAGCAAATCATCTGTTTTATCTTAACATTTTTGGGTGTTTATAACTGCAACATCAAGTCAAAATGCTGTGAACCAACGAAAATTCACCAATGACAATATTTTAAAACATTCATGCATTAAACCAGCTCTGCATATAATCCACCTCATAAATAAATCACCTGGTCGCTCGCGACCTTAAGGGTTACATATGTATATCTAGCTGCTACCCGCTCATTTCGCTTGGCGCACAATAATATTTTATTGCGGTACCTAGATGTAAAATATTAAGGTTTTTTTGTTAGTACTCTAGCAGTTTCTGGTCATTTATAGGCAACTTCAAGTAAAGAAGGCTAAAGATGTGTGATAAATAGTGAAGACTAAGATAGATCGCCCCACATTCTGTAATTACCCTGGCTCCCTTTGCCCTTTAGACCGGAGCACATCGGTGCCATCACTGCTATTTAGGGGTAGAAATAGGTAAGAGAATTGGAAATAAATAAGGGAGATCTACACACACAGATTCATAGGCAGAAGAGGATTTCTTACACCGAAGATGAATTCTTTGCTTATTTTGTTTGAATTTGGATAGATTGTTCTTGTCCTTTTATTATGTTTGTGAATTATAGAGTTAAATTAAGGTATTGTTTGTTTTTATAAAATAGGACATAATAATAAAAAATCGTTCGTATTCATGTATGTTTTAAATTGTTTTCCCCTGTTCTATACTAGAACTTATGAAAAATCCACTTTTATTTCTATAAAAATCAGCTGTGATTGTTCAGGAGATGTGCGCTAATTCGTTACGTGTGTGACTTAACCTTAATTCTTAGATAATAAACCGTAACGTCCTTAAATTTATTAAAAGTAAAATATCTAAAATACTTATTCCAATTAAGCTAGAAAACTGATTCAGTCCTAGTCACCCATTATCAATTTCAAAGAGAAATATTCATTGCCCGAGTTTCATAAGGAAATTTGGCCCATCCAAATTGCATGTTGCCACCGGTAGCATACTGATCTAAAACGTGGCCCTTCACTTCTAGGCATATGACTTCTTTCTATGATAATTTACTTGGTAGAGCCCTGCTGCAGTTATATTAGTAGTATAGTTGTAGCACGAATGGGTCGGCTCGACCGGGGAAGGACCACGCTCTCACAGAATACCAGCGTCAAATAGTAGCTTAATGCTGCTGTGTTTCGTGTGGTGAGTGTAGAGAACCGGAGACCGTTTTTACTGGAAATGAGGCATTCCATCTAAGTCCTCACGGGTGAAAACGTATCTGCATTTTGATTCGTAATCGGGGATAGATGTAGATATCTATGGGCCACAGCAACCACTTACCATCAGGTGGACTGTGTGCTCGTTTGTCACCCTATCCTATAAAAAAATATAAGAAACTCAAAATCATTCTAAGTCAATGGTTTTATGATATATTTTGTAAGAATGGGCAAATATTTCAAGAAATGCTGTATTTAATGTAATGCTAAAAAGGTATGAGGTTATCGTATATTAAGCAAAAGCTTCGAATAACTATTTAAAAAGAGTAAGATAAATATGCGGTTTGATGATCAAATAAGTGATTCCATCTCCTCATTGCACCTCATTGGTGTCGGTCAGAAACGGCTTTATTAAATGCCGGAAATGCTTATTGCGACAATATCCCATTTCATCTCTCGGGTAGAAATAGAATAAATAGTAATAGAGTAAAAAAAGATACTTTTATCGTGTAAAAATAATGACTTATAGTCAAAATGAGATCAACTTCATTATGATGCCAAGGGCCATCTGTTCAGTGATGTCTCAGTGATCGCAAAACTGGCAGCGATCACCGAATGGTTAGAGCACACTGAAGCTTCCTTCTCGAAGTTATTCTTACCTAGTTGCAATATCTGCCCGAGTTCTGCAGATGTTCATGGGCGACGGTAATCACTTACCATCAGGTGAGCCGTATGCTCATTTGCCCCCTCTCCTAAAAAAAAATCTGTGTTATTACTATATACGATTTTATAGGATAAGGGTGACAAACTAGCAGACAGTCCACTAGATGGTAAGTAGATGCTTTGGCCCATAGACATCTACATTTAACCTGGATTAAGAATCAAAATGCAGATGCGTTGTCACCCTTGAGGACTAAGATGGAATGTCTCGATTCCAGTAAAACGGGTCTCCGGTTCTCTACACTCACCATATGAAACACAGCAGCATTAAACTGTTATTTTACGCTGGTATTCCGTGAGATTCCCCCAGTCGAGCCGACGTATTGATACTGCAACCATAATATATTATATAGCTTAACTGGCGTGGCTCTACCACGTATAAAAATTGATAGTGTTTTAAATATAATAACGTGACAATACTTAGCTCATGGTGTAGAATCTGTAGAATTAAAAGCAACAGTAGCCTAGTGGCAGGGCGCGGACCGCGAACTCAAAAGGTCGCGGGTTCGAATCCACCATTCGACTACTGTCGTGAACCACTCCTAACACAAGCATTTTCAGCTTACCAGGAGTAGTTAAAGGGAATATTAGTAATGTTAGTTAATAGGATTACTAATATTTAAAAAAAAATGTAACGACGACCATCATGGCGCGAAATGTGATTTGACGAAAACGCATGTTCATATTCTTGATAATATACAAACTTTAAAGATGTGAGAGGTTATGCAAACATCAAACAGTTGAAATCCACCAACACGGATAATCTTCGTGGTGTAATCTTCTACGCTATTAAAGCCATCTCAATATAAAAGGAGGCTCCAGTAGTGCGAAGTATGTGGCGTGGTAACACACCACATACTTCGCCTAATTACTTCGCGAAATTGCTTCTGCCTTTTACCTATAAAATATTTTCATAAAATGTTAAGATGCTATCATTTCAGATTTTCTCTTACACTGATATGTTAGAAAAAAGCCCACGTCTCTTATATCGTGCTGTCAGTAATTAAACAACACCAATTGTAATACGTTAATACATTGTATGTATCTGATTTTCTCTCCTCAAATTCCGTGACCAACAGTAGTTTAATATGAAATAGTCACGGAATAACTGAGTAGCAAAACCATATTTCACTTGAGATTCAATAGTGAAAAAAAACACCAAAGTAAATAATTATATATTAGTTTTTAAAAAAAATTGGTAAAGACAAATTACGCCAAACACACAAAATTACGTAAAAAGTCAAGTTAGTTAGACCATATGCTTAAATTCATTTCTGAGAAAACTATGGAGCAATTAATCCGCGATTTTTAGAGTCACCGAAAGATTTAAAAATGCAGGTTTCCGTACAATGTTATGCTTCACAGCCGAGCACTTATAAATACCCATACTTGAGATTGCAATTGACAATAACGTAGGCGACGGGGAACAAACCCGAGTAATCCGGGTCAATTAACGGCGATTATTGCACGAACATTTGCATGATATGAAGCGCTTTCACTCTAAGTGGAATTACTATAATAATTAAATATGACATTAAAAATTTTGCCCAGGAGTCTGCATAGGTACCAACCTGTTATCAATTTATGAAGTCAAATAGCAGTGCTTGTACTGCTGGGTTCCAGTTGGAAGAATATCGAAGGCCAGTATAATTACAGGCTATTCCATTTTAGTCTTCAGTGGTGACAACACAACTGTAGCCTTCTTTGTTTCAAGTTAGTTGGGTGCAATGGCCACTTACCATCAAATAGCCTGTTAGTTCGTTTATCTTTTCAGTTTTATTTAAGTAATGTCTTATTAAAAATTCTATCAAAAACATAACTTGTAAAAAAATCTACCGTAGAAAGTTGTGAGATCCATGTAATACCAAGTCGGTTAATTTATTCAGTCCCTATTTAAGGGTCCTTCTATTTTAAGTTATTATGTAATTAGCTAACCTAACCACATTTTATAGTGATCATAACAATGTTAAAAATCTTTTATGTTTTAAATATATAAATTGACTTGGCCATCACATGAAAACACAATGTATCTCACAAGTAATGCATATTATATTAAATTAGATTGTTTAGTGCTCCTGCTTAGTGCTCGTGCTGGTTTTTAACAGACAGAAAACTCAAGTAATTAGTGGGAAATGTTAGGAAATGATTATAATAATAATAATAATGTTCTCCAGACTGAATTTTGGGCACGGCGGCCTGCCTCAACGGAGACTAGCTATCGGCGTAGGACAGGATTATAGTGCCCAAGTGTAATCGCAAGCACAGGTGCACACTCTATTCTCTCACTCTCGTAATCCGATGGGACGGTAAACCGTCACGACCGGAGGGAGATTAGGCGCAGGACCAACGGATTTATGTGCTTTCCTACTCAGAATTTCTTGACGGAAAAACTCAATAATTAATTTTTGGCCGGACCCGGGCTTCAAACCCAGGACCTCATGATCAGCAGTCGCACTATTACAACCACTAGACCAACGAGGCAGTCAATGGAAATGATTATAATAAATATATGAATGTCGGTAAATATATAAAAAATCTAGTTTATAACAATTCATGTTTCATCATCATCACAATCATTACAGCCCTTCACAAGTCCACTGCTGAACATAGGCCTCCCCCAAGTAATGCCACAAAGCATGGTCCTGAGCCACCTGCATCCATCGACTTCATGCATATCTTTCCAGGTCGTCACTCCATCTAGTGTGGGGTCGCCCTACACTACGCCTACCGGTACGAGGTTGCCACTCGAGAACCATTCTTCCCCATCGGCTATCGGTTCTTCGAGCTATATGGCCAGCCCATTGCCACTTCAGCTTACTAATCCGTTGGGCTATGTCAGTCACTCTGGTTTTACTGCGGATATCCTCATTTCTGAATCTATCACGCAGAGAAACTCCGAGCATATCCCTCTCCATAGCTCGCTGAGCGACTTTGAGCGTCCTCATACGGCCAGCAGTAAAGGACCACGTCTCGGTTTATAATAATTTTATTTAAGTCAATTTATATATATTTAATTCATGTTTGTTAGTTCGTATTTTATGCACTGTCATACCGTTCATCAGATAGCGGTAAAACTTTGTCAGTTTATTGTTTGCACTTGCCCGAAGGTTATAAGCATAGTACAATTTACTTACTGTACGTGGCGCGCGTATCATTGATCGTTGACAAATTCATATGAAAGTCCTATATCATTGCAGCTTCAATAAATAATATGTTTATAAGTAATACTAACAAAACATTTTTATTACATTTTTATTCTGAACTGGCCTTTACAAAGTGCTTATTGAAAGTCAAGAATGCAACACCATCGTTTTAACAATATTGTGAGAAACGTGAGAAGAAGCGGCAAGAAATTCACTAATGGACAATTATTCTCCCAACAGGAACAATTGAGCCTAACATATAATATATATTATATATTAGCTATTTTCAGCAACTTCGCCCTACTGAAATTTACTACGATTGGATTTCAGTGTTATTAGATTTTTTGCGCGGAATCCTAATATATTTCTAAAATAAAAGTAGCCTAAGTTACTCCTTATAACATCAGCCATCTATCAGTAAAAATCCCGTCAAAATCGGTCTAGCCATTTCTGATATTATATACGTATATATGAAAGTTTATAGGATAGTACCCTATCCTTTATACTTTCGTATACATTTAGTAAAAAGCTGTTATTTTAGTACGTTATAAATAGACGCTTCAATTTTATTTATTTGTATAGATATGTATAAATTTAAAATAGTCCAAAGAAGATCATTTGGTCAACACATTCGTATATTTTAAATAGTCATTTAATTTATAATATCATCTTTTAAAAAAAATATATTTTACGTACATTTTAAACTTATGTAAAGAAAATTACGAATATTACCAGGAACTCTTATTTGCGCTTGTACTTTGAAGTATAGTACTTTAGTTTTATTGCGTGTGTTAAAAATATGGACATCACTCATTTAATACAGACGGACTTCTATGCAAAGAAGAATATGGGTCTTAGATACTTCGTATTTATCGATTAGAAATACCTAACAAAGAAAAACAGTGACATTTTTAAATTTATTTTTAACATTAATCAATCTACTTATAATAATTCACTTTTAACAACAAGAGTAAGATCATATCAATGATGATGAACAGGAACAGCGTGGGTAGCATGACCTTGACGATGGACAACAGCGTTGAATCTGAAACAAAAAAATAAGCAATAGTGAGAATTTTTATTGCTCAACGTATAAAAACCTAATATATTTTAATTTTTTAATTAGTTTTATAATGTTCTTTAACCGGGGAAGGAAATGGGGAGAGCAAGTTGTTCAGCCCGAGGAGGGGCTTATGCTTCGTGTGTTTGTAGAGAGCTGTTCTATATATAGCGCAGTATTTCGTAACTTTAATTAAATTCAGTGAGTTTTGCTTGTGGCATGATGACAGCGCCGCCGTTCCTTTGTCGGTCTAAGAGCGTCCATCATCACATTTCGTCCAGTCGGAATCGTAAGAGGTGACTTTGGGAAGTGGAATACATATTGATTAAAACTACTGTTACGGATTTTATCGCGCTTATTTTACTTTTAATTACTTTTATTTTTAATTTCCGACGTTTCGTTTTGTCAGTAAGACAAAAGACCTACGTCTTACTGACAATGAAACCATGGTCAGTTTTGATGTTCAGTCTCTATTTACATGCCTACCTGTTGAAGACTGCATCTCAATTATAACTAGGAAACTAGAGGAAAATAATATGCCAGCAGAATATGCAGTATTGCTCAGACATTGCCTTCCATCTGGCTATCTATTGTGGAAGGAAGAGTTTTTATAAGCAAGTAGATGGTGTTGCGATGGGCTCACCTGTATCTCCCATTGTCGCCGATATATTCATGGAAGACTTTGAGGAGAAAGCCCTCCTTACTGCACCTGTTACACCAAAGATCTACAAGCGGTACGTAGACGATACTTTCACAATTTTACCATCAGACAAAGTAACTGCATTTTTAGAACATCGTAATTCCATAAACTCTAAAATTCAATTTACTTTGGGGTTAGAGTCAAATAATTCCTTACCTTTCCTAGATGTGTTAGTCATCCGAAATCCTAACAACACCATTGGTCACACTGTGTATAGGAAAAAGACTCATAAACCGATATTTAAACGGAGAATCTCACCATCATCCTTCACAGTTAGCTACCGTGGGCAAATCTTTGTCACAGAGAGAACGAGGTATCTGTGACAGCAAACACCTGGACGCCGAGCTTCAGCACGTCAAGTAAGTTCTGCATGACAACAAGCTTCGGGTCCCGCGCCTACGTCACAGTGACCGCGTGAAGCCGGCCACAGTCGAGCGTGTGCCTGCTGCACTACCATATGTCAGAGGTGTCAAAGACAAGATTGGCTACATCTTGAAGCGAGCTTCTATTAGAACATTCTGCAAGCCGCCGAAGAAGATTAGTCAGTTCCTACCATCCGTCAAGTGTCATATTCCTCTACAAGATGCAGGAGCGTACAAGCTTGATTGTGAATGTGGTCTCTCTTATATAGGACAAACAAAAAGATCAATTAGAACCCGCGTAAAACATATAGCTGATGTGAAGCATCCACGTTCTGGGAAGTCTGCAGTTTGCGATCATATCCTAGACGACCTCAACCATTACATCAGATTTGATAGACCACAAATCCTCGCGAAAGAACACCGATTCCTACCAAGGATGATACGTGAGGCTATTGAAATTAAAAAACATCCTAATTTTAATAGAGAAGGAGGCTGGGTACTACCACCTGCTTGGGATCCTATAATCAATAAAATTAAAACTAACCCCAAGCATACCACTGCAAGACCTCAGGACATAGTCAGTTCATTTTGCATAGATCGGACCATAACAATAATTAAAAAAGCTGAAGGTACTCCGGGTTTAACAATGACATCGGGACGTCAGTCATCTCAGTCCCCCGTGATCATGGGTGCCGGAAAGCGCCCGAAACGTCGGGAATTAAAAATAAAAGTAATTAAAAGTAAAATAAACGCGATAAAATCCGTAAAAGTCGTTTTAATCAATGTGTAGAGTTCACGTAAATATAAGAAATCATTAAACGGAATACATATTATAGTATCCAATAGTGGCAGTATATCTATCTCGTTTACATCAATGTTAAGACGCCAGACCAGTGATGGACAGAAGCGTCAAAGGAGGGAGACATCTGACACTGGTACTGGGACATCAATTCTTTTTACAGTAGAAGAGGCCCACAACCAGCACTGAACTGTTATGAACTGATGATCATTACAAATGATTGTATTTGACTTAATAATTCTATTTGCTATTCTACATATACAATAACTTAACAATAGCTAGTTGCGTTTCCTCGCTAAATGGCTAAACGTGCCCTCAAAGTTAGGAAACAGTTGCTTAAAATTCAATTTCATGCTAGACTCTTGGAAAAATCCGTATTCTTACAAAAACTGTGGGAATTGAAATAAAGCAAATTTTTTTAAGAAAATTGACATAGTTAAACCAAATTGTTAAGACATATGGTAGGGTATATTAGTTATATTAATATTATTACAAAACAATTTTTTAAATATTTTAATAACAAAATAGATAATAACTTGAAAAACTGATTACTTACCCATTATGAGCATCGGCCGTATATTCAACAGTTCTGACAGTGCCGTCAGACTCGTGCAAGTTGTAGGAACCGTGCACAGCATCACCCTCTCGGCTCTCGTGCTGGGACTTGATGTCACCCGTGTGCGAGTCGGCTACAGAGTACTCAAACGAATAGTGTGGGGGCGCCTGGAATGTGATTTTATAATGATTAGTGTTTTATTCTACTGTGCGGCACAAAATATCTTCCCAACATTTTATTCCCTTACATAGTAGTCCTGGTGATGGTCATTGTGTCCTGCATAATGCACAGGGTGGTGTTGCAAAACTAAAGCAGGCGCTCGGTAAGCAGTTTGGCCGTGGCTCTGATGCAGTACTATGTTCTGAGACGACTGCGCGTGGCCATGTCCATGTCCATAACCGTTATGATATTGTCCGATAGCTACGGAAAGGACAGCGGCGGCGATAAAAATCTGTTGGAAAAAAAAAATTGGTTGCCTGTAAAGTCGGTATACGGGCGAAAGTTTTACGTGACAACGACTTTGAGTGGTAAAATAATTTTAATGTGAATATTCATTCGTATAGTAGGAAGAAGGATGAAATAACACTTTTTATGTCTGTCTCTCTCGCTCTTAGGCGGGCTAACCATGCCCGAGTGGAAGGGACGCGTGCCTCTCACTCGCTCTCATTGTGAGCGCATAACGTGAGCGGAGCGTAACGCAGTTTCTTGAAGTGTCACCCGGCAAACCAATTTATAAGACGTTGTCACGTCAAAAATATTTTTAAAAATAACATGTTTTTAAGCGTTATTGATATAATTGACAATAATTTCATGTTATTTCTAACAATTCGTTTTCTAAGAAATTATACAAAAGAGACATAAATAAACGAAGGTTATATAAAAAGATACATGTTGTTGGTGTAAAACCAACGGTATATTATTAACATGCCAGACGTAAATATAATTTGAATTCATCGTAAGCGCCATAAAGGAAGAAAAAGAAGAAGACGAAATATAATAGGTGATGAACGACGTAGTCAATGTAATGAGTCTAACTGACTGTCCTATTTGCGGATGACTTTTGCACTAAGCTTGTGAGAGATTTATGATCCATGGCTTGTATTCAACTGGCTAATATCTTTTTTTTTCTTGAACAATTAATGAAATTTAAATATTTTGTTGTAATATTTCGCAGATACCTTTTTAAACATTTTTGCTGTTAATTATAACAATGTTAAATCAATACTGATAATGTATACAAATTATTTTACCTCTTATATACTCTTACGTTGTAAAGCAGTATACTCGAAATTATGCAAACATTTCACGACAACTGAAACAAGTTTATTACACAATGAATCATTAAATTTGTAGCGACTTTAAGCTACGCCATACAAACAAGTTTTATTAAGTCAGATGACTACTCCGAAAATATTTTAATACATTGTTGAATACATATTTAGAAAATTACTAAATATAAATGTTTATATATATATATATATATATATATATATATATATATATATATATATATATATATATATATATATATATATATATATATATATATTAAAAATTAAATATAAGTTAAAAATGTGGCATTTTTAAAGGATACTTTAATATATTTTGGAGAAAGAACGTGTTTTAAACATTTATAAAAATTAATGAAAGTATTTTATTCATAAAACGCATTTTCCATATTAAAAATTATCAGGGAAATATAAAAAAAGAAAATGTATGTGGACAAATACGAATGTAAATACTTATAATTGAAAAAAAAAATATTAGGGATTATTAGTCCAGTCAAATAAGGTCTGAAATCAAAATTTTGGCACTCAACTTTGCAGTTTTGATATAATGTAGTTTTAACGATACAAAAACAAGGAGTGACGATTTTCGTGTCTGCAACCCCTGGCGTTGAAATAATTTTCGGAAGTGTTATTTCGTAATAACTCGAAAACGGTAAAAATAGACAAAAAAAGTTGCAATCTAAATTTGTGGAACTTCAAATTTTACATAAAAAAAGGGTTTATGGTTTTTTTCCCTCCTATCAAAATAAACCGAGTTAGGGAGGTTTTAAGTTTAAGGAATGAACGTAAATTAAAAAAAAAACGAAATTTGTGACAATTAGAGGGATACCTATATTCGAGCCTAATATTATTTTAAGGGAGATGTAAACACCCCTTTTCACTAAATACCAATGTTATAATACAATATGATGAGATGAACTATAAAGTGAACTTTCTTCAAGGGTCAAATTAACAAAGAAAGATAGAACAAAGAACGACGGAGCGCTATCTACATTTTAACAGATGCCAAAACTTTTGTTGTTCATTTTTTATAATTATTAGAATTAGAATTGGAATTTGTATTTATTTTCTCATTACAAACATGTACAGAATTATTGATGACAAACATGTTGTAATATTATACGTGGTAGAGTCACGCTGCAGCTATATTATGGTTGTAGCATGAATGGGTCGGCTCGACCGGGGAAGGACCACGCTATCATAGAATACTAGCGTAAAATAGTAGCTTAATAATGTTGTGTTTCGTACGTTGAGTGTAGAGATCCGGAGGCTCTTTTTTACTGGAAACGAGGCATTCCATCTTATTCCTCAGGGGTGACAGCGCATCTGCGTTTTGATTCTTAATCGAGGATAAATGTGGATGTCTATGGGCAGCAGCATCCACTTACCATCAAGTGGAAGTGCTCATTTGTCACCATTATTCTATAAAAAAATAACATATTGAACCCTAGTTTGTGAGAGACTTGTCCCTAATAAATGTACGGATTCATCAATTACGTACTATACATCTTTAAATTATTGAAAGATCATAACTTTCATTGAATTGATTAAGAAAAATTGGCATAACAACATAAAAGAATAGCTCATATATGTGCGACCAGCAATAAACTCTTAAGGGTTGTTAAAGAAATAAAAAAGAAACATTTGTGAGTGCGTGTAAACTTGTGTACTCAACTCAACTACAGAGCATGGTTTCAGCGTCACTTGAAGTGTATTTAGTGGTCCGTCTATCATTCTGTGTGAGTGTGAGGCTTCATCATAAATTCTGTTTGAAAGAGCAACGCGATATTTGTGGCAGTAAATTTATGAGTCAACATATCTAGAAGTTAGTGAACTGGAATTGTGAAGGGCTGTAATATGTATGCATTACAGCCCTTCACAAGTCCACAGGTGAACTTAGGCCTCCCTAGTGAAGTAGAATTGTGAATGGCTGTAATGATGAAGATTATGAAGTATGCATTACAGCCCTTCACAAGTCCACAGGTGAACTTAGGCCTCCCTAGTGAAGTAGAATTGTGAATGGCTGTAATGATGAAGATTATGAAATATGCATTATAGCCCTTCACAAGTCCACATGTGAACATAGGCCTCCCTAGTGAAGTAGAATTGTGAATGGCTGTAATGATGAAGATTATAAAATATGCATTACAGCCCTTCACAAGTCCACAGGTGAACATAGGCCTCCCTAGTGAAGTAGAATTGTGAATGGCTGTAATGATGAAGATTTTGAAATATGCATTACAGCCCTTCACATGTTCACTCACGAATATAGGCCTCCCTAGTGAAGTAGAATTGTGAATGGCTGTAATGATGAAGATTATAAAATATGCATTACAGTCCTTAACAAGTCCACAGGTGAACATAGGCCTCCCCCAGGGATTGCCACAAAGCACGTTCCTGAGCCGCCTGGATCCATCGACTCTCTGCATGTCTTAGCAGGTCGTCACTCGATCTAGTAGGGTGACGCCCTACACTTCGCCTGCCGATACGAGGCTGCCACTCGAGATCCTTTTTCCCCAGAGGTGACTGGTTCTACGAGCTATGTGGCCGGCCCATTGCCACTTCAGTTTACTAATCCGTTGGGGTATGTCGGTTACTCTGAGTCTACTGCCGATATCCTATTTCCGATTCCTAAGTTTATCATGCAGAGAAACTCCAAGCATAGCCCTCTCCATAGCCGTAAGAGAAAGCTGAAAGTCGCTGAGCGGAAGTCGCGCATCGACTTCATACGGCTACCAGTGAAGGACCACGTCTCATAATTCACCACTGGCAACACAAGCTGGTTGTACAATCTAGTTTTGAGATTTTAAGGTATGCCTGACGAGAAGATGTGTCGCAATCTAGAAGTTAATCCGCCATATATATAAGTCATTTTTAGATACAGTGTACTAAAATTGGAATGGCGGCTCCACATTAGTGCCGTGAAATCACACCATGAATTTACGCACAAGTTCCCTCCACATTCACGGGATGCTCACAATCGTTCGTTAAACACGCCGCGAAATGGTCGTAGAAGCTGCTGCTGCAATAACTTTGAGCCAAAATAAGAAATTTATTAAAAAAATGTCGGAAAAAAAGAAGATGGTGGATGACTGAAATACATCGTCCATATGCCTTTCTAGTTTGGAGCGAACTGGCACGGTGGCACGGGGTCGTGATTGTGGGTGTGTATGCGTAAACGCGCGTGAACCCCGCGAAAACCGTCCACATTCACGTTCACGCTTTTTTAAGGAGCTTCACGGCAATTATGTGGAGCCGTCATGAGAAATAATAATAGTTTCCAATTAAGTTTACAACGGTCACTTAAAATCCAGGAATACTTTCTCATCAAATTGCTGCTAAAAAGGTATGAAATGAATAAAACTATATGTAACTAATTTTGGTTTTCTATGCATATCTTTGTTATCGGATTATCAACCATTACACGCATAGAAACAGTAATTTGTTCATATCTCACGTATAGCAACCACGATTTCAGAACCTATACAATCTCTATACCAAATCCATTCAGCCGTCGAAGAATGAAGAGGGAATTACACGCGTAGCATTATGCTAAATTGTAATTAGCTTTCCCACAACGCACAGAAAATGTATATTCTTTCGGTATACAAATTATCTTGTATGTTTGATATTCCAAGATCATTCAGTCGTTCCGTAAAACCACTCAGAATTACGCTCCAGATCTCTAAAAGTGTCTATGTAATTTTCCGACCCATAAACTATCTCTATGTCAATGCAAAAATCATTTTAGTTCGTTGCTTCGTGCTGCGTGAAAGAAGTAAAAACCAACAAACACATTTACAGTTATTTATTAGTAGGAATAACTATATTTTTGACTTGTGTTCACCAATAACAAAGCTCATGAGGCATTTGTGGCAAATGTGCCTGCTAGCAAATCACAATTACGGATTGTATGAAATAAGAAATTATTAATATAATTTACTATTTCGGACATCCATGTCCTAAATATTAAGTTATCACGCGCCTTAAAATATTTTACAATAAAACTATAAACCGCAAATATGCTTGGCAGCTAGATAGCGTCTTTCCCATATATCGAATAAGACCAAGTAAATATTATTCCTTAATTCAATTAATTGTTCCTCATAACGTGTCATGTGTGAGCTCTTTTAATAAATTGTGACCTTCAGGTGACCCAGAAACGATTCAGGGTGAGTTCGGGGACTCTTCGACAATTAAAACACATTTAAGTATTTTTTATCATACTGCATTCCATTGAACACTAATGATTCTAAGATCTTAACATTATTTCAAACTTACATCTCAGTTCATAGTATCTAGATATATGACGGACGCCACTAACTTTATAGTATTACATATAAAATGTAAATTTTGCTCTCTTAGTTAAAAAGTTTAACTTCCAATCATACTTCTATCAGGTCATCATTTAATAACTTGTATCCTAAAAATGATGACCATAGATAATATACCGTAGTTCAATATGTCTATTTAGAGTAATATTATTTTCCCACTTAATATACTAAGTTTATATTAAATTAGCGAAGAACATTCACAATAATTAAAGAGGGGAATTGTGAAGAAAAATTAATTAAAAAAATCTCAAACAATATCTCCATTTTAACTTTTAAATTGAGAATGCGTGATAATACATTATGTTAACGTATTGTCATTTATAAATATCTATCGACTACTATACTACATTAGTAAGAGTCGAGTTGTCGGCAAAAACGTTGAAAATTAAATCACACACAGAGCGTATGTACAGCAAAGATTTAAATACGTACAGAACACGCGTACGCGTAGTTGTTACCCATAAGTCACATTCAATTTAGGATAATTTCATAAGAATTAGAAGCCTTCTTTTTTCACCCGTGTTTAAAAAAAAACTGAGAGCCGTGGTAGCTCAGATGGTTAACGCTCGCTGTAAATATAACAGAACGCGAGTAACCTGGGTTCGATCCCCGCCGGCAATAATGAAATTGTTAATTGCAATTTTAAGTACTGATTTATCACGTGCTCGGCGGTGAAGGAAAACATCGGGAGGAAATCTGCATGTCTGAGTAATAACAAAAAAAACATATTTCGAAGACATGTGAAGTTCGCCAACACGCATTGGGGCAGCGCGGCGGACACTTCCTTGCCCTAAAACTCTCTCAGAAATGAGGGGAGGCCTGTGCCCAGCTGTGGGGCGTATATAGGCTGCAACTTTACTTTACTTTACTTTTATTTAAAAAAAAACTGCTGTAACGGTATATATTATTTAAGTCTTTGTTCATAATGATAAAATTTGGATACTCTCTGAAAAAAAAAATAGGTATGATCAATGAGCACTTCCAAACATCGGCAAATACTCCTTCTAATAATGATTTATTAACGATGGCTTCAATAGCAACTAAAGAGAATGGTAATGTAAGCTTAATCATATTCATACAAATTTCATCACATCTAGTACACATCTAGTACACATCTAGTACACAGTTTAGTACTATTTCGTATCACATTTATGCTTTTTTATAGAATAAGGGTGGCGACCGAGCATACAGTCCACCTGATGGTAAGTGGATGCTATGGCCCATAGAGATCCACAATTCACCTCGATTAAGAATGTAAATGCAGATGCGTTGTCATCTCTGAGGACTAATATGGAATGCCTCGTTTTCAGTAAAAAAGGGTCTACGGTACTCTACACTCACCATACGAAACACAGCAGCATTACGCTGCTATTTTACGCTGGTATTCTGTGAGAGCGTGGCCCTGCCCCGGTCGAGCCGACCCATTCGTGCGACAACTATAATATACCTGCAGCTTGGCTCTACCACGTATATAAGTTAAAGCATTAGAAATAACAATGAAAATCGGGAATATCTTAAAATTTCTTTTATTTATAACAACTACCTACGTAAAATAATTTATGTTTAATGACAAAGGCGAAATAATTTTAATGATGATGATGAACGGGGACAGCATGAGTAGCATGACCTTGACGATTTACAACAGCGTTGAAACTGAAAAGAAACAAAATAATACATTAATATGTCTTCATGTACCTACATAAGCGTATGAAGGGGAGGCGCCCGATATAAAATATGTCTACAATTCTTAATAAGGATAAATGTTTTCCAATTATAAATGCACATTGCATCACGTAAGTAACTACTTAATTTTAATTTGTTACACAGGCTTTATGGGAGTGAAATAATTTTTCACAGCTTCTGTCTTTTCATTCGCTTACAACGAAAATCTTACGCTAGTAATACATAAGTCATTGCTTCGACTACATTATCAATTATCGTCAAAACGTACAAATATACAAAAAGTAACCTTCGTCATAATCATCATAATCACAGCCTTTACAAGTCCATTGCTGAATTAAGGCCTCCCCGAGAAAATTCCACAAAGCACGGTCTGAGCTACTTGTATCCATCTTCATATGTTACCAGGCCATCACTCGATCTAGTGGGGTGACCGCCCTACACTTCACTTACCGGTACGTGGTTGCCACTCAAGAACATTTTTCCCCATCGGTTGTCGGTTCTTCGAGCTACATAGCAGACCCATTGCCAGTTCAGCTCACTAATTCGTTGGAGTATGTCGGTTAAGTAACCTTATATACGTACAATATTAACAATAATAAAAAGTTCAAAATTATTTTTTTTTCATTTCTGAGGGGGTTTTGGGGTAAGCAAGAGTCCGCCTAAAGTGTTTTTTTATTGAATAAGGGTGACAAACGAGCACACTCCGCCTGATGGTAAGTGGATGCTGTGGCCCTTAGACAAAATGCAAATGTGTTGTCGCCCCTGCGGACTGATATGGAATGCCTAGTTTCCAGTAAAAAAGGTTCTCCGTTTCTCTATACTCACCTTACGAAACATAACAGCATTAAGCTGATATTTTACGCATACGTATTCTGTGAGAGCATTGTCCTACCCCGGTCGAGCCAATCCATTCATGCTATAACCATAATATATCTGCAGCAAGGCTCTACCACATAAAAAAGTTTTGTCCTAATATATTTTTGCAACTTTAACATATAGACGATTATAACCAAATATTATCTTAATATAGCTATAAATGTTCTGCTGCCTCGCAACTATTTAATGTATTAATTTATTGCAAAAGGCGTGGATATTGGTCTTATTTGAATAGATTAATACATTTCTAAAATTTGAATGAAAGAAAAACTTTACGCGTTTTCACATGCATTTACAATGTTCTTCCATATAGAGAGAATGATTTTGGTTTGGGTGTAATACTAATTGCTTACCCGTTATGAGCATCGGCGGTATACTGAACAGTTCTGACAGTGCCGTCGGACTCGTGCAAGCTGTAGGCACCGTGCACAGCATCGCCTTCTCGCGTCTCGTGCTGGGACTTGATGTCACCCGTGTGCGAGTCGGCTACAGAGTACTCAAACGAATAGTGTGGGGGTGCCTTAAAATTGATTTTATAATGATTAATGTTTTATTCTACTGTGCGGCTCAAAATATCTTCCCAACATTTTATTCCCTTACATAGTAGTCCTGGTGATGGTCATCGTGTCCTGCATAATGCACAGGCTGGTGTTGTAAAACTAAAGCGGGCGCACGGTAAGCAGTTTGCCCGTGGCTCTGATACAGTACTATGTTCTGAGACGACTGCGCTTGGCCATGTCCATGTCCATACCCTTGGTTGTGCTGTCCGACAGCTACGGCAAAGACGGCAGCGGCGATGAAAATCTATTGACAAAAAATGGGTTTTTACTTTGATGTTATTTCACTTATAAATTACACAATATCATGTTATTTCTTCCTCATGTCTTTGGCCTAGCAGTGTAGTATTAATAGAGGGCAATAGCAACGGTAAAATTTACGACGAATGCTAATAATACTTTAAGAAGAGCATCCGTGACAGATATTATGTACAAAGTGTTACGAGTACTATCTATCAAAACTAAATCAAAAGGCTATGGAGAGATTTATGTCTAATGGGTATGCTACTGTCTGATGACAACACAAAGTTTCTTATAACATAGAAAAAAACCGAATTTTTTATGTGATAAAGGTACCTTTGTATACATTTTATAGTCTTTTATTAATGATTATCGAATCAAAACTGATAATTTATCTGAATTGTTTTACCTTTTTATACACTTGTACATTGGAAGGCAGTACAATTATGCAAACATTTCATTACAACTGAAACAAGTTCATTACGTAAGGTCACTATCACATTATGTTTATGTTACCCTAAACTATGTAAAATAGAAGGTTTTTTTTATAAGATTTGTTTTTATAGGTTTTCAAACTATCTTATATAAAGAATAATTTGCTTTAATTTATAGGAATAACCTGATTTTGTATATCTTTGTGTATCCTTAACCCATTTATCATTCTAAGGAAATGTTTATGTGTTTTTGAAAACACAATACTGGAATATGTTTTGTACTTATCTGCGAGTGTGGATGGTAAATATGAGCCCCATCGTGTACCAGACATGTTTAGACATGTTTATACTTCAAAATAAAATATTCTCTAAGACTTGTGCAGCAGGTGTTTGATGTTGAGAAGAAAACGAGTAGTGAATTTATCAGATTTAATATTATAAGCAAATGTTATAAAGAACATGAGATGGGATACTGGTCACCTGCAGTACGTGTCCGTACACCTATACACCTATTCGTGTGTATAGGGCATAAATACTCCCTCAGGAGTAAAGAGTAATACCGAGGATGGTTCCAACGAGAAAAATTATAGACGGATCTCACAAATCACCAGCTACTGAGGGATAAGGGAACGTATGGTTTGCGTGATCACTCAGTAAACATAATATTATGCATACGCATAATGGACTGGTTGGATTTAGAAATGGACTTTCTACTAAAACTGTAATCCTACGTCTCAAGCACACCGTCTAATATAACGCAAAAAACATATACCGGTCCCTGTGGCTTTAATAGTGCATTAATTAATTTTGTCTGGAGGCAAGAACGGGTTATGGTATGTCGGATTCGAACTGTCTAAAATTCCATGGTGTTCTACCCTTGTTGCAAGACGGCGAACATTCTACTATCGTCAGTGTTGTAAGCTTAAAATAATCCTACAAAAACTTGTCACGTAGCGTAGGCTACGCTAAGAAAACAATAGACGAGAATTTAAAGAGTTTATAATATATTACTAATATTTAAATTTATTTACAAAACGATGAATGCATATATATTTATATTATACTTGTTATTGCTGCGGTTAGCTCCAAGTTTTTGTCGAATAATGATGACATCAAAATATCGATAATTAGTAGATTTTAGATTTTTCACTTGGTATACGCCTAAGCGCTCGCTGGAAATTTTACAGTACGTGAGCAACACGTGTTCGATCCCCGGCGGCACCAATAAAATTTTTAATTGCAATTTTAAAGTGCTGATCTGAGTGAGCTGATGCTGAGTGTGCCATGTTCTCGGCGGTAAAGGAAATAAGAAAAATATTTCTATATAATATTTTTATATTGTAGTGGTGAAACAGCTAGAATAGTTTACTTAATTATTTCCATAGCATTATGTCGTATGGTATTTTGCTATGGGGACACGCGACTGACACTGAAATTATATTTATTTTACAGAAGAGGGCCATTAGAGCAATATATAATTTAAAAGCGAAGGAGTCACTGAGACAAAAATTTAAGGAAATTAATATATTAACTCTGGCCTCTCAATACATTTATGAAAATGTAATGTATGTACACAAAAATAAAAGGAGTTTTGCAAAAATAAGTGATATTCATACTGTAAATACTAGGAACAGACTTAAGCTGGTAGTACCAGTTGCTCGACTCCACTGACTCAGTAATTCATTCTTGGGGCGATGTATACGCTTTTACAACAAAATCCCAGAAAATATACAAAATTTTTCATACGCGAAGTTCAAAAATTTAATTAAACCATGTTTGTATAAAAAGAGTTATTATAATATTAAGGAATTTATGGATGATAATAAACCCTGGGAAGGTTGATCGCTACCAAGCTATTTCTAATTTGTGTTGTGTTGTTAATTGTAAACATGATTGTAAGCTATTATTTGAAAAAAAAAATAGTCGCGCTGGGTTTCTTGCTGGTTCTTCCCAGGACAGAGTTTTTATTGCGAACCAGTGGTAAATGAAAAAATGACTTTCAATAAGTATTGTTTATAATCTACATTGAATTAAAAAGTTTCTGTTTTTGTTTCAACCAAATTAAATTACGTAGAGCCGGCTGATTTTTGTAATCTATCAAAACTTAACGTTGGAAAATAATGGGTTGGGGACTCAAATATTGTAACAGAGGGTTGCCCACTAACGTTTGATGCCATTAAATTTTTGATGATATCTTATGGACGTGCAGGTTGACGTGTACTGTATCGTTATGTATTTGATCGATATAACAGATTTACCCCAAACCCTTGTTCACAAGAACTTCATTTAGCTACATTGCTTTTTTTTAAATAGAACAAGTGTGAACCGGCCCACAATGCATCTTAAGGTAAACGGATGCTATGGTCTATACACCTCCACATGTATCTTCAATTAATAATAAGAATTAGATGTGTTGTTATTTTGTTGTTTTCAGGAGTAAAATAGAATTCCTACTTAGGAGTAGTCACATTTTATGGTTCTTTATACTCACATAAGGAACACAAAATCGTTAGTCCAAATAATATTTTACACTCGTATTTTGTGCGTGGTGTAGGACCACGTTACGACCAATTCATTCATGCTGCAACTTTAATAAGCTTATTAAAATTAAAAAAACAGCGCATCATACATAATAGGTGGTCTGTGTTATCAGAACTAACCCCTTCCTACCCAAATCATCATTTGGATTGATGCAAACTGGGGACAACAAAATTTGTGTGTATTTACCGAAAAAAACTAGCAAAAATCCATAAAAATAAATTCATTTTCATAATTTTATATAATCTCCAATAACCTATATACGTGTTTTCAGGGATAGATTTGTAGATACTAAACAGTATATGAAAAGATTAATCTAGAAAATTTTATAAATGTTACCCCTTGATGGAGATTGACTACCGCTGCCCATTAACAACTGCAACACCGGGAGAATTGCAAATGCGTTGCGGGCATTTAAAAAAGAAGAATCTTTTCTAAAAGGTCCCTAACTAGTTGTGTCAGTAATCCTAATATTTTTACAAAACACAAGTTTTGGTTAAATATAATAGTTACTGAAGCCAAATAAGTAATTTTTATCCGTCTGAGTATTCACAATTCACGTAAAAATTACTTAGTACTTAGTACTTAGTTTCTGTCCGATTTTGGGAATGAAAAATATAACAAAATGGCACCAAAGGATCATGGTTTCCTTGTATCCGGCGGGGATCAAACCCGGGATGCTCACTTATTACGAAATTTACAACGGGTAGTTTAGCCTCTGTCCTACTGCGTATCTACTATATTTTGATAATGTAATGTAAACCATATTCAGGAAGATTGCACGAGTTCGATGACACTATCAAAACTCTTCGATTTACCGCCGACGCTAAACATATACTTAATAAAAAATAAGACTTTTGCAATAATTTTAATAATTATGCTGTTCAAATATTGTTTGGTATTAATGTTTTTAAAACTAAAATTTACAAACTGTTTTTAGTTTTATTATTGTAGCCAAATAATTTTTTTTTCTTCCTGCGTGGAAAATATAGTAAATTTATGTAAAAAATTGCAGAACTTCCTTCCATCCAACTTTGTAGTGCTTGTAAAATTTATATAATCTCAAAAGACTGCAATTAATTTGACTTAATTTTGAAACATTCTTTTAGAGTAATATAATAATTGTAATTATTGGCTGCGTTTGGCAGAAAAAAGCGCTAGGAAGCGCTTGTAAGCAAAATGGCGAAACTAAAGAGTTTTCGGCCGGGACACGTGTGCTAACTTCAGTGGCGCTGACACAATTCGCCATTTTGCTTATTTACATTGTTTGTTTTGAAGTAGAGTTTATAAGTTGTTTTGCGCAATATTAGTTTCAAGTAATATAATGACACGAATAAACATATTATACATGTTATTAAAAATTCATGATTGGTAAGTTTTTAATATGAATACTTTACAAACATATATTTAAATTAGGTTTGGTTCCCGGTTAAAGCTAACTTCGTGTCCTAGAGGAAAATAGCAACTTACGATTTGACAGCGCTTACCGCTTACGATCGCCATTTTGCTTACAAGCGCTTACTAGCGCTTTTTTTGCCAAACCCAGCCATTATTTTCGTCACTTTTATCTTTAAAGCTTCTTTAGGAATGGGGGACCAGCGTCCAGCAGTAGGAGTTATGTATGTGTTACCTTACTTTTTCACCTATTGAGCCGATATTTGAAAAATTCACAATAATTAAGAAATTTTATATATTATACATATTATATATTTTTCATCGAGTGCTTACTATCAACCTCCATCATGTAGGTACACTTACTAATTTATTATTTATTTTGCTGTTTCGGATTCGTCGCTCTCGCACCTTGTCGAGGTCAAACTACCCGTGTTGTTCACGTTCAATGTTATCATCTTCCGTTCAATATCTATCTAAAAGAAATTATTATAATTAGGTGGTACCTTATTCTACCCTTATAAATACTACTACTTATACTACTACCCGATAAATTATAAAATAAATTGCGATACAAAGACTTCCAAGAAATTTACCGAAAATATAATTAAATAAAATTTCAATAAAATTAAATATTGCATTAACTTATAAAATATGTCGTTTGTGTTCAACACGACAATACATTTTGTGTAAGGAAACGTTTTTATTTCTTTTTCTTCAAAAACTTTAATTTCTCATTTCTTTTTATTCAAAAATATTAATTTCTCACTAGGAATTTCTCATCTATTGCGCAGGGGTTTAAATAACATGAACTGCACACGAACAAACACCAATAACAAATACTTAAACCGCACTCGAGCAGTGGGGCAAATTATTTGATCCATAAGCACTTAACTTAAATTTCACATTTCAATTGTATGGAGGCTAAACGAGTTTGATTGCCACCGGCTCCAATAAAATTATTTATTGTAAAATTAAGTGTTGATTTATTACGTTATTGCCTTCAAATTTTCAGTTCTGACATATAAAATATTTTATAATATCCACGAACTCGCAATGAGCAGCGCGGCTAACTAATTATTGCCATATATGAAAGGCGTAATGTAGCCAACAGTGGAACGTTACTTTACTTTTTATTACCAGATTCAATGTAAAGCCAAAAATTTAAATTATTTTGTCATTAACTTGTGATGTAACATTTTAAATCGTTCTAGTTTTGTTATAATAATAAAGTATTCTTATAAAGTATGTAAAAACAAAAATCTTCAGGTTTTAACCATTTGTAAAGGATTTGAGGATAGGATAGAGCCAACCGGGCTTCCCAAATGTATGTAGTATCGGCGGATATTTTATCCTCATTTTTTTTAAATATATTAGTCAATGTCAATTAGCAGTACTTGGTAAATGAGCTCTTAAAATTGCAACTAAAATTTTCATTGTTGTCAACAGATTTGTCCGCGTAAAATAAGTTATATTTAAAGGCGATTGCTTGTCACTGAGCTACAACGGCTCTTATAATAATAAAAGACTTTATGTTTGTGTAATAAAATATAAATAGGAGCATATAAGATAGAAGTCTCTTCTAGAGTATTGCGTGATAATTGCTATCTCGCACGCACGCACGCACGCACAAGCATATTAATTATAGAAAATGCTTCCTTAGACGCGAGACCTATGCTACCTAGCAACGTATTTTCATTGGATAATGGATGAGTAGATGGATGATTAAACGCCTATATTTAATAATTAACTCTATGTTAAAATGTATGGCATCAAACCGTAGAAAATGAAACTCGATCACAATGCTTTATCTCTCTTTCTCTCGTCTCATATTATTATACACACGTCACTGATTTTCCTGATACATCAAACAACATGTCATTATGGAAGTTTAATATGATACAATACAGTATTAGCTGCCCTAATAAAATGTGCCCTCTTTTTCTAACTTTATTTAGCTTCAATGTAATATGACAATTGTTCCCTGTCTTGGAAGTTGGCCTTTTAGTAGACTATAAGAATTATATCTATTTTATTTATTTATTATATTTAATAATCTTTATTACATTCCTTTAGGAAAAATTATGTATAGGATTGTATAATATTGTAAGTAAATACATATATTTATAATATATATATATAACCTGAGCTTAACAGTTAAGAGAGCTACCAATATGCAGACCAAGGTTTTTAACAGACTTAAAAATTGGAATAATAATATTATGATAATAAATAGGAGGTCTGCTTGATTAAACCTAACCAGCAACCTTTTACTATGCACTATAATTGTTTGGCATTTTACTGAATTGATACAAACTCCATTGCGAGGACCAATCTTTAATGATGTTCAAATTTTGGTTTAAATTGTAAATTCCAACATATAGATCTTCAACGCCACATTGCACATATCATCGGCGTACTGATGGTATGAGCAATCAAGTTTATGAGTTATCAAGTTTATTAAAACTGAGATGATTATAGGACAGACTATAGACTAGACTATACTGCCTTGCGGCATGCCACTTTCAACTTCAGCCCAAGCTGAGGACATTTGAACTACGTGAACTGACTGCTGACGCCCGCAAAGATAGGATGCAAACCAGTCTAAGACAGTGCGCTCGAAATTAAGGTGGCATAGGATGGAAAGAAAGATATCTGAATTGGTAATCAATAACCTTCATTATCATTGTAGTAAAGCATTGGCTTTTGATCCCCGTCGAATAAAATATCAGACTATGTCATTACCTTATTAAAAGGAAGTTACATTTAACATGAGATAGAGATTAATTGTGATACCATAATATATAATAAACTTGTTTCGGTTGTCTTGAAATGTTCACAAAATTACGAGTACCTACTTATAATGTCCTACGTCATATGATTGTATAAAAGGTGAAATTATTCGTATTGCATTATCAGTATTAAATCAATGTTGTAATATTTAAGAGTTAAAAATGTTTCAGAAGGTAAAAACAAATTATCATGAAAAATTTAATGTTTAAGAAAGTAAAGCACATTGAAACTATAAACTTTCATGAGCTTGGTAAAAAGTTATATTCAAGTCTAACAAGCACTTAGTCTTATTTAGTTTAGAAAAGAATGAACATTGGATTTTCGTATTTCACTGCCACGATACGGAAGAAGTAACCTAATATTATTGTTAATCGCTAAATGACACAATAAAAACACGGTGTAATACTTTAATTTGACAGATTTTTATCGCTGCCGCTGTTCTTTCCGTAGCTATCGGACAATACAATAATGGCTATGGACATGGACATGGCCACGCGCAGTCGTCTCAGAACAGAGTACTGCATCAGAGCCGCACACTACGCAGAACACAACGAACATCACCGGGACTACTATGTAAGATAATGAATTTTTAGAAGTATACTAAAAATGCCACAAATTAACGTAAATTGTTGATACTTCTATTAATCACTGATCAAATGGCAGATTAAAACCCACGATTTTCAATTTCGGAGTCGGTTGAATAAATTATCAGAAACGTATATTATGTCCCGCTACATAAATTTTGTTTTTCAAACAAATGATACTCGTATGTTAATATAAATCTATAAATTTCAGGCGCCCCCACACTATTCGTTTGAGTACTCTGTAGCCGACTCGCACACGGGTGACATCAAGACCCAGCACGAGAGCCGAGAGGGTGATGCTGTGCACGGTTCCTACAGCTTGCACGAGGCTGATGGCACTATAAGAACTGTTGAATATACCGCAGATGGTCATAATGGGTAAGCGTTTTCTTTAATTTTTGAATAAATAATTTCTTCTCACGTTATTAATAGCCTTGTGGAATACTTATATATAATGGCAAGAGAGCGGACGATATGACTTTAGTGACCTAAGGTGAAGCTTTAGTGTAGCTTGTATGAAAAGTCTTGTCTCGTAGAAATTTTCCAACTTTAATATATTTTTCTAAAGAAACTGTTCATGTTGTTGGGAAACTGCAATAAACATGCAGTTTTACATCTATTTGGAAATAGATAGAATAATATTCAATAAAAATATGTTTTCGCTATTTCAATAGAATGGTATAAATTATACGTACTAAGGTGATAATTTTCGATAAAGTCATGAAAATCAAAAAATCTAGAAAACTGTAACAGTTTTACTAAAATTATTTTGACTGTTCACATAGGGCTTGATCTCATTTCTCGTCACATTTCGTTTGAATAACCATTAACAAGACATCATGTATAACAGTGGGCATATACAATTTTATAGTAGTCAAATATTTGGCGTAGTGTATGTCAGACGATACGTTCGCTTACATAATATTACGTTTGTGAAAAATAGATGAAAGTATATTATGTTACTCTATGTAGCAGATATTATTAACCAGTAAACGAAACCTCATTCCGCGTTATCATATTAAATTACAGTTCATTTAATTTGCTTTTTTAACACATATAGCACTGTTATAATATGCGTTTTAGTAAGATTTTGTATGCGAAATAACAATGAAAACCGGGAATATCTTAAAGTTTCTTTACAATATTTACAAAAACTACACAAGATTCTAATCTACTAAATCAAGATCAATCATGATATTAAACGGGAAAAGCGTGGATAGCATGACCATGACGTTGTACAACAGGGTTGAAATTAAGACAAAAATGAACAACACATGAATTAGTTCTAGTTCTTCCGTACTGAACATATGGAAGAGTACATCGTGTCTAAAGTTTATTCTAATTCTTCTTAGTTCCGCTGGTATTTATTCAATTAACAATGAATGTAATGTAACGAAAATAACTTTATTTTTCGTTCTTAATGCGTTCTGCAAAAAGTGAATATTTCTATCTTTTCATCCAACATTTTCATAGCCTAACGGATTAATAAGATAAGTGGCATTGAACCGGCCATGTAGCTCGAAGAACCGACAACTGATAGGGAAGAAAGATTGGCGAGTGGTAGCCCCGCACGCTTACCGGAGTTGAAGTGTGCGGCGGCCCCCCACTAGATGGAGTTACGACCTGGTAAAAAATGCAGTAAGTCGATGGATGCGGGTGGCTCAGGATCGTGCTTTGTGTCATTCCTTGGGGGAGGCCTATGTTCAGTAGTGGACTTGTGAGTGGCTGTAATGATGATGATATTAATGATGTAGATCCAATTACAAGGCCAGTAGATATTGTCAAAGTGAAGCTTTATCATCTTACGCCACTTTAGCTTTTACTAATAGGTGGAGAGAATTCTCTGGTCTATTATAGGTTAAAATTGGCATTATAAATACACTATTTGCTATAAAAATAATCTCCACCGGCTCTTATATGTCCACCTCCGTTCAGTTTATGGTTTATTATAAGAGAATGCTCTATAGCATTAAGTCTGCTATATGTACTACACGAACTACGCATGGAAGTATATATAAAAAAAACTCATAAATAAATAAAAATTATCTATATATACCACAATAAAGAAGCAAAGTAGATACTAATAAAGTAGTTTCATTGCCTGGACTGTTCACCCCTCATTTCTAAGAGGGTTTCTGGTAAGAAAGAGCCTGCCGTTATATCTTTCACGGAGCTAATATAAAGAGGTAAGTTAAATGACTTACCATTCAGATCTACTCCTAATCAACGAGACTAAAGACTCTGATCGTTTTTCTACGCTTAATCTCTTTAATCAATCACTGGGCGAGGATAGAATGTTTTGTCTACTCACAATTTAAATTCGGAATAGAATTTACGATAAATGGTTGTAAATTTGATTGTGAATAAAATAACTACGCGAGTAATACGAGACGAAATTACTATTTTTAAAAGAATAAGTGTGACAAACGAATAAACAGTCTATTTACTGGTAAGTGGACTCTATGACCTGTCGACCTCTGCATATTATATCCTCGACTAAAAATCAAAATACAGATACGTTTTAATCCCTGAGGACTAAGATGAAATGCTTCATTCCCTGTAAAAAGTATATCTAGCTCTCTACGCTCATCATACGAAACACAACAGCATTGAGCTACTATTTTACACTTTTTACCGAAAACGAGGCATTCCATCTTAGTCCTCAGGGATGGCAAGAGTATTGATGTAGATTTCTATACTCGTTTATCACCCATATCCTATAAAAAGGCACATTGCACGCAAGCGCATTGTTAAAGCAATCCTATCGCACTCCGGAACTTGGATGCATCGACGAGCAGGAAGGCTCATCTACAGGTTTACACAGATAATTACCGAGCATGGATGGTTTGGTGCGAACCGACGGCGAACTGTTTTGACTGTAGTGGGCGGGAACAAGACTCCACATCCCATATGCTCGCGGTATGCATAACCTACACTGCCAGAAATCATGTCGGTGATGCTGGGCGGAGATCCAGTAGTGGTATAGACACACCTTGATAATACTGCGAGCAGTAAATATTGCCTGTATTGCAGTATTGCATGCTTTCAACAAACCAAAACAAGAGAAGGACCGTAGTTACAATACCACCGCAGGGTTTTGGGGTTTTAATGTGTTTTCAATGGGTAAGGACGGAGCCCTGTTGAATCAATTTTTTTGGCAACACTCTCGACGCAGGTTTCAATAGGATCCTCCATATATCAAAACTAGCAAACAGACTAAGCTCTGCAGTTTGTGCTGTAAAAATATATAACTTCTCACTAGTGTCGAGACAGCTAAATTAGTTTATTGTAAAAAAAAACGACTTTCTACATGAGTTACATGTAAAAGTTATTCGATTCTTATATATTTTTAATAGTTCTAAGTGTAGTGCGGATGAGACCTCATGTGATGTAGTCTAAGGACGAGAGATATTTTGATAACAACTGTGAAAATCAATGAATTAAATGCGTTTTACACAAAACTGTATCAGATAATTGTCATTTTCATTTCATGCACCCCTTTATTTACATTTCCTTTATTATTTTAAGTAAGAAAAATGTGAGTTACAATTTTAGTATATTTAATCAATTCTAATACAACATTTATTATAAGTTTTTAACCTTAAGCCGAAAAATATATTAAAATATCTTTACGAACGCCGTATTTCTTGAACTTACGTCATTTTTTATATCTAACTAGATTGCCAGTCAGATGTTGTTCTGCCCTTTTCAACGACAATTTGCCATGTCGTATTAAACATACTTAAATTCACAAGAAAAATTGTGGGCAAAAAACTATTCTATCTCTCAAGTTGGACCAAACTGCACACGGTGCACAAATTTGATTAAGATCGGAAGTAGTTTAGGAGTCAATAGCGGACAAACAACGTGACACGCAATTTATATACAACGTGTCCCAAAATTCAACGATAAGCCAACACCGGTGGATATACCTGTCCCGAACTAATCGGGGAAAAAAAGAAAAAAATATATATCGCAATTATATTTTAAGTTATATAAAAAAAATGAAATTTTTCAGAAATTGAAACCGTTTATGATATTTTTCACTACCATGACCACAATTTTTTTAATAATTGTTTCTTTTTTTATATAAGCAACCTGAATAGCACTGCTATCTACCACAATTCTTAAAAAATTCGGAATAACTCTTGTTTTATCACGAAAATTAATGAAACTTATTTTATTCCCTAAATTTTTTGAAGAATTTTACTTTTAACCAACTTTAACTTATTGTGGTGTAAAAAAAAGTATGAGCACTAGTATGGCAAGTTTTTTTTTAAAACTTGACGCAACTAACCAACATTCCAAAATGGTATAATACTCTAGGAAAACAAGTTATAAAAAAATATGGGCCTATTATTTCTTAACAGGGGCCAAATGACGGTCGGGTGTAATAATTTGTCATTTTTTTATATAACTTAAAATTTAATTGGGATATATTTTTTTTTCTTTTTTTCCCCGATTAGTCCGGGGCAGGTATATCCTCCGGTGTTGGCTTATCGTTGAATTTTGGGACATGTTATTAAAATATGCTTCGTAATTCTAAAATACATACAAAGGGTTCAACAATGTATCAAAGTATTTTCAGAGTAGTCAAATACTTAAGAAACTTTTTTATGTGAAGTCTTATTTCAGATATCGTGAAATGTTTGCATAATTACGAGTATGCTGCCTTACAACGTACGAATATATAAAAGGTAAAATAACTCATATACATTATCAGTATTTATTTAACATTGTAATAATTAACAGCTAAAATGTTTAAAAAGGTAAAAGGGTTATATGACAAAATTTATAATTTAATTTAAAATTAAAAAAATGTATTGTTATCACACCGATGAATACAAACCATTGGATATAAGCTTCTCTCAAGCTTACTGAATAAGTTATCGTTTCTTATCTAACAATGAGTTAAAAAATTGCTTAATATGGTTATTTTAAATTATATGCAATACGGTATACCTACAACTTCTTTTTCATAGATTTTTCTCGCCGCCGCTGTCCTTCCCGTAGCTGTCGGACAATACAATAGTGGCTATGGACATGGACATGGTCACGCGCAGTCGTCTCAGAACGTAGTACTGCATCAGAGCCACGGCCAAACTGCTCACAGAGCGCCTGCTGTGGTCTTGCACCACCAGCTCGCACACTACCCAGAACACAACGACCATCACCAGGACTACTATGTAAGATACATTAAAAATATAATAACATGTAATTGTAATGAGCATATATTAATCCCCACCATAACATAAAAAATTAATGAAAATAGAAGAAATTCAATTAACATTACAAGTACTCGTTCTGTCATTGACTACTGCAACTAGGCTGAAAATGCTTATGATTATCAATTTCGATGTCGCGATACTTTGAGTATAAGGAATTAAATATCTGAAACGTATTTTACGCCTCACAATATATATTATATTTTATACCCAAATCATAAGTTATAATAAATACTTTTTCAGGCACCCCCACACTATTCGTTTGAGTACTCTGTAGCCGACTCGCACACGGGTGACATCAAGTCCCAGCACGAGACCCGAGAGGGTGATGCTGTACACGGTTCCTACAGTTTACATGAATCTGATGGCACTGTCAGAACTGTTGAATATACTGCCGATGCTCATAACATTTCGATTAATTCTAATAATATTACTAAAAATGTTAACGAGACTGTAAATAAAATACTCTCGGTATTAGGCCCTTGTGAAATATGTATATATAATGGCATAAGAGCTGACGGTATGACTTACTGACTTCAGAAACAGGCAAAGCCTTAGCGTAGGATATACGTAAACACTCTGATGGTTTCTCATCTCCTCGTTTAGAGTCGGGACGGCATTAGAGGAGACTGCAATCGGTATTTACCGTTAATATATCTTACTATAGTCTCTGAGACATGACTAAAAATTGTGTAATTTCCTGAATATAGTGTCGGTCCGAGGGGTCCACGCGTTGTTAAGTTACATCAAATCTGTATCCGCATAACCAGCAAAGAAACGCAGCCAGCGTTTTTGGCGTTATACCGCAGGGAGGACAGTTAGATTATTTATTTATTATATTTTTAAACAATACACAGTTTACGAGCATGTAAAATATGGGAAACAAGATATGAAAATGCCACAGAAATAATAATTAATAAAGAATGATTATAAATAAACTAACTGACATAGTAAAGGTATTGTAATGTGACTGCCTCGTTGGTCTAGTGGTTGTAGTAGTGCGACTGCTGATCGTGAGGTCCTGGGTTTGAATCCCGGGTTGGGCCAAAAATATTGATTATTGAGTTTTCCGTCAAGAAAATCTCAGTAGTTGCCCGGAGTTAGGAAGTAGGCGGTGTCTCACCCCCGTGCCTCGGAAAGCACGTAAAGCCATTGGTCCTGCGCCTGATTTCTCTCCGGTCGTGTTGGTTTATCGTCCCATCGGATTATGAGAGTGAACCTGTGCTTGCTCATACACTTGGGCACTATAATCCTGTCCTGCGCCGATGGCTAGTCTCCGTTGAGGCAGGCCGCCGTGGCCGAAATTCGGTCTGGAGGACATTATTATTATTGTAATATCAATAAAGAAATTATAACGACTCTCGGTTCTTTGAATTGTATGATATTGGAGCTAAAAAGTTTCCGCCATACTGAACAAAACGTGTTTCCGAATTTCACTTGTCTTCGATTTTTTTTAATTTCTTAGACATGCAACTGTCCAACGATATTTCACCTATATATTATACCTATAGCTCTATATTCGATACACTGAACTAAAATTATAAAATATGTTTTACGTTTATCTGTTTCAGATTTAACGCTGTTGTACAACGTAAAGGTCATGCTACCCATGCTGTTCCTGTTCAGCATGATCATTAATGTGGAAACACTTGTCATCGAAAGTAAATTATAATAAGTACTTAGTTTAATTAAAAAATATTGAAAATAATCCCATTTTTCATTTTTATACCTATTATTAAAATCCTAATAATTAATTTATTAATAACATAATTTTGAGACAAATACGCAAAATAATGTTATTCGTACACAGTAAAGTAATGTACTCAAAGGCTTGTTTTCTGTGCAAAGTACTGCATATTATATACATTTTACAATCTGTATTTAATATAATTTTGGTATTATAATATGGTTTTATATCTGTCAATCTCGCCAAAACAATCTAAATATCCGAAGCCATCATAGATTATTAACGGGTAGCAACATCACGATACGCGTACTCACTTGTTTGCCTAGTGTCACATACGGGCAAAACATTCAAGAAATGATTTTAATAAGAAAGATTTTTTATAAGAAACATTACAATTCGCGCAATAAACCCAAAGAGCTTAAAAAGGCTACGTCACTCTACCGTTTTTTGTGACTGAACGAACCGGATAGTTATAAAAAAATATTGTAATTATCAATACATTTACAGATCAATCGACCGAATCGTTGCAAAATTAACACACGTGCATAAATATTATTTTTAAATGTGATGGGGCAACGTCACTGCATTGATGGCTATAGCGCGAATAGAGCTGACTGGGAAGGGACCAAGCTAGCACAGAATACCTGATTAAAATGAAAGTATAATACTGCTGAGTTTCACATAGAAATTAGTCCTAATATCTACATTTTGATTCTTAATAGAGGATAGATGTAGGTATCTATAGGCTACAGCAACCACTCACTTGGTGCTAAAAACGCTGTTTAAAAGAATAATTCAAAAAGATGTTAATCATTATGTTCTGACTAATTTACAATTTTATTTCACATTTTCCGAATGTTTCGAAACTGTTGTAATTATCATGCCTTTACTATTCATTTTTTGATAGTCCTAATTTATAAATTTTGGTTCTTAATTGAGGATAGATCTAGGTGTCTATAGGATGTTATATCCACTCACTTTGTGGTATAAAAAGCTCTTTAAAAGAATATTTCAAAAATATGTTAATTATTATGTTCTGATTAATTGCTAATTTTATTTCACACTTTCGTAATGTTACAAAACTGTTGTAATCACCGTATCTCTAGCCCTTATTAAACGATTGACAAAATGTCGTATTTCGGGGTCCTTGGAATTGATGACATGATTTTTTAATATGTTTGTACGTAAAAGAGCATGCGGCTCACCTGTTAATAAATGACTACCGCCGCACATGAACAACTGCAACACTAGGATTGTAGATATGTTACCGGCCTTTTAAAAAGAGTAGGCTCTTTTCTTGAACCTTCAAGAGTAGGTTGTATTGGTCCAAAATCGCTAAGGGTAATCGATTTCACACGGAAATAGTGCGAAGAAGAAAACTTCTGGTAAATCACACAGTGGTGGACCGGCAATCATCCAGATGGTATGAATGGTATCTCGACTTTTGTCGCGATGCGCAGTGGTGAAATTGAGCGGCTGGAATTAGTCCGAACAATTCTTCTGAGCACATCATGATGCAACATGACGCTTGATTCATTGGCGCTGCAAAGATATCTTCGTAGCGCCAGTGAGTCAAGCCGATTGGAAAAGACTCGGTCGCCGACGATTCGAATCACTCAGCGCTGGATGCCATCCAACAGAAGGAGTTGGCACTGAGGAGTCTCAGCCCAGAGATGGGAACAATATTCCACCTGAGGCTGAACCTGCGCCTTGTAAAGTTGCGGGCAGTGTGCTGGCACGCAATACTGTCCCGCTCTGCTAAGCACGCGAAGCGTTTTAGAGGCCAATTTGGCCTTCTTTTCCAAGTGACCACGAAACTGCACATCATACGATATTTCAACGCTGAGGATTCCAAATCAGTAAGGGGAGTGCCCCTAAACTGAGGAGATACGACAAAGGGGTAAGAAACGCAAATTTGTATTTTCTGGGTATTGAATTGGACTATATTTAGTTACCCCCAATCCGAAACTTTGTTCAACAAAGACCCAACTTTAGACACAAGTTTGTTCCGGTACTTGGTGAGGTTTTCCCGAGAAAACGTCACCAAGTACTTACCGGCTTCGCCAGAAAACTGGTGATCCAATTGCACAATTTCCCGGGAAGCTCATGCGAAGGAAGCTTCGAAAGAAGCGCTTTGAGTTAAACCGGATCGATGGACTTCACTATGTCCAACTAACCGCCAAGGCCTCTCATCGGTATGTTATTTAAACAAAAAGATCACCAGCTGAGCGAATCCAACGGAAACCGTACTGGCAGTCACTAATCAACTAGTGCTCCTTAAGGTACCGCATGAGCTGGCAGTTAATAATGGGTTCCATTATTTTCGAGAACAAGGAGGTAATGGCGATAGGCCTGTAGTTGAACGGATCAGAGCGGTTACCTTTTTTAGGGATTGGGTACGCTAAAGCTAGTTACATAAATTTGCTACTATGCCTCGGGAGTATGAGTATCGCAAAAGACGCGTTAGAACTGGTACCAACTATAGAGCACACGTGCTCAGCACAATCTGCCTCGGTGACAGCGTGCAGAACGCAACTGCTAATGGAGCGTAAGTGGCACCACACTCTGGATCAGACATATGTATCCGTCCGGCTGAGAAGTCAGCAGAAGGATCTACAGGGAAGGTGCGTGATCCTCTCGACTGGAATCCGCATAGGCAGTTTAGGCGGATAAACCAATCTCCCTGCGTAATCGGTTAAACTTGAACCTAATCATTTGACGTGGTGGGCGTTTAAATCGCAAAGTATAATGAGCTATGCGGAAGAGATCTGTTGTAGCAAGGAATTGGAATGCGGAAGATATCTGTTGTAGAAAGACATTTGGATGTGGTCGATGAGTCGGTGTGTGTCAGCATTACTCCTATGGGAGCTACAGAGCTACCCGTAGACGCGGGGATGTTCGTCACTGTCTACCTGCAGTCAGAAGATGGACTGATCCGTATTTTCAAGACTACTCAGACATCGAGAATAGATCGTGGCCGTGGAAGGAAAAGGGGAGATCTCCCGCCGGACAAGGTGTTCTGCCCGGGGAGTGGCCAACACTCGGACACGAACAACCAGTTCGATGTTCTATATATACTGTTTATGATTCGGAATGTCGATAGCGTGATTTAGGGTTCGGTGTGTTTTCGCTTGCGGCGCGATGACAGCGCCGCCACATCACCCCCATGCTCAGACCGGAGGTCGATAGTGCAGTCCGATTTCTGGTGTGTCCTTTTAATGCCGGTGGGGAATGCATGCTGTGTGCGTAAGGGCAAGTAACACCGGTGCCAATAATATGCCGATGTGTAATGCATGCCGTACTACGCACTGGCAAGTGATGCCGGTGAGAACGATGTGCCGGAGCAAGTGCCAGAAGTCTGCCTTATAAATCTGCGGTGAGTCGAGATGAAGACAAGTTGGACTGGCTTGCAGGAACTGAAGACTGCAGAAGACGATTCTCAGTAGTGAATGATAGGGATTCTTGAGGATAATGACTGTGGCATAGGTGATGTGTATTAAATAAATTTTAATGTTAATACAGTACAATGTGAAGTAAATTAAATTCATCTATAAAATCACATATATAAAATCAAAATTCTAATATATAATAAATATTTTTTGTATAAATTCAACAACTTAATGTAAAATTAATTAATCACTTAAGAAATCCTACTTACTAACTTTTCCGCATGAATCGACCAACTTGTTGTTAACAATATTTTTTTGTATCGAAGTACTTGTGCCTGCTTTACCGGTCAAGTTAGTCAGTAGTAATTATATGCATTCGCTGCGGGAGCTCGTGCCACGCTCACCCTTTTTACTCCGCGAAATATAGTGATTAAAAATAATAAATAGTATATAATAATAGAAATAGTAAGTAATATCGAATTGTAAGTGTTGTGTAAGTAAATAAATAAACTTGTGTGCAGGAATAAACTATTAGAGTGTCTGTTTTATTGGAGTCAGGCTAATATACCTGGTCAGGCTAATAATACCTGTAAGTACAACAACGTCTCGTTATACTGGTGACCCCGACGTGATCTGAACACGCAACCAACAACCTTCGCATTCGCTCCCGAGCAGATATCGTCTGCAGTCTTCATATCCTGCAAGCCATCTAGCTTCACAAGGTTCATCGCAGCACTGGAATAATAATGCTTCCTGTTCCTTCAAGCTACTCTCTGCGTTACAGTGTTCGGCACGGCTCTGAGCCTTACTGCTCGCCTCTGCTTCACGGCACTCTCGCAGATTAATTGAATTGTTCTCGACTCACCGCAGACTACAAGGCAATCTCCTGGCACTTGCACATTCGTCGGCAATGAGGCTGCACTATCGACCTCCGGTCTGAGCAGGGGGGTGATGTAGCGGCGCTGTCGTCGCGCCACATGTGAAATACACCGAAGCCTAAATCACGCTATCAACATTCCGAATCATAAACAGTATATATAGAACATCTCCGAACTATCACACGGAGTGTCGGCCGCTCCCCGGGCAAAACACCTTGCCCGGCGGGAGATCTCCCCTTTTCCTTCCACGGCCACAATGACGAAGGCTTGAAAGTTGTAGTTTCCGAAGGTTATTGGTTGCGTGTTCAGATCACGTCGGGGTCACCACTGTGGCCGTGGAAGGAAAAGGGGAGATCTCCCGCCGGGCAAGGTGTTTTGCCCGGGGAGCGGCCAACACTCCGTGTGATAGTTCGGAGATGTTCTATATATGTTTATGTTTATGATTCGGAATGTTGATAGCGTGATTTAGGCTCCGGTGTGTTTTCGCTTGCGGCGCGATGACAACGCCGCCACAAGATATTCTCTCTGTCGAAAACGTAAACTCCAGTCCTGGGAAAAAAGAAGTATTCTAATATGTACCCCGGGTAGAACAGATACAAAGTATCAGCCGAAGAGGCACCTACGTCGCGGTCAAAAGGAACAAGGCCCTATATTGCAGAAGTCCACGGCTAGCGTGGCAGGTGTCGCCATTGCTTTATCGCTATCTATGCTCCGTGCAGTGTTAGTTAATAACGTTCCCCCCCCCCTTGAATACGGGGTAGCCTGAGTGCCCACGCTCAGGCAAAGGGTACCGTGAGTGATGCTCAATGTGGCTTATACCGGCTTTCAGCCACCTTTCTTTTTATTCTTTTACATAAAAAGGGGCGAACGAGCATGCGGCTCACCTAGTGGTAAGTGACTACTGCCCATAAACAATCGAAACACCAGGGGAATAGCAAGTGCGTTGCAGACTTTTAGAGCGGAGTAAGCTCTTGTCTTGAAGGTCCCTAAGTCGTATCGGTATCGAAAAATCACCGGTGGTAAATATTTCTACAGAGAAGTTGTTCGAGAAAGGAAACTCTTAGTAAAACGCACAGTGGTGGTCCGCCAAGCATCCAGATGGTGAGGATATTATCGTGAATTTTGACACGATGTGCGTTCGTAAAATTTGGCGGCTGGAATTAATCCAAACAATTTTTTAGAGCACACCCCGTGGTAAATGCGATATAAAATGCAAAAGGATATATCACCTGCACTTACCAAGCGAAATGCAGAAGTAAATCTTCCACTTTACGCTGGTATTTTGTGAGGTCATGGTAATTCCCCGGTTCAGTTTCCCCGGTGCGTGCAGAAGTTGCCGCATGACTCTACCACTGTTAAAATATACTAATGTGATTATTCCTTTTTATAGATATAGTTTTATAGGCAACCAAGCAAGTGATGATCACAAAGTTAAGTGGGATGAACGGACGTCACCTTGACCATATCTATAGTTAGAATAGTACCGTTGACCAGTGTCCAAGGAAACTAAGGCTACAGCGATATTTCCTCGAAAAAATTTCCTGCTACTTTTTGGTGATATTTAAATAACATCATGGGGTTTTGATTGGAACGATATAATACAGGCTTTTGGATTTCGATTTTTTAGTCGGTTCGATTCTCTGCACAGACAATTGACTTTTCAAAATTCAATGAAATCTCTTTGTTAGAATATTTAAAAATAAATTTACTTTTATAATTATTAAGTACAGTGAATTAAAACACGTAAAGGAGACGGGCGAATTTGGGCCTAACCGTTACACAAGTGAAATATTTACCAATATTTTTTTACAGTTTTTTTGTAGTTAATAATGAAATATTAAGCAGTTTTATCATAGGAAAAGAAATTAAATATTAAATAAAAATAATACTGACTTCCGTTGTTTTCATTTTTAAACAATGCTGCCGGATAAAATAGGTTAGTTAATCGATTTTAATACAAAAATAGAAAAAAAAATAAAAAGTAATTCAGTGTTTTCTTCTTTAGGTAATTAGGAAACTTATTATTTAAATAATGGTTTCCTCGTGACACTTAAAGGTTTCCAAAAAGTCGTAAAACAATTTGACTGAACCGGTTAATAAATCGATTTCACAATCGATTATCATTGTTTTATATAGGCCACAAAGCGGAAATGTCAACGTTAGTTCAAAAACTCAAGCGTCAATCAAATCATTTGTTACGTTTGCTTGGCTCTGATCTTACGGTGGTAGTGAATATTTTCTGTTGTTTTTGTGTGCTGCAATAATATTCCGATCGTTAACGACTCTGGCTACGTGTAAAGGATTCTGACGGTTTCACAACACAAAACAAAAGGATACAAAAGGATAACTTAAATGATTTTCCCCAGCTCACACATAGTGATTTAATAAAAATATCTTTAGGTATTTATCAAATTAGGTAGGCTAGGTCCCATTATGGAAAACACATACGACAAGATGGGCGATATGAAATAGAAGTGTGTCAAGAAACGGTTAGCAACCCACTAAGAGAACTGTCAATATCCAACCATTCTAGCTGGTTATTAAGTGGTCGAATAAAATCGAGACATACTTAAGCTCAAAAACATATTTTACATATATTTTAGTTGACAGTTATCATAATGGTAGAGAGGCCATCAAACGCTATTATTGTAATTATATATATATATATATATATATATATATATATATATATATATATATATATATATATATATATATATATATATAATAAAATTGGTAAGAAAAAGAACTGTAGGTTGCTGTTGTCATGTAATGTCCATAATATGGTACCTAAGCTGGGCAAGGCATCAGGAGAATTTAATACCGCATGCACCGTTTTTAGACGATATTTTATTTTTTTATGATGAAGTGGACGATTAATAAGTCAATAAAAGAGAAATTGTTTTTAATTCATACTCCCTCAGCTTTTTTATAATTATTTCAAACCTCTAGAATTTAGTTGGGCGGCCACGTCTGAATCCTCTATGTGTGAATGTCCTACAGTACATAAAATAATGTTATACTAGTTTACAATAGAGTCTAATAAATATTTTCTTAAAGTGTAATGGGAGAGCTTGGTGTAGGAATTACATTCTAAGCATAACGCAAGCAATAACATTGTTTTCATACAAATCAATAACATCCTATATTTTTTTCTACCATGAAGCAGTTGTAAATATTTTAGTTTTTTAAAAATGGTATTGGTATATGAATAATATAATGCAGTAATCGTTACTGTAACATCAGGCCCAGCTTTCTATGAACTTTCGCCCGTCTCCTTTGCAAAATCAAAATTAGGTATTCACCCGCAATAACGTTACCAGATTGAATACAAAAACCTTAACCGGTTTTTTAAATATAACATGACACCAGAACGATATTGAGACTTTTCCTCTATTCTAGAAATTTGAAAAAAAGTGAGCAAGAGACTAGATTTATAATCGAGGATAGATGTAGATGTCTATGAGCAGCAGCAACCACTTACCATCAGGTGCACTGTGTGCTCGTTTGTCACCCTATCCTATAAAAAAATTGATGTAAAAAATTCTTAGTTGTTGCTACTGCTCAAGTCTAAGGGTATATTGCAAATTTTCAGGGAAACGAAATATATTTACGTTTCAGTTTACTTATTTTGAATATATTATTAGTATTATAAGTATTGGTCGTATTTTATAAATAAAATATGAAATTTCTCATAAAACTTCAGAAAGCTTAAAACTTACGCAAGTTTCGTTACAACATTATTTTACTTAAAGTCCGTATGGGTATCACGTTTCTTTTGTAAGCATACTCGTATATTTATGTAAAGTATTTTTTTTGCGGTCGAAATACAAGAGAAGACCTACGTAATTCCATTTATACTATCTCGGTCCGGCAAAAATATAAGGTACATGCGTTTAAATGTATGGTGAGGGAATTTGAGGCAGGATATGCGCGTTGTCTTTCTGGTAATAGTAATAGTACAGTAAAAACTGCTGTTGCCAACGAGCCCGCCGAGCATGGCAATAATGACATATATACAGCCATGAGCATCTCCTCGTAAAATATATACATATTATATATAAATATATTATATATAAATATCAAACAATTAAAAACTCCGTAACCTTAAGGTGTGAAGAGTGCATTATAACCGAATTCAGATGGTGAACGTTTTAGTTTTATACATTTTTTACTCACTATAAACCAGTGCTTGACTACAATCCACTTGATTGTAAATGCTGATTGAGCCCTAGATATTGCCTTTAAGGCACGCTCACATTTAATTAGATATCTTTATATGACAGATGCTGACAAATTATCCCTCTCCCTATCTAAACGCATCACGAGAGACAAAAGAAACAGCATGGTCCGATTGCTGCGAACACCTCTAAATGCATCCTATAGTATACGTGGCAAAACCACGCTGCAGCTATAATTATGGTTGTAACACGAATTGGTTAGTTAGACAGGTGTAGGGCAATTCTTTTACAGAATAACACCATAAAATACATAATACATAAACACTCACGCCTGTCACCCAGAGGGGTAGGCAGAGACTACAGACTTCCACTTAGCACGATCCTGACATACCTTTCTCGCCTCTTCCACATCCTTATACCTACGCATACATGCCCGTCGGTTAAGGGTACTCTTAATTTGGCCCATTTTTAGTATATCGCTAATTTGGTCGACAAACTTCAGCCTAGCATGTCCCTTTCCGACTCTTCCATTCACTTCTGCAACATATATTTGCTTTGTCGGTCTTTCCGCATTCATTCTTTCTACATGACCAAGCCACCGAAGCATTCCTTTCTTAATCCTGGTCATCGCATCATCTTGCAAACCACACTCTTCTTTTATCACACGGTTTCTCACCCTGTCACTCAGATTCAGCCCTAACATACTCCTTAGCGATCGCATTTCTACTGCATTTATTCTACTCTCGTGCTTCTTCTGCCACACCCAACTTTCACTGTCATACGTTAAATACATACATAACAGCATAAAATACAGCTTAATAAAGCTGTGTTTTGTATGGTGAGTAAAGTGGAACCAGAGACCCTTTTCACTGGAAACAAGGCTTTCCATCCTAATCCTCAGAGGTGACAACGCAATTCAATTCAATTCAATTCAAATCATTTATTGCGAATATAGGTTGATACAGATGGTATTGTCATAGTTTATCACTTAGAGAACAAAAACTTAGTACAGCTATATTCCGCCATTTGGCATGCAACATTCATTACATTTCATTAGTTTTATATTAAATTATTTTAACATGCTTTATTTATAATTGGAGTTCAAAATCAAAATTAATAGCGATATGTCAATTTAGGTAATATTATATAATTCAAGTCAATTTAGTTATACTGTCATGTATTAGTCAATTATTGAATTTCATATTTATCTTCGAGATATTCTTTCACACTGTAGTATGCCCTATTAACGAGAAATTGCTTCAATAGTATTTTAAAATTATCTATGTTGGAACATCTCAAAATGTGTAATGGTAAATGGTTATAAATTCGAGGGGCCATACAAAATATGCCGTTGTTAAATTGGGCTGTTTTGTTTGATGGAAAACCTATTTTATGATTATTACGTTTACTGTGTAGGCACTCAAATAAAGAAATATGCGTAATAACAAAGACGGCTACCTCATATATATAAAGACATGGAAGTGTTAACAGTTTCAGACTAATAAAAAATGGTTTACAACTATCCGTCTTTTTTAACTTCACAATAGCCCTTACACATCTCTTTTGGGCTCTAAATATCATATCATTGTCTACAGAGTTACCCCAAAAAATGACACCATACCTTAACATTGATTCTACATAACCGTGGTACGCAGTGATGACCGTAGATTGATTCACAATTGTTCCAAGTCTATGCGGTGCATAAGAGAACTGGTTTAGTTTAGTACAAATATCTTCTGCTTGAGATTTCCATTTTAAGTTTGAATCGAGATTGAGGCCTAAAATTTTTGCATTTTCGACTACATTAATTTTTTGTCCGTTGTAGCATAAATTAAGATTAATTAAATTATTTTTTATATTTCTGAATGTCATTAAATTTGTTTTATTTAGATTAATTAATAAATTATTATTTGACAACCATTGAATTATAATGTCTAGTGTTTGATTTATGTCAGATATCATTTTATTTTTGCTTGTGCTTGTAAACATCACTGTACTGTCGTCTGCATATAATACCAGATCTTGATTTATATAATTTGGTAAATCGTTTATATAAACAAGGAATAATAATGGACCAAGAATACTTCCCTGGGGTACTCCTTGAGTCACTTCACGATATGACGATGAATGTACTATTTGTCTATACGTTTTTGAGCATATGCGCGTAATTTGTGTACATTGTTTCCGATTTATTAGGTAAGTTTTCAGGAGATTAAGGATATTTCCTCGGATCCCGTACGCTTCTGAATTACTTAAGAGGATACTGTGATTAACATAGTCAAAAGCTTTAGTTAAATCCATGTATATAGCAGATACTAAGTGATTATTATTAAGGCTTGACATTACAGTACGTAGAAATTGAAAGACAGCTAAATTTATGCTTTCGCATCTGCATTTTGTTCTCAATCAAGGACAAATGTAGATGATTATGTGCCACCGCACCCACTTAAAATCAGCTGGACTATGTCCTCGTTTATCACCCTATCCTGTTTAAAAAAGAATACCTAGAGGCCAGCTAGTATTGATTGATTGACTGCCAGGATTGATTTCAAGCAAATCACGGTCACCAATAAGCCTCTCACAAGTGAGGCTGATTAATGAACACAAAGGCTAATTGATGGAAAATTGATGCTTCGGTCTATAGGCACAAATGTCTTCTTTTGAATCAATCAAGTACCAAAATGTTTATGCGTCCACTAATATTTGGTGATGTTTGTAGTTATATAGTTTATAGTTATCTGCAGGCTGCAGTAGCAAACTCCAACAATATGGATTCGTTCTCGCAAAAATAAGATTAATCCTTACTAGTATTTTTACCTAAATAATGGAGGCAACATAGCTACAAAAATTGAACAAAGACAAACATCTAGACTCAGATCAATTATTTGTAGGCTATGTAAACACATGTTCCATATCAGATTTAAGCAGACCGCCTTCAGAACCGCAACTTCATGCCGTCACTGCACCACAAAGCCGCCTAAACCGAATATGACGTTTATATTGTCAAAGTTATTACAATATTTTGTTTCAATAAGCTCTGGCATGTGATTTTTTTACTATTTAATAAATAACAATAATTCTTGCAGCCGCTTTCCATTACTAGCCAAAACTTTCTGTAGCTGTCTCGTACACTACAGATAAGTCACAACATGAGACACGTGAGACTGGTACTGTGCAAAGTACATACAGCCTACACAAGTCTAAAGGCACTATTGGGACGGTCCAGTATAAAGTTGATGCGCTTAAACAGTAAAGCCAGATTCATTATAATAATAATATAATTCACCTTTGCTGCTAGGCTAAATAACGTGGCAACTATGGCAAAAATTAATTATATGACAAAAATGAATTATTGAAAAGTAAAGAGCATATTTCTCTACAAATTTTAGCTTTTCTTCAAGAAAAGCTATAATTTATAAATTACGGTAGCTGGGGCTAACTATGACACTACAAACAAATTAAATGTACTAATGTCATACTACTCCACCGCGCAATTACCATGGGTGCCCAAAGTTCTTCAAACGTGGGGATTATAAAAATAATTTAACCACAAAATACGTTAAAAAACAAGATTTTTATATAGTATAAGGTGACGAAGCACACAGTCCATCTGATGGCAAGTGGATTCTGTGGCCCATAGACATCTACATTTGTCCTCGACTAAGAATCAAAATGCAGAAGGGTTATCACCCCTGTGGACTAAGATATAATGCATTCTTTATAGTGAAAAAGGGTCTCTGGATCTCTACAATCACCATACGAAACACACCAGTATAACGCTGCTATTATACACTGGCATTATGTGAGAGCGCGGTCCTTCCCCGGTCGAGCCGACCCATTCATACTACAACTATAATATAGTTACAGCGTGGCTCTACCACGTAAAAAGTTTAATTTCAGACTATTTTTTTAAATCGTGTAAAATAATTAAGATTCCCTTTGAATGGCATTTAAGGTCGTCGTAAAATAAGTAATGGTAATCTTATGAAATGAACTTGTTTTTGTTGTAAAATGTTTGCATAATTAAACCGCTTAACAACGATTATATTATAAAAGGTGAAACAGTTCAGATAAGTTATCAGTTTTTATTTGATATTGTAATAATTAATAGAAGGTAAAATACTAATACCAAATAACAATATTCAATGTTTTAACGTTGTGTAAGAAAGTTTTTATTGTTGTAAGGAATAAAAATCAAAAAGCATACAAAAGTCACTAGACATAATGCATTTAATGGACTTCTTAAAAAAATTTTGAATTCAAGTTTGATAAATAGATTGATCAAACATACAGACGATACATATTTCTTACACTTTAAACCAGAGTCGTTGATCCAGTGGTTGGCCAGAGTCCGAATTTCAGGTCGGAACAAAGTCATTTAATGGGTATATCTGTCAAAAAGTTTTTTATACGAGAGTAGCTGACGGTGTTAGAATCTTATAGCTCCGTAAAAATAAGAATCCGTTGGTCCTGCGACTTTCCCCACCGGTCATGTCGGATTGCAGTTCCATCGGACTATGAGAGTTGGAGAATAGAGAGTTCACCTGCTTGGGCACACACCTTGTGTACTACAATCGTCTCAAGCGCAAATGCTTACTCTTCGTTGACCTGGACGCCGTGATTGAAATTCGGTCTAGAGGACATTATTACGTATATATACTGCCCTCCTTTCCTCACCCCTAAACGTAAATAATTTAAAGAAAAGGCACAACTGGTTATTTGTGCCTTTTATACGTAAATTAATTGAGACATACATGGATCATTAATTAAGTAGACAAGGTACATTTGGCATTTGAGCCTTTTCTTTATGTTATGTTGTAGGTGTGCCTTTTCAAAGTAGTTTTTAGTAAAAATCTGTATGAAGTAATAGTCACATCTACGTATTTGTGCCTTTTCAATGTAATGGTAAACAAATGTGCCTTTTCATTCTATAAAATATAAATATTAGTCTCATTTGTGCCTTTTGAGCATACTGTATCTCCGAATTCCTTGAAGATAAAATTCTACAAAAAATTGAGCAGATGTGCCTTTTTTTTAAAAATACATAAACACTCACGCCTGTCACCCAGAGGGGTAGGCAGAGACTACAGACTTCCATTTGGCACGATCCTGACACACCTCTCTCGCCTCCTTCACATCCATACACCTACGCAGTCTGTGTGTGTGTGTGTGTGTGTGTGTGTGTGTGTGTGTGTGTGTGTGTGTGTGTGTGTGTGTGTCTGTGTGTCTGTGTGTCTGTGTGTGTCTGTGTGTGTCTGTGTGTGTCTGTGTGTGTCTGTGTGTGTCTGTGTGTGTCTGTGTGTCTGTGTGTGTCTGTGTGTGTCTGTGTGTGTACACAAGAAGCCTATATTTTAAAGTTTAGTAGTACTTTTTGTACGTACATACTATGTATTATCTATAGTAAAATACTTAATAACACGTTTTTTTTAGATAATTATCGCCGCCGCTGTTCTTTCCGTAGCTGTCGGACAATACAATAATGGTTATGAACAACGCGCAGTCGTCTCAGAACATAGTACTGCATCAGAGCCACGGCCAAACTGCTCACAGAGCGCCCGCTGTAGTCTTGCACCACCAGCTCGCACATTACGCAGAACACAACGAACATCACCAGGATTACTATGTAAGATATTAATTACATATCCATGTCTAAAAATACTTTTAAAAAAAATGTTGCGCTATCAATCTAATTCCAGCTAAACACTTCCATTGATATGAAAAATGCTTGTGATAAAGTAGTTTTTGATCGTTGTTGAATGGTAAATTTGATCTCCCGACAAATTTTTCAATTGGTAACCTTAACCAAATTATTCACACATAAAACCACATTCCAGGCGCCCCCACACTATTCGTTTGAGTACTCTGTAGCCGACTCGCACACGGGTGACATCAAGTCCCAGCACGAGAGCAGAGAGGGTGATGCTGTGCACGGTTCATACAGCTTGCACGAGTCTGACGGCACTGTCAGAACTGTGGAATACACTGCTGACGCTCATAACGGGTAAGTTATTCAATTACTTGGAATAAAACAAATTATATTTGTTTTATTAATACCCGAATTTTACTTCTCATAGAAAAAAGAAAATTCATCGGAAAAAGTAAAAGTACCATAAATTTTTTTATCAAAATCTATGCAGGTAATTAGGAGGACAAAAATTATGCACACACGCACACATCGTCCTTTTAAATAAGGATAGATAATATTATCATTTTCCAGAGGGCTAGTAATCATAACGAACGATCAATATAGTCATTACTTTCGTCACATTATCTAGGTACATACATTTTAAATTGAATAAACACCAACTTAATTGCGAAAAGTAAGATAAATTTAAATTTAAGCGCCACTTAACCACTTCCATTTATTTAGTATGGAAGAATGAAAATGAAATGAAATGCGATGCTCATTTCTTGTTTCAGATTCAACGCTGTTGTACATCGTGAGGGCCATGCTACCCACGCTGTTCCCGTTCAACATCATCATTGATCTTTTGTTTTTACCCTTGTTGTCCATAATGAATTGTTATAAGTAGTTTTTATCAATATTAAAAAGAAATTTTAAATTTTTCTCGATTTTCATTGTTATTGTTTTCTAATGTACATTATTGTATTAGTACTATGTATGTATTTAAAAAAGGGGTAATATTAGTCTGTCCGTCTTGTTTTTTAACTGCCTCGATGGTATAGTGGTTATATTAGTGCGACTGCTGATCATGAGATCCTGAGTTTGAATCCCGTGTCGGGCCAAAAAATTTATTATTGAGTTTTTCCGTCAAGATATTCTCAGTAGCTGCCCGGAGTCAGGAAGTTGGCGGTGTCTCACCCTCGGGCTTCTAAAAGCACGTAAAGGCCCTGCGCCTGATCTCTCTCCGATCCGTGGTGATAATATTTTAGCTAAGTGTTGAGCCAATCTATTAGTTGGCGAATCAATCAAAACGCGATCGATATATCAAAACTAGCTAGCAGACTTAGTTCCGCAGCATATGCTGTAAAAAACTCTTACCAATGTTGAAATAGCTAGAATAGTTTACTATAGTTATTTCCATAGCATTATGTCGTATGGTATTTTGCTATGGGGACACGCGACTGACACTGAAATTGTATTTATTTTACAGAAGAGGGCCATTAGAGCAATATACAATTTAAAACCAAAAGAGTCACTGACATAAAAATTTAAGGAAATTAATATTTTAACTCTGGCCTCTCAATACATTTATGAAAATGTAATGTACGTATACAAAAATAAAAGTAGTTTTGTGAAAATAGGTGATATTCATTCTGTAAATACTAGGAACAGACACAAGCTTGTGGTACCAGTTACTCGACTTCACCGAGGCAGTAATTCATTCTTGGGGCCATGTATACGCTTTTACAACAAAATCCCAGAAAATATACAAAATTTATCATACACAAAGTTCAAAAATGTTATTAAACTAAGTTTGTATAAAAAGGGTTATTATAATATTAAGGAATTTATTGATGATAATAACCCCTGGGAAGGGTGATCGCTAGCTTTAAAATATAGGCTTCTTGTATATATAATAATGTCCTCCAAACCGAATTTCAATCACGGCGTCCAGGTCAACGAAAAAATGATTTCAAATGTTTTCAAAGCAGGTGAACTCTCTATTCCCCAAACCTCATTTCTTGGCAGATGTACCCATTAAATGACTTTGTTCCAACTCGGAATTCAAGCGAAGTCGGCAGCGTGAAAATCACAATTACTTTAATACATATTACTCGAAATTATTTATATAAAAAGATAAATCATATTCACACAAAATCTTTCATTACAATTTTATAATAAAAATCTATACTAAAACACTAATAAAACTCTAGAAAAATCCAAAAATCAACACAACATTCACGCGAAAATGGCGTACGAAATGAACGTTGATTATAAATAAATGTTAACAGGATAACAGTTTTTTTATTGCACTAGAGGATAGAGTATTACATATTGATTATATAATGCTAAACTTCTTCATAGAAAAGTAGTCGCTATATATAAGTTGTTATGGGTTAAAGGGCTGTGGGTGGCTGCGACTTTTAGGGATTTGACGGAATATGGCTGCGATCTCATGAGACCGCTAGGGGGTTGAGAGGTTAAGACTTTTGAAGGCTGTATGTACTTTGCGTATTACCAGTCTTATAGGTCTCGTGTCTTATCAGTGGTGTACGTGACAGCTACAGAAAACTCTAGTTAGTAATGGGAGGTGGCTGCATGAATTATTATAATTTACTAAATAGTAGAAAAATCACCCGCCAGAGCTAATAGAACCCAAATATTGTAATAACTTTGACAATATAAACGTAATAAAACGGTAAAACGTTTAGGCGGCTACCTGGTGCAGTGACGGCATGAAGTTGCGGTTCTGAAGGCGGTCCGCTTAAATCTGATATGGAACATGTGTTTGCATAGCCTACAAATAATTGATCCGAGTCTAGATGTTTGTCTTAGTTCTTAGTAATACGCGACAGCTTGAAGTGGGGATTGTCACGAGAGGGTGTTCGGCGATGACAACGGTGGCGATGTCGTTGCACCGTAGGTGATCGCGAGTATTATGTAGATGACGAATTTGAATCCGAAGTAAAATACCTAACCAAAACGCAACGATTTCCTTTACGGCTCGGACGGTACGACTTGGCACGATCCATACCACCTTCTCCTTTTGATGGTAAAGAGGCTGTTAAACCACGATCAGACATTTTTTTGTAAATACATAAATACCAACTATTGTGTATAAATGTGATAGATGACACGTACCATCTACCCTGTATTGTTAAATTTACAATAATTTAAAAAAAATATAGTCATAAACCGAACACTTCTTCTTTGAATCTTTTACAATATCTTCAACAATATTTTTCATGACTATTTTGAATAAACAAAGAAAACAAGAAACAAATTCGACGGCTTTCATTATTAATAGAACTGATCAACTCTCATTCCAAGTTACCTCAAATTCAGGTACATGCACATACATATTATTATTATTACAATAAAATAGTTAAATTATGTGATTATATTATGAAATTCAAATGGAATCTCATTAAAATCGTAACATCCATATTCACTAAAATTCATCAAATCATCAACACATTGAGCACTAAACAGAGACCAAAATGTCCTATTCATAAAACATACTTCAATGTTGCATACAGTGTCACCAACTTATCTGTGAAATGTCAATTTGCGAAACTACACTCTTACTCAATGCGTTTCGGCCAATAGTGTCGCTTTTCGGTAAAAATAAAAGGCGGTTGCGCTATAAAACCCATCGATATATATGTATTACGCACTGGGTTTGGTATTCCGAACACTCACTATGTTCAACTGAACTGTAATGCAATCCGTACACCTGTTATTGTGGCTTCGATATCCATGCAGTGCTGAGCGGCGCTAAGCGCTAATAATAATTTTACATTAAATCAGCACATGTGCAAAATAAATGAAAATTAAAAAAATGTACTCGATTAACAATACATTCTTAAGAAATAATTGTTTATTATGACAATTTTCGCGCGTTTTATATCAACTGCGCATGCGCGACTCTACTGTTTCCCGCACATGTGCGGATACAGAGTAGTGCACACACAGGCAGGCACAAGGCGCAAGGCACAGCCAAATAAATAGCCCAGTAAAAACTCTACTATTCTCTAATTTTCTTTTATAAATACACAGAACACATTACCACTACGTTACAAACTAAATAGAAAATCACAATTGTAAATAAGCATATTTCTTTCACTTACCGAGTGCTGGAGCGAATTTTTACCAACAACAAACCTTTATGAAAGATAGATTCAGACAATCCTACTTCAGAAATATAAAATTAATAGGTCTGGATGTCTTTCTAATTATTTAATCAATTTTAACAAATAACATTACATAAACATAACATAAACACTCACGCCTGTCACCCAGAAGGGTTGGCAGAGACTACGGACTTTCATTTGGCACGATCCTGACACACCTCTATTAAAAAATAAGTCTTCGTCACTTATTCAGTCTAATGCCGCCATATTGGCTCGCTAGTTCCCTTGTTACAATAACATTTTAAATATAAGTAATTATTTATTTGAATGATTAATTATGTGAATATAATATCTTGTAAAATATCTATTATTAGTAAAGGAGTTATTTTTATAATTCTTAAACGTTAGGAATAAAAATGGAGTCTCAACTATTTTTATGCAGGAAATAGCATTATTTAGATGATAAAAGAACATCCCAATGACAATTAATCGCTTAGAAACTTGTCATAAAAAGAAATGTTTATACATAATAATCTAACAATACTTAATAATCTAACAATACTTAATAATAACATATATCTAACATATATCTATTCAAAATAGTAACCATTTACATCAATACATCGCTGCATCCGATGGAACCACTGAGAAGAGCACTTTGGCAACTCGTCCAACTGCTTCCTCCACATCCATTAAACGTTTCCCTTAAAGATTTTCCTTTCTTTTCGTGAGATAAGGGCTACAGGGCGGGTCTGACGTCGCCATTCGATGATTGCATGACGACGCCATCGATTTTTGCTTGGCGGTGTGCGACGAGGCGTTGTCGTGATGAAGGAAGATCCTATTGCGAGGTCGTTTTTCCCGAACTTTTTTCAAGTTGTAAACAATTGTTAGTGTAATACTCTGCAGTAACTGTTTTTCGATCCTCTAAAACAATTGTTGCATAGTGACCTGTCCTTCTGAAGATCGAGGCCACAATTTTTTTCCCACGCTTCTACACTTTAGTTGGTAACTTCTCGGAAGGAAACACGCAGACAGCATACTCTCTCTTAGTTTCAGGATCATAACAATAAATCCAGATTGTTTCACCCGTAAGTGTGTCGAACACAAGATTTCATTCACCTCCGTTCAATCATTGAACAATGTCAAAACACCAATCAACACGACGGAGTTTTTGGACCTCTGTCAAATTATGAGGTATCCACCAGGCACAATACTTCCTGACCACTAGATGTGCATGGAGAATTTTGTGCACTTGAATTATACCGATGTTTAGCTTGTCCGAATCTGCTGATAAGTCACTCTTTTATCAGTCTCTATCATACGCCGCACAACACTGATGTTATCTTCAGTCGTCGTCGTAGAAGGCCATCCCTCACGCAGATCATCGATGAGATTAGTGCGACCACGTTTATAGTCATTAAACCAGATGTAAACAGTCGCACGAGATGGGACTTCATCGTGAAAGGTCAATCGAAGTCTATCATAACTTTCTTGTTGACGTAAATGACATGGAAAGTCATAAAATATGATTGTATGAAAATTTTCTTGCGTTAAATTCATGCTGACGTAACACAGACAATTTTCAATTTGCCGCCAAATCGTAATCAAATAACAAATTAATAAAATACTCATACATAGGTATACAATCATATTGGGAAAGAGTTCCATTTTCAAAATTTGGACTATTTTTTTATTATATCGTTTACAAGTGGCCAGTTCCAAAACTTTTAAGTGTCGCCCTTGTATAATGAGTAAAAAATCTATAAAACTAAAAGCGTTCACCATCTAAATTCATTTACAATAAGCTGGGATCCACGCTAGGTTCTTATGCAACGAAGTCACGCATCAGTTCATCAGTTCATTTTCTAAAATTTATTTTTTAAATAATCAGAACATTTGGAATAGAATGCAATACAATGCAGCTGACATATTTTTGATAAAATTACAAATTAAAAGATGACTCTATTATATTTTATCATCACATACTAACTACTAAACGCATGTGTATTTTATTTTTGCCGGACCTGAAATGACATAAGTGGACTTATGTATGCCTTCGCTGAGATTCCGACTGCAAAAAAAAACTTTACATAAATATACAAGTATACATTGCAAAACAAACGTGATACCCAAACTGTTATTTTAAATAAAACAATATTGTAACCATTGAAGTAATATGTACTTACGTACTAGAACAGCTATCTCTAACAAAAAATGTGCGCAACTCTGTGTTCGCGTGTTTGGTTTTTTATCATAGAATAAACATAGGTAGAATGATCCGTAGGTAATAGTAGATTGTATTTTTAAATAGCTTAATTATATCGAGAACAATATTTAAATATTGTCATTTATTTTGTATATTATATTTGTTTATTTAATATAATATTACATAATATTATATCACAATTATATTTTAATGATATTTTTATCTGAATATTTTAAAAGGTATCTATGTCAAATATAAAAAAACATACTAAATGTATGTTTATCAAAACTTATTAACATAAAATTTAAATTACAAATATATTTATTTAAATTAGAATCATAAATGCTGTAAATAATCGTTCATAAATGCTGGGCACGCGAGAGTCAAAAATTGACGAATTTATTCCACTTTGACTTTGAAGTGGACTTTGAAGTGAAACCTAAAAATAAAATAAAAGAATAAGAAGCAGATTTAAACATGAAAAATTTAGCCTAATTATAATAACTTACATATGTTTCTACAAAAAAAAATGTGTATAATTCATCATCTATATTCCATGATACGAGATGGCGTCTTAGGAATAATTTGTTTTATTATTAATTTATAATACTTTTTTATTGATTAAGTATCTTATTAACTGATGACAAGTAATTCCTTGGTTTTTACTGACATTTCTTGAATTATTTGTGCAATATCTAAGTACACAGGACGGCATATTATTATCAAGAGATTTTTTTTAATCAACACAACACGTGACAACTCTACAAGAGCCTAGCCAGTGACCGATTAAAGTACGGTGCATGCACCGCAGTTGAGTGGAACAGAGTAGCTAAAAGCAGTGTCTCCTCTAGAACGTAGTACATAATAGCTCAATGATTGTAACAAAAGTGCAGTCAAACTTGGTTTGCTCGCGTATTGATATTTTAAGATGAACACTAATCCCCTGGTATATCACGGCTCATAATAATTGTTTGCATATAATTCGAAACGAAATATTGTTATATTCTTTAAACGAATCCATGGTTTTAGATACCATCGAAAGCAATTCTGATGCGCTATTAAAATGTTACCGTCTTTATAGTCGTATTGAAGGTATGTATTATATGTCGAAACAGTTTTATATATTGGATTACATATACGTATGTAGATATAAAAGAGTATTAATTACGCAATTAAATAATTTTAGCATTTGTAGGTATTTTAGCATTCAAAAAATCAAATATAAAATCTTACAATGCTTTTAAAAATGCTTTATGAATGTATGGAAATGCATCCGCTTACCGAGTTAACATATTATGATTATAAACAAGCCATAAATAAATATATTATAATATTTGCTACGCTATGTAACCACTTAATAAAATAAACATTCCGCATTATGTGTTAAACTAACATTAGCCTTTTTTAAATAAATACTTACATAGTACTAATAAAATAAAATGCACTGGTTTATTGTCTTAGGAAAGAATAACAACAAAAACCGGGAATAATGTAAAATTTCCTTTTAATATTGATAAAAACTACTTATAACTATTAATTATCGTCGACAAGGGTAAAAACAAAAGATCAATGATGATGCTGCACGGGAACAGCGTGGGTAGCATGACCCTCACGATGTACAACAGCGTTGAATCTGAAACAAGAAATGAGCGACACATGAATGTGGTAATTCTCTTTTACTAAACAAATGGAATTTGATTAATGGCGTCTGAAGTTTTTATCTTACTTTTCGTAATTAAGTTAGTATTCATTCAATTAAAAAATGTATTTTACCTACATCATGTGACGAATGTAATAACTATATTTGTCGTTCGTTATATGCGTACTGCAAGAATATTCTTGTATTTCCATCTAATTACAACAAAAATCTATTACACCGGCTAGTAGGTTTTTCAAAGTGAAGCTTTATTGTGTTTAGCAACTTCAAAACTTCTAATTAGGTGGAATAGAGTTTTCAGACTTATTGTAGGTTAAAATATTAACATAGTAAATACACTATTTACAACAATAATAATAAATACACCAATAAAGATAAAGAAACAAAGTAGCTATAAAGTGATCCCACTGCTAGAAAACAGGCCACCTCTCATTTCTAAGGAAGTGGAAAGCAAGAAAGAAGAAGTAAGGCGGGATGCATAAAGTGGTAAAAATTGATTTATCATTCAAATCTGTCCCTTATCCTCGATGCTGGAAACGCTGGCTGATTTTCTTCGCCTAGTCTCTTTTATCAATCACTGGAAGAGAAAATAATATAAGCACTCGTCATAATTTTCATTGTAAATTTAACTATGCGAGCATCCCACGTTTGACCCCCATCAGCACCAATGAATTTCCAAATTACAATTTTAAAATTCAACTTACTACGTGCGTGGCAGTGAAGTAAAACATCGTGGGGAATAACCGGCATGTCTGAGAAATACTTTGGACTTATTAAGTAGGCCAAAACAAACTGCAGCAGCACAGCGGTTTAATTACTCAGGTTTCATTGAAAAGGATATTATATATCCTTATTTAAAAGGATGATGTGCGTGTGTGCGTTAATATCGTCCTTCTAGACGGCTGCATGAATTTAGATTAAATTTTAATGGTAAACTTACCTAATTTTTTACCATGAATTTTGTCTTTTCCATGAGACGTGAAATTCGGGGACAAGTAAAATAATTATAATTTGTTTTTATTCCGAGTATTTAAATTACTTACCCGTTACGCGCGTCAGCGGTGTATTCCACAGTTCTGACTGTGCCGTCAGACTCGTGCAAGCTGTAGGAACCACGCACAGCATCACCCTCTCGGCTCTCGTGCTGGGACTTGATGTCACCAGTGTGCGAGTCGGCTACAGAGTACTCAAATGAATAGTGTGGGGGCGCCTGGAATGTGATTTTATGTGTGAATAAATTGGTTAAGGGTACCAATTACAAAATTTGTCGGGAGGTCAAATTTACCATTCAAAGACGAAAAAAACCAATTGTAGCGCAAGCATTTTTCATATTATGTAAGTGATTAACTGGAATGAGATTGATAGCGCTATTTTTTTAAAGTATTTTTATACATAGATATATAATTATTATCTTACATAGTAGTCTTGGTGATGGTCATTGTGTCCTGCATAATGTACTGGTTGGTGTTGCAAAACTAAAGCAGGCGCTCTGTAAGCATTTTGACCGCGGCTCTGATGCAGTACTATGTTCTGAGACGACTGCGCGTGGCCATGTCCATGTCCATAACCATTGTTGTACTGTCCGACAGCTACGGAAAGAACAGCGGCGGCAATAACAATCTAAAAAAAAACGTGTTATAGCTATTTTATTACAGCTAATACATATTAAGAACGTAAAAAAGCTACTACAATACTTTAAAACGTAGGCTTATTGTATATATAATAATGTCCTTCAGACAGAATTTAAATAACAACGTCCAGTGTTAATGAAAATCTGACTGGAAACGATTATAGTAAACGAGCGTGAGCTTAAGCAAGTGAACTCTCTATTCCCAATTCTCATAGTCCGATAGGACGGTAATATGAGACGACCGGTGGGATAAGTTGCGGGACCTTGTTTGTTTGAGTTGCAGGGCTTTATATACTTTCCGAGGCATGAGGTTGTCATACCGTTAACTACTCTTGTATGAAAATTTTTTTGACAGATATACACATTAAATGTTTTTGCTCCGACCCGGTATTCGAACCCTGGGCCAACCACTGGATTAACAAGGCAGTCAAGGCTTAAAAGAACGACTCTGCTATTAAATATAAGACATAATATGACGTATAGTATCATTTGTATGTGATGATCAATCTATGTACGAAACTTAAATTCAAAAAAAAATAAGGAGTCCACAAAATGCATCAAGTCCAGTGATGATTATCGTATGCTATTCCTGACAAGAACACAAATTTCTTACAAAACCTTAAAACATTTAATATTGTTATTTGGTATTAGTATTTTACCTTAGTATACATGTTTAGTCCTTAATTATCACAATGTGAAATGAAAACTGATAATTTATCTGAACTGTTTCACCTTTTATAATACATTCGATCGTTGTCAAGTGGTTTAATTAGGTAATCATTTCTTTACAACTAAAACAAGTTCATTTCATAAGGTTACTATCACTTATTTTATGACGACCTTAAAAACCATTAAAAGTAAAAGTCTTTTATTCTGAATGGTCTTTAAGGTCAAAAATATTTTACACAATTTAAAAATATTGTATATGATATGAAACTAGTGTTTTTTAACGTATTTTATGTTTAAATTATTTTTGTATTCCCTACGTTTGGAGAACTTTGGGCACCCATCGTTATTGCGGGGTGGAGTAGTATGACGTTGGTACTTTTTGTATGTTTGTAGTACTAAGATATTTAACGCCAAAATGTCATATTTAGCCCTTGCTACTTTAATTTATAAATTTTAGCTTTTCTTTTCTTTACTGTAGAGATAGATGTTCTTTATTTCCCAATAATTAATTTTTGTTTACTTACGCATTTAAGAAAATGTACTCTTAAAGACAGTTACTTCCATAGTTGCCACGTTATTTGCTTTGCAGCACAGGAGCATTATATTATCATTATGATGAATCTGGCCTTACTTGTTAAGCGCATCAACTGTATATTGGACAGTTCCAATAGTGCATTTAGACTTATGCAGGCTGTTTGTACTTTAAACATTACCTACCAGTCTCATGGGTCTCGTGTTGCGACTTATCATTGGTGTTCGATTTGATTACAGAAAACTTGAGCCAGTTATGGGAGGCGCATGCATGAATTGTAATTTATTAGTAAAAAATCACACGCCGGAGCTAATAAAACCAAAATATTGTAATAACTTTGACAATATAAATGTATTATTCTGTTTAGGCAGCTTCGTGTTGCAGTGACGGCATGAAGTAGCGATTCTGAAGGTGGCTTGCTTAAATCTCATACGGAACAAGTGTTTGCATAGCCTACAAATAATTGATACCGAATCTAGATATTTGTCTTGGTTCAATTTATGTATGTATGCTGCCTCCACTATTCAGTAAAATAATCCAAGTTATTTTTACGAAAACGAATCCATATTGTTGGAGGTCTCTATTGCAGCCTGCAGATAATTATAATATATATTAAACTAGTTTGCCAGACAACGTTGTCCTGCCCTTTTCGACGACCCTTTGTTATGTCCTATTAAAAACCTTTAAATTCGCAAAACAAATTGTAGGTCACTCATGGGCAAAAAAAACTATCCTATATCTTAAGTTGGACCAAACTGCACACGGTGTGCAAATTTGATTTAAATTGGTTTAGTAGTTTAGGAGTCCATCGCGGACAAAAAACGTGAAACGTAATTTATATATATAAATATATATATATATATATAAATTACGTATTCGGTAATGTTTTAATTAATATATATATATATATATATATATATATATATATATATATATATATATATATATATATATATATATATATATATATATATATATATATATATATATATATATATATGTTATTATGTGAATGTTAGTCGACGCATATACATTTTGTTACTTGATTGATTCAAAGATAGACATTTGTACCTATAGATCCAGACATCAATCTTTCATCAATTAGACTTTGTGTTTATCAATCTGCCTTAATTGTAAGAGGCTTATTGGTAACCGCGATTTGCTTGAAACCAATCTTGGGAGCCTCGAGCACAAGCACATATTCGCTAAACTCTAGGTATTTTTTTATACAAAATAAGGGTGACAAACGAGGACATAGTCCAGCTGATTATAAGTGGATGCGGTGGCTCACAGAGATCTATATTTATCTTGGCTAAGATTAAAAATGCAGATGCGTTGTCACCCCTGACGATTAAGATGGAAAGCCTTGTGTCCAGTAAAAAGGGTCTTTGGTTCCACTATACTAACTATACAAGACACAGCATCATTAAGCTGCATTTCATGCTGTTATGCGGTCTAACCAAATAATTCGTGCTAAATCCATGATTACAGCTGCAGCATGGCTCTACCACGTATACTATAGGATGCATTTAAAAGTGTTCGCAGGAATTACATGCCTCGATTTCTATCTCACCTTTCCATCGTCGGACAACCGGACGGTCGGCTGGTTTGCACCCCATTGTGATCAATACTCCACGCAATTGAACCATAGTGTTTCTTTTGTCTCTCGTAATGCGTTCAGATAGTGAGAGGAATAAATTGTCAGCATCTGACATATAAAGGTATATAATTAAATATGTGCGTGCTTTAAAGGCAATATTTAGGGCTCAATCAGCATTTACCATTATGTAGATTATGGTCAGGAACTGGTTTACGGGAGTTACTTCTTAGAAAATAAAAAATTGAACAAACTATCAAGTTACCTATTAGTTTAATTATATATAAAATTAATAGGTCTGGATGTCCTTTAAATTATTTTTAATCAATTTTAACAAATCTGTCTTCGTCACTTATTCAGTCTAATGCCGCCATCTTGGCTCGCTAGTTCCCTAGTTACAATAACATTTCAAATATAAGTATTTTTTTATTTGAGTGATTAATTATGTGAATATTACTTGTAAAATATTTATTATTAGTATTATTTTTATAATCCCAAAACGAACGAAAGAACGAACAAATTGGAATTAAAATTAAGTCTCAACTATTTTTATGCAGGTAATACCATTATATACTCGTAGATGATAAAAGAACATCACAATGACAATTAATCGTTTAGAAACTTGTCATAAAAGAAATATTTATCCTTAATAATCTAACAATACTTAATAATGTAACATATATCTATTCAAAATAGTAACCATTTACATCAATACATCGCTGCATCCGATGGAACCACTGAGAAAAGCACTTTGCCAACTCGTCCTACCGCTTCCTCGGCATCCATAAAACGTTTTCCTCAAAGATTTTCCTTTCTTTGCGCGAGTCAAGGGCTACAGGTCTAGTCTGACGTCGCCATGTAGTCGATTATTTGCTTAGCGGTGTGCGACGAGGCGTTGTTGTGATGAAGGAAGATCCTATTGCGAGGTCGTTTTTCCCGAACTTTTTCCAAGTTAAGTGGTAAACAATTGTTAGTGTACCATTCTGCAGTAACTGTTTTTCGATCCTCTAAAATAATTGTTGCATAGTGACGTGTCCTTCTGAAGAACGAGCCTACCATTATTTTTCCCACGCTTCTACATTTTAGTTGGCAACTCCTCGGAAGGAAACACACAGACAGCAGACTCTCTCTTGGTTTCAGGATCATAACAATAAATCCGGATTTTGTCACCCGTAAGTATGTCGAACACAAGACTTCAGTCACCTCCGTTAATTCTTTGAACCATTTCACGACACCAATCAACACGGCGGAGTTTTTGGACCTCAAATTATGAGGTATCCACCAGGCACAAAACTTCCTGACCGCTAGATGTTCATGGAGAATTTTGTGCACTTGACTCATACCGATGCCTAGCTTGTCCAAATCTGCTGGTAAGTCACCCTTTTATCAGTCTCTATAATACGGCGCACAACACTGATGTTATCTTCAGTCGTCGCCGTAGAAAGCCGTCCCTCACGCATCGATGAGATTAGTGCGACCACGTTTATAGTCATTAAGCCAGATGTAAACAGTGACACGAGATGGGACTTCACCATGAAAGGCCAATCGAAGTCTATCATAACTTTTACATCGAAAGTCTTAAAATATCATTGTACGAAATTTTTCACGCGGTAAATTCACGCTGTCGTGACACAGACACTTTTCAATTTGCCGCCGAATCGGAAACAAATGACAAATTAATAAAATACATACAATCAAATTGGCAAAGAGTTCCATTTTCAAAATTTGAATTATTTTTTTTTATTATATCGTTTACAGGTGGCCAGTTCTAAAAACTTTAAGTGTCACCCTCGTAAAATGAGTAAAAAATGTATAAAACTAAAAACGTTCACCATCTAAACTCAGTAACAATAAGCTGGGATTCACGCTAGGTTATTTTGCAAAAAGTCACGCGTCAGTTCTTCAGTTCGTTATCTAGAATTGTATTTTAAATAATCAAAAAAATTGGAATAGAATGCAATACTATGCAGCTGACATGTTTTTGATAGAAATACATACTAAAAGATGACTATTCAATTTTATCATCACATACTAAATACTAAACGCATATACATTTTATTTTTGCTGAACCTGAAATGACATAAGTGGACTTATGTAGGTCTTCGCTGAGATTCCGAGTGCAAAAAATACTTTACATAAATATACAAGTATACATACCAAAACAAACGTGATACCCATACTGTTACTTTAAACAAAATTATATTGTAACAAAACTTGCGTAAGTTTTAAGCTTTTCAAGTTTTTTTGAGAAATATATAATATATAAGTATAAAATACGATCAAAACTTATAATGCTTATACTACATTAAAAATAAATAAACTGAAAATTAAATATATTTAGCTTCCCGAAATTTCAATACAGCCCATAATAGTCCACGTCTGGACATAGGCCTACCCAATAGGTTGCCTCATACGGGGGATTCAGCTAAGTTGCTAAGCTTGGCGGGTATGTTGGTCACTGTAGTGTATTTAATTATTTCTGTTTTAGAATTTTATCGGGAATATGCTGCTACCCACATATCTTCTGTTATAGATTTCCTCCATCGGGTATTGCGACATCCACGGGATTAGTGCATTCTATTACGAAGGCACAGCGTTTGCGTAAATTCGTGAAACGACATGTGTCGTGCCACAAATATCTTAATATATTCAAAAAGCACGAATGCCTTATGTTTTTTGGTTTGCTCGCGTATTGATATTTTAAGATGAACACTAATGCCCTGGCATATCACGGCTCATAATAATTGTTTTCATATAATTCAAAACGAAATATTTTTATATTCTTTATACGAAACAATGGTTTTACATGCCATCTAAAGCAATTCTGATACGCTATTCAAATGTGATCGTCTTTATAGGGCTTTAAAAGTTGTCGTATTGAAGGTATGTATTATATGTAGAAACACTTTTATATATTGAATTACATATACGTATGTAGATATAAAAGAGTATTATTACGCTATTAAATAATTTTAGCATTTGTAGGAATTCAAAAAATCTAATATCAAATATTATAATGCCTATATAAATGCTTTATGAATGTATGGAAATGCATTCGCTTACCGATTCAACATATTATGATTATAAACGAGCCATAATAAGCCATATAATATATAATTATATTTGTTACGCTTTGTAGCCACTAAATAAAATAAACATTCCGCATTATGTATTAAACTAACATTAGCCTTTTTTAAATAAACACTTACATAGTACTAATAAAATAATATGCACTGGTTTATTGTCTGAGCAAGGAATAACAATAAAAACTGGGAAAAATTAAAATTTCTTTTTAATATAGAATAACACTACTTATAACAATTAATTATCGTCGACAAGGGTAAAAACAGAAGATCAATGATGATGTTGAACGGGAACAGCGTGGGTAGCATGACCCTCACGATGTACAACAGCGTTGAATCTGAAAAAAAAATTGCAACACATGAATAAATTCAATTTGTCATATACGAAGCGAAGCTATACCGTGTTTAGCTACTTCAAAAGTTACAATTAGGTGGAATAGAATTTTCAGACTTATTGTAGGTTACAATTTTAACATAGTAAATACACTATTTACAACAATAATAATAAATAAACTAATAATACACTAATAAGAAAAATAAATTAGTTCCACTGCTTGGACACAGGTCACCTCTCATTTATAAGGAATTGCAAAGCAAGAAATAAAATGTAAATCGGTATGTATAAAGTGCTAAAAATTTATTTAACATTCAAATCTGTCCCTTATCCTTGAAACTAAAAACGCTGGCTGATGTTCTTCGCCTAGTCTCTTTAATCAATCACCAGAAGAGTAAAGAATGAATTGCTAAGCACTCATCGTGATTTTCATTGTAAATTTAACTATGCGAGCATCCCAAGTTTGATCGCTGTCAGCATCAATGAATTTGCTAATTGCAATTTTAAAAGTTGACTTTCTATGTCCACGGCAGTGAAGTAAAACATCGTGGGTTATAACCGGCATGTCTGAGAAATACAATATTTTTGGACCTACTAAGTCCGCCAAAACAAACTGTAGAAGCACAGCGGTTTAATTACTCAGGTTTTTCTGTAAAGGGTAATACTATACCCTTATTTAAAAGAATGATTTGCGTCGATTTTAATTAAATTTTTATGGTACACTTACGTAATTTTTTTACCTTGAATTTTGTTTTTCCTATGAGAAGTGAAGTTCGGTGACTGGTAAAATAATTATAATTTGTTTTTATACAAAGTATTTGAATTACTTACCCGTTATGAGCGTCAGCGGTGTATTCAACAGTTCTGACAGTGCCGTCAGACTCGTGCAGGCTGTAAGAACCGTGCACAGCATCACCCTCTCGGCTCTCGTGCTGGGACTTGATATCACCCGTGTGCGAGTCGGCTACAGAGTACTCAAACGAATAGTGTGGGGGCGCCTGGAATGTGGTTTTATGTGTGAATAATTTGGTTAAGGGTACCAACTGCGAAATTAGTCAGGAGATCAAATCTACCATTCATCAACGATCAAACACCACTTTTACCGCAAGCATTTCTTATGTTAGTTGAAATGATTAACTCGAATGAGATTGATAGCTCTATTATTTTTTTAAACTATTTTTATACATACATAATATATAATTATCTTACATAGTAGTCCTGGTGATGGTCGTTGTGTTCTGCGTAGTGTGCGGGCTGGTGGTGCAAGACCACAGCGGGCGCTCTGTGAGCAGTTTGCCCGTGGCTCTGATGCAGTACTATGTTCTGAGACGACTGCGCGTGGCCATGTCCATGTCCATAACCGTTATTGTATTGTCCGATAGCTACGGAAAGGACAGCGGCGGCGATAGCAATCTAAAAAAACGTGTTAATGCTATTTTGTTATAGAGTATACATAATAAGAACGTACAAAAAGTACTACTATACTTTTTAATATAGGCTCAGTATAATAATGTCCTTCAGACCGAATTTCGATGAAGTCGTCCAGTGTCAAAGTGACTAAGAATCTGTGCTGGGCACGAATATAGAGCAGGGGTGTGTGCCAAAGCAGTTGCACTATCTATTCCCCCGAGAGATAAGATGCAGGAAGATTCTCGTCTATAAGGATGTAACACAGTGAAATTCTTGTTGTTCTGGCTGCTACCGAGATTTTCTTGATAAAAGTATCTAATAAATAATTAACCGTTACAATCGAACCCGGGGCCATATGATGAACAGTTGCGCTTACAATCACTTCACCAACGAGGCAGTCACGGCTTAAAGAAACAACTCCTTGGCTTAAAGTATACATCTTATACTTTACTAATAGTAATGTTTATAAGTTTAATCAACATATGTATCGAACTTGAATTCAAAAAATTATTTGAGAGATCCATGAAACATATCATGTCCCATGATGAGAATACTTTGCTTTTCCTGACAACAACACAAATTTTCTTATAAAATGTTAAAAAAATCTTTATTTCTCATTTTACTTTAATAAAAAATATATTTTACCTTAGTATACATTTTTAGTCGTTAATTATTACAATATCAAATTAACACTGATAATTTATCTGTACTTTTTCTCCTTTTTATATTCTCGATTGTTGTAAAGCGGTTTAATTGTGCAAACATTTCTTTAACTAAAACAAGTTCATTTCATATGGTTACTACTATCACTTATTTTATGTAAACCTTAACCATGCACAGAGAATCTTAATTATTTTAATAATATAAAATATTTTGTCTGGAATGAAACTAGTTTTTTCTTTACAGATTTTATGATTAAATATTTTTTTTATTTCCCACGTTTCGAGAGTTTTGGTCACCCTTAGTCAGAGCACAATGGAATAGTATATTCTTGATTAACACCATAGGTCTTACTGTGTATAGAAAAAAGACCCATACAAACCGATACTTAAATAGTGAATCTCACCATCATCCTTCTCAGTTAGTAGCTAACTGAGAAGGATGATGGTGAGATCGTGGGCAAATCTTTGTTACAGAGAGCACGAGGGATCTGTGACAGCAAACACCTGGCCGCCGAGCTTCAGCACGTCAAGCAGGTTCTGCAGGACAACAAGCTTCGGGTCCCGCGCCTCCGTCACAGTGACCGAGTAAAGCCGGCCACAGTCGAGCGTGTGCCTGCTGTATTACCATATGTCAGAGGTGTCACAGACAAGATTAGCTACGTCTTGAAGCGAGCATCTATTAGAACATTCTACAAACCGCCGAAGAAGATTAGTCTGTTCTTACCATCCGTCAAGTGTCATATTCCTCTACAAGATGCAGGAGTGTACAAGCTTGATTGTGATTGTGGTCTCTCATATATAGGGCAAACAAAGAGATCAATTAGAACCCGCGTAAAAGAACACATAGCTGACGTGAAGCATCAACGTTCCGGGAAGTCTGCAGTTTGCGATCATATCCTAGATGGCCCTAACCATTACATCAGATTTGATAGACCACAAATCCTCGCTAAAGAACTTCGATTCCTACCAAAGATGATACGTGAGGCTATTGCAATTAAAAAACATCCTAATTTCAATAGAGAAGGAGGCTGGGTACTACCACCTGCTTGGAATCCTATAATTAATAAAATTTAAACTAAACCCAAGCATACCACTGCAAGACTTCAAAACACGGTTAGTTCATTCTGCGTAGATCGGACCAAAGACAATAATTAAAAAGCTGAAGGTACTGCGGGTTAACTTTGACATCGGGACGTCAGTCACCTCAGTCCCCCGTGACCATGGGTGCTGGAAAGCACCCAAAACGTTGGGTATTAAAAATACGCGATAAAATCCGTAAAAGTAGTTTTAATCAATGTACATAGTGTTCGCGTAAATATAAGAAATCATTAGTATATTATTATTAGTTTGTTCCTATCTCTGTTTATAAATTTCAACAACTTTTTTTATAAATTCTTGTATTTATACTCTTTACTTCTCATTTATTTTGCTAAATTTGTGCTCTTGAAATAACATCTACAGCTAAGAAATATATTAGTTAAAAAGAAACATTATAGGATGCATTTCGGAATGTGCGTAGCAATTACATGCTTCAATTCCCCCATCCTATTTCTGCGATCCGCTGGCCTTGATCCGTTTGTTGTGGAATAATTTTCTGGTGTCTGGCTTTCCAATTCCCGATTACAGTATGGGTTGTCTTCCAGGCAAGAATGAAGACTAATGTTACCCTAAGCCATGTTATTTACTAGGCTTTATCACTACCCAGAATATTTAGTCAAGCACTCGCCATACCTATGTAAAAAAAATACAGTCACAGTTTGGCATTAGCTGAGATGAAGAATCTACAGCATGTTCTTTTGTTTAACTAAGTTTCGTGTTTATTATATAGATATTATAAATAATCAGAAAATGTAGAGTACTAGCCATACTTCCTTGCTTCGCACGGGTGATTACTGGATCTAGATGACAACGCCACCTGCCGGGTCCTGTTGTGAACATATATCATACAGGGATGTACTCAAGCAGACACAAAAAATTTGATCAAAATCAGTCCAGCCATTGTTGAGTTTCTGCGAGAGTAACGGACATCAATCGACTTTTATATTCTTATATATAATACAATTTGATCATACTATAAAGAGATAATAATATACAATACAATATATTTCAGAAGGCATCATGGTGATAAAGTTAAAAGTTAAAATTTCTTTGTATTCAAATAGTTCTCGGCAAATGTTAAGGTAATCACTGTAATATAGTATATATATATATATATATATATATACTATATTACAGTGATTATATATATATATATATATATATATATATATATATATATATATATATAAGATAGATGATATATATATATATACATATATATACTATATTACAGTGATTACCTTAACATTTGCCGAGAACTATTTGAATACAAAGAAATTTTAACTTTTAACTTTATCACCATGATGCCTTCTGAAATATATTGTATTGTATATTATTATCTCTTTATAGTATGATCAAATTGTATTATATATAAGAATATAAAAGTCGATTGATGTCCGTTAGTCTCGCAGAAACTCAACAATGGCTGGACTGATTCTGATAACTGCTTAGCCTATTTACAATGTTTATCGTCGTAACCACAGACTACCCAAAAGTGTTGCCATGCCATGACTAAAAACTAACATAAAAACAGATTAAAAATAAACTTTCTCCCACATATATATATATATATATATATATATATATATATATATATATATATATATATATATATATATATATATATATCATTATATCAAATTAACAATTAATAAATCATCACAATATTTATATTTTGAAATACTGTTTTATTTATACACATTAATGATTTACTTACAATATGACATTAAATCTAATTAGTCGTTTTGTATATCGTACATAAATCATTATACCACTTAACTATTATCTATTTTCCAATTTTGTCGCGAAACTTAATTTTTATACACTCATATGGCTTTACCTTCTTAGAGATACAATTTTATGGGAGGAATTTTTTTACAGACTATTAATTTAACTGGGTCGATTATAGTAGGACTACTGAGAATATTCAAGAATCGACTACGGCACCGCAAGAATATAAAGTGCAAGTATAGTAAGGATTTTATTATACATACACATTAGTCTTAGCGATTTTCATAACGCCTGGCATTACGTACGTGCTGATGCCGGAGGATGACAGCTGGCGCTCTGCGTATAGCAATATAACTATGTGTGTAGCCACCGATTTGATGCAGCAAGTGATGATCACAAAGTTAAGTATGATGAATGGGCCTGACCTTGACTATATTCACAGCCAGAGTACTGCCAACGATCAGTGACCGGGAAAACTAAAGCTTCAGCTATTCCTCAAAAACAATTTACTCGTACCTTTTATATGATATTGAACTTGTAATTTTTTTTGAGTACGTGGTTGTATGTTTTAACTTTGTTTTAAAATTGCTCTTGTTCTACGTTATTATTTATATTAATGTCTATTTCTTCTTTAATTTTATATTTTAAGGACGTTTGAATATACAAGTCAAGTGTGACAAATACGGCAAATCCTTATAATATTAGAAATTAGTACACACACAGGTGAATTGCTTTTACCGAATTTATATAATAAAATAAATATCTTTATGTTTTTTTTTCCTCGAATTATTACATTTTATCAATTATTTGCACAATATTAAAATTTATAATATTTCTTACCATACTTAAAAAAATTAAAACTTAATAATTGAAACTATCATACAGTCCTCCACCCCCGCACTACGTAACTTATTTGTTTTTGTTCATTTTTAATAGCGTATATAACATAAGTAAGTCGTCGGTATTTAGTTGTCTTATTTGATTAGTTGATCACAAACTTATAAACTGTGTAACATATTAAAATAAGGCTAACAATAATTTTACGCAACATCAGACGCTTGTTAAAAAAGACTTAATAATGTTGTCGGTGACTGCTAGCGAAAATATATAGAAAGCGGAATAAATGCGTTTTAAAAAAAATAGTGAAAACATTTTAGCAGAATAATAATTAACTGCACAGTAACAAACTAGATACGCTAACATTACAACTGAGGAAATGGACACTTGTAACGAATTTCAAACATGAAAGTTACAGTTGCGTTATCACTCCTGAAGACGAAGATAAAACGTAATTATAACAGATGTTTTACTTTTCAACCTACTCATAAAAGTCGGTGCACTATTTGACCGTCGTAGAAATACGTAAGAGATTGATACTAGTACGAATGGACACTTAGGAAGGAAAAGAGCTTTCATTTCTTGTTACCTTGCCTTCAAAGCACTCACTTCTCCTGTAAAATACTCACGCGACAGCTTATGTTCGAACACATTGTTATAAACTATCAGAACTTAGAAAGAAAAATAATATCTACTCGATATCTCCTCATATCCAGTAGCTCTGAAAGTAATAACTTATGCTTTGAAATACTCAACTCAGTACTAACGCTTATTACCCATTAGCTCACAAAGAGCAGGGATTTTTAGATAACATGAGCAGCCAAGCAGTTTTTACAGGCCATTTTTTACATCTGGAGGTAAAGGGTGACACGCAATAAGCTTTGTCACCAAGCTCGTTCCTGGGCATTGCTCTGAGATTTTGTAAGCTTTTCTCTTATTTGTCTCTTACGACAGTTATGGTGGTTATGAAGATTACTTCCTTTCTTTGTTTCAAATAATATACAAAATAAATTAAATTAACTTAATATAAATATATGAACCTAATTTTTACCTATACTTCTGCTCAGTATTATTCAAATTTCTAGAATGGAGAAAAAAGTTACGATATCGTTTTAGTGTCGCCTAAACGTTTTTCATGGTGTGTATTTTATATATTAGAATGCTATTATTTTATATAATGTAAATAATTTATATTTGCATTAGAGATGGGCCAAATATATACATTTCATATTCGGTATTCAGCATATTCGGCAGTTTTACCGAATATTCGTATTCGGCCGAATAATCGGCTAAATGACCGAACATTCGTTAAAGTAGTACTCAAAGCCTCCACGGTATTGAAATGTACGAGAAAATTGAATAATGCAATGTGTTTCATAATTTTACTGTTGAAAGTATGTTTTATTTATGGGTTAAATAAACTTGTTTGATTTTTAAGGCACTGTAGATTTATTTCCAGATATAGCAAATAGAAAGCTTGATAAAATGCTTTTGTAATTATTTCACTTTACTGTGGTCATCAGTTTCTCTAAAATAAGTACAAATAGTAGATCTTCTCATTATATTTCTTATTATCAATTTTCACTAAGAATAACACAACAAAATATCTTTTTTCTCACAAAAATAGTCAAAATAAAGTACTGGACGAATTGTCGGAACATGCCGGAAATTTTATCAGTACTATATGATGTAATGACATATAAGGTGTGATGGGGGAGGGCACCTAGTTTGACACATCTTCAATATATCGCCAATTTAGTCGATAAATTTTCGTCTAGAGCTCCCCTTGCCAACTCTACTCTTGCGACACATATATTTGTTTTGTTGCTCTTTCCTCATTCATTATTTCTACATAACCGAACGACTGAATCATTCCTTTCTAATAATGGTCACAAGATTATCTATATATTATGCTATTTTTCTTATCACACAATTTCTCACCCTGTCATTCAGATTCAGCTCTAGTATACTCATTAATGACGGATTTTTCTCAGTATTTATTCTAATCTTGTGCTTCTTTCTCCACACACAACTTTCACTAACGTACATAAATTTAGAGACTTACACAGTATTGGGAATTGCCATACGTGCCTTTATTGACAGATTCTGACTTGCCATAATAAAGCGAAGAGTTTCGTTAAATCTGTGTCCTAAGGTCAGATATCATTTTGTGACCTTGTCATATCTGCCATTCCTGCTAAAAACATATCCCAAAACCCAAACGCATCTACTTGCTCGAACAACTCCCCTTCTATTCAGCTACGCAGCCACTAAATGAAATAACATTCCGCGTTATCAAGTACAGTATATTTTGCCCTTTTTTTTAAAACACATACATAGCATGTTACTGTGGTTCATCAGAATTTTTTTTGTTGCACTAGAAATAACAATAAAAATCGGGAATATTTATAAAATATCTTTATTATAGATAAAAAACTACTTACAATAATTTATATACGATAACAAGAGTCAAAACAAATGATCAATGATTATGCTGAACGGGAACAGCGTGGGTAGCATGGCCCTCACGGTGCACAACAGCGTTGAATCTGAAAAATCAATGAGCAATACATGAATCATCTTACATCACAGCTTAATTTAAAATCCCGATGTAAATGTGTTCATAATTTTACTTCTCCTAAACCTGATTTTGATGAAATTTTAATGGTGTTCTTAGATGGTTCCCAGCAAGAGTTGGACCGCGTAGGAGGTACTGTTTTCGAGATCCTGGAATCACCCATTTGACGCCGGGGCGGGTCGCCAGCATGTGGGCAAGATTGAAAACATATAGGTTTTGCACCCATACTTTTTCAATCTTGTACAAATTTTATAAAGAAAGCTTTAAAACATTTTTTCAATAATTTGGTTTTTCGTATTAGGTATGGACGTCATGGACCGATAAATAATTATAATTGGTTTTTATTCCAAGTATTTGAATAACTTACCCGTTATGAGCGTCAGCGGTGTATTCAACAGTTCTGACAGTGCCGTCGGACTCGTGCAAGCTGTAGGAACCGTGCACAGCATCACCCTCTCGGCTCTCGTGCTGGGACTTGATGTCACCCGTGTGCGAGTCGGCTACGGAGTACTCAAACGAATAGTGTGGGGGCGCCTGGAATGTGGTTTTATGTGTGAATAATTTGATTAAGGGTACCAACTGTGTAATTAGTCAAAGATCAAATCTACCATTCATCAACGATCAAAAACCACTTTTACCGCAAGCATTTCTTATGTTAGTTGAAGTGATTAATTGGAATTAGATTGATAGCGCTATTATATATATATATATATATATATATATATATATATATATATATATATATATATATATATATATATATATATATATATATATCTTACATAGTAGTCCTGGTGATGGTCGTTGTGTACTGCGTAGTGTGCGGGCTGGTGGTGCAAGACCACAGCGGGCGCTCTGTGAGCAGTTCGGCCGTGGCTCTGATGCAGTACTATATTCTGAGACGACTGCGCGTGGCCATGTCCATGTCCATAACCGTTATGGTATTGTCCGACAGCTACGGAAAGGACAGCGGCGGCGAAAATAATCTAAAAAAACGTGTTAATGCTATTTTACTATAGAGTATACATAATAAGAACGTACCGAAAGTACTACTATACTTTGTAATATAGGCTTTTAGTATAATAATGTCCTTCAGACCAAATTCCGATGAAGTCGTCCAGTTTCAAAGTGACTCAGAATCTGTGCTGGGCACGATTATAGAGCAGGAGTGTGTGCCAAAGCAGTTGCACTATCTATCCCCCGTTCTCATAGTCCGATGAACGGCAATCCGACACGACTGGAGAGATAAGGTGCAGTACGATTCCGATCCATAGGGATGTAATACTGTCAAATTCTTGATTTCAGGCTGTTACCGAGAATTTCTCGACAAAAGCATCCAGTAAATAATTAACCGTTAAATTCGAACCCGGGGCCACATGATGAACAGTTGCGCTTATAATCACTACACCGACACGGCGGTCATGGCTTAAAGAAACAACTCTTTGACTTAAAGTATAGGACTTATACTTTACTAATAGTAATGTTTATAGGTTTAGTCAATATATTTATCGAACTTGAATTAAAAATGTATTTGAGAGATCCATGAAACACTGCGTCCTGTGATGAGAATATTTTGCTATTCCTGACAACATCACAAATTTTCTTATAAAACGTTAAAAAAATCTTTGTTTCTAATTTATCTTTAATAAAAAAATACTTTACCTTAGTATACATTTTTAATCGTTAATTATTACAATTTCAAATTAACACTGATAATTTATCCGCACCTTTTCTGCTTTTTATATACTCGATTGTTGTAAAGCGGTTTAATTGTGCAAACATTTCTTTAAGACGAAAACAAGTTCGTTTCATAAGGTTACTATCACCTATTTTATGTCAATCTTATAAACCATGCACAGGGAATCTTAATTATTTTAAATCATTTAAAATATTATTTTGTCTTTAAAGAAACAACTTTTTTACGGATTTTATGAATATTCCTTATTTCTAACATTTCGAGATTTTTGATCAGCCATGAGCAGGGCGCAATGGCTAATAATAGTATGACGTTAGTATTCTTATTCGTTTGTGGTTACCTTAATTTATAAATTTAAATTTTTTTTTAATTTTTGCCAAAAAGTGTGTTTTTTAAATCACATTTACAGCTAAGAAATATTTTAGTTAAATAAGTAATATTACAGGATGAATTTCGGAATGTGCGCAGTAATTACATGCCTTAATTCCTCTATCCCCTTTCCACAGTCGTATAAACAGGAGATCGACCTGCCTTGATCCCTTTATTGTTAATATATCACGAATTCGAACTAATCGGTGCTAGGACTTTCGTAATGCGTACAGTAAAGGAATGGAATTTTCTGGCATCTGTCTTTCCAATTCCCGATTACAGTATGGGTGTCTTCCAGGCAAAAGTAAAGACACTAAACCGTGTAATTTACTAAGGGCTTTATCACTACCCAGAACATTTGGTCAAGCACTCGTTATATGTAAAAAATAATAGTCACATTTTGGTATCAGCTGGGATCTAGAATCTACACCAGGTTCTTTTACAACTAAGTTTCGCGTTCATTATCAGAATATTATAAATAATCATAATATATAGAGTAGAGCGCCACCTGTCGGGTCCAATTGTCCAGGGGTACACCCAAACACACACACAAAAAATTCATCAAAATCGGTCCAGCCATTTTCAAGTTTTTGCAAGACCAACGGACAGCAATTGATTTTTATATCCTTGTATATGAATATAGATAATACAATACAATACAGAAGACATCTTAGTGATAAAGTTAACAATTAAAATGTCTCTGTATTCGAACGGTTTTCAGCAAATGTTAAGGTATAATCACTGTAATATATTAAATGATTTTACTAGTATATATATATATATATATATATATATATATATATATATATATATATATATATATATATATATATATATATATATATATATATATATATATATATATATATATATATATATATATATTACTTTATGAAATAAATAATCAATAATTCATCACAATATTCACATTTTGTAATAAGCGTTTTATTTATCCACATTATTTACTTATAATATAGCATTAAATCTTATTAATTATTAAGTATCATTATAAATCATTATACCACTTAACTATTATCAATTTTCGAATTTTGTCGCGAAACTTAATTTTTATACACTAATATGGCTATTACTTCTTATGGATGCAATTTTATGGAAGGAAAAGTTTTATAGGGATTATTAATTCACCTCGATCGGTTATAGTACTGAGTACTGAGTACTTCCCAAGAATGGACTATGGCACCACAAAAATTTAAGTCCAAATATAGTAAAGATTTTATTATACTTACTTACTTAGTAGTACTGGTGATTTTCAGAATACCGAGCATTATGTTGTTGCTGATGCTGGAAGATGACAGCTGGCGCTCTGTTTGTGTAACTGTGTGTGTAACCACCGATCTGATGCAGCAAGTGATCATAAAGTTAAGTATGATGAAAGGGCCTAACCTTGACTATATTCACAGTCAGAATAGTGCCGCCGACCAGTGGTCAGGAAAACTCAGGCTACAGCTATTCCTCAAAAACAATTTACTCGTATATGTTTTTTGTGAACTTATGTGTTTGTGTTTGCGATGTGATGTGTTTTAATTTTGTTTTATATTCCTTTTGTTCTCAGTTATTATTTGTAATACCTATCATTACCTATAGAGTCAAATCGCCTAAAGTTACCGCATCTGCTCTGCGTCTGCGTAGCTTTGCGGCTCTGGATATGGAGTTGTTGAAACGGAAAGCCGCCTCAATAGATTGGTCAGATATTTTTAATACATCAGATGTAAATCATATGGTAGAGACACTGACTAATAATATCCTTCAGTTATACGATGCAGTGGCGCCGATTCGCAATGTTAAAGTCAAGCGCCCCCCCCCCCCCCCCAGCACCGTGAATGGACAGTGACATCCGTAAAGCAATGGCAAAACGTGATCAGGCTTTTGTAAGATTTAAAAACAATCGCTGTGATGCCAACTGGAATGTATATAAGGCTAAACAGATGCAATCGGATGGTTCGAGCTGCAAAACGCCGACATATCCATAAGAATATTATAAGCTCTTCGCCAGCCGGCACTTGGAAGTTTCTTAATTCCCTTGGGTTAGGTAGACTAAAGAATTGCCCTGATATGGGGTCAATATCTCTCAATGATCTTAATAAGCACTTCTCCTCGGCAACTAACGTCGATAATTCCATTAAACATAGAACTATTTCTCTTATCTCATCACTTCCCAAAATCGACGCACACTGCTTTGCTTTTTCTCCAATAACTGATGAAGATGTTAGTGATTATTTTTTCCATTAAATCTAAAGCAACTGGCAATGATGATGTGAGTAGAAATATGAGTATACCCATACTTGAAAACATTCTCCCAATCATTACCCACATCATCAATTTTTCTTTCTCTACTGGGGTTTTTCCATCTTTTTGGCGTAAAGCATTTGTGCTTCCACTTGCCAAGTTAAATAATCCCAGTTCTCTTAACCATTTTCGACCAATTTCTATACTTCCCTTTCTTTCAAAGACTTTAGAATCAGCTGCATACAAACAGTTATCCAGCTACATTTATAAAAATAATCTTCTTAGTCCCTTGCAATCAGGTTTTCGTCCTGGGCATAGTACAACCACTGCTCTCCTTAAAGTTCTGGATGACGTACGAGAGGGTATAGAGGAATCGAAATTAACGGTTCTCGTATTAATTGACTTCTCCAATGCTTTCTGTACAGTTGATCATGACATTCTTCTTGCTATCTGTAAATACATGGGTTTCTCTTCGTCAGTTGTATCTGTATGCTGACGATTTACAGCTATACGCTCGGATTGATCCAGCAGAGGTTAACTCTGCGATCAAAATTTTAAATCTAGGTCTTGAGGCCATCTGTGACTGGTGCAGAAATTATGGAATTGCTGTCAATCCTGTTAAATGTCAAGCGATAATTCTCGGTAGTCCACGCCGTATAGCTAAATTAGATTTTAATTCACTCGAGCCTATCGTTTACAATAATAGCACAACTATTCCTCTTAGTCAAGTAGTTAAAGACCTTGGGTTAATGATTGATGCTAATTTAAGTTGGCAATCTCAGGTGGCCGAAATAAGCCGGAGAGTGACAATCACCCTGCGTGGCCTTTATCGTTTCAAGAATTTCCTTCCAACCGAGACTAAGGCTATGTTGGTGCGAGTGCTTGTTTTACCACTCATTGATTGTGCTGATGTGTGTTACTCTGATGTGAGTCAACTACTTCTGTGCAAATTGGATCGTTTATTAAATATTTGCATTCGTTTTATTTTTGGCCTTCGTAAATACTATCATGTATCAACATATCGTTCTAAGCTTAAATGGCTCCCTATCCATCAGCGTAGATGTATTAAAATTCTTCGCACGCTTTTTTCAATCCTATATGATCCATGCACTCCCCAATACCTGAAATGCAAGTTTCAGTATTTGGGTTCTTATCACGATTGTAACCTGCGATCCTCCGAGGGAACTACATTATGTGTTTTTCCTCACCGTACCAAATTTATGTCTCAGTCTTTCGCCGCTGAGGCCATAAGGCTATGGAATAAACTACCCCCTCATATCAGAAAACCGACTTCTGTTGCTACATTTAAGATGATGGTGACTGATCACAACCTTTCTTCTTCCAGCAAGTAACTTTCATATTTAATTGTTTCTGCTTATATGTGACTTGACATTTTAAATTATTTAATTTGTTTTAGTTATGTTCGTATGTAAGTATACTTAAAATGTATGTATTATGTACTAGTTAAACATTGTGTATGAAATGTATCATATATTACTTGGGTTAATTGTAGTTGTGTATATTTATTTTTGTATTTACACTTATGGTATGTTTATTTATATATTTACATTTACGTATAAATTATCCACATATTTTATGGCACCTGCTAAAGTTCTCTGCTTAGCTCATGGTTGACTGGTAGAGAATGCCTAAAGGCATTAAGTCCGCCAATTGTACATTTTAAGTGCAATAAAGTTTTTTAAATAAATAAATAAAATAAATATTCCTTCTTTAATTTTATATTCTACGGACATTTGTATATATTAGTCATGTGTTATGAATGCGGCAAATCCTTATAATATTATAAATTTGTCCACACACAGGTGAATTACTTTTACTGAATTTATATAATAAAATAAATCTCTTTATGTTTCTTTTTCTTAAAATATTACATTATATCAATTATTTACACAATATATTTTCTGCATGTCAATGGTATGTTGTAAACAGACGACAGACGAAAGCATTGATAATGCCTTATAAACCGGCCGTGCCAATATTTCTCGGGAAATCGTCGCCGAGTACCGACAAACTTGTGTCTGAAGTGATGTCTTTGCTTACCAAAGTCTCGGATTGGGAGCGACAAAATCCCGAGAAAACGCAAGTTTGCGCGTTAACCGCTAAAACGAACCCCTTTGTCGTATCTTCTCAGTTTGAAGGCACTTCTCTGCTGCCTCAGATAGTATCAGAATCCTCAGCGTCGACATATCGAATAGTGTGCAGTTTCGTGGTCACTTGGAGGGGAAAGCCAAATTGACCTCTAAAAAGCTTAGCGTGCTCAGCAGTGCAGAGCGAGATAGTATTTCCAGCCGGCACATCGCTTGCAACTTTACAAAGCGCAAGTTCGGTCTCACATGGAATACTATTCTCATCTCTGGGCCGGGGCACCCCAGTGCCAGCTCCTTCCACTTGACCGCATCTCGACGACTGAGTTCTTTCTGATCGGCTCGATTTACTGGCGCTGCGTAGGGATGTTGCATCCCTTTGCGTTTTCTATCGTATCTACCATTCTGAGGAATTGTTCGGATTAGTTCCAGCCGCCAAATTTTACGTACGGATATGGGGTCAAAATTAAAAATACCATCCTCACCATCTGGATGCTTTGCGGTCCTCTACTGTAAGCTTTACCAGGAATTTTATTCCTCGTACAACTTCTCTGTGGAATTGCTTACCACCGCCGACTTTTCCGGATCAATACGACTTAGAGACCTTCAAGAAAAGGGCTTACTCTTTTCTAAAAGGCCGGCAACGCATCTGCGATTCCCCTGGTGTTGCGGTTGTTCATGGATGGCGGTAGTCACTTACCATCAGTTGAGCCGCATGCTCCTTTACCCCCTTTTCTATAAAAAAATTGATGGTGGCAGAAATAAATAAGAGGGTGGTACCAATCCAAACGGACTTCTAGGAAGGAAAAGAGCCTTACTATCTTGTGATTTTGCATTCAAAGCACTCGCTTCTCCTAAAGAATACTTACGTGACAGCTTATGTTCAGACGCAATGTTATGAACAGTAAGAACTTATTAAAAAAAACAATCTCTACTCAATATCTCTTTATATCCAGTAGCTCTAAAAGCAACTTTTGATTTGCAATAATATTGATTCCAGATAGGATTTGAACACAGGGTCAACGACCCAGTAGACGTGTCTTATTATTATCATAAAGTCACACGGTTTTAAAAATGAAACGAAAGTAGTATTTTTTCTAATTTAGACCACCCTAATGCAACATAGAAGAACTCGTTATATTTTAAACTGAATATTTCCTACACACACGGCGTCCCTCATAAATCATTTACTAGGTATAGATCATAGAATAGTTATTTATAAATGTGATAGTTATGCAAGTTTTGAAAATAAAGTATTATTATTATTATTATTATTAGCCCAGTATATAATATACCCACTACGTTTGCTATAAGTTGGCTTATAAACAGACTAAATGAAGAAAAAACTTGAGTGATATGTACCTTATAATTTTACTCTTATAATATTTATCACGTACAAACAGTTGTAGGAAAACTAAATATTTATATCACTCACAAGTAAATTAAATAATTTGTTCTAATTATTTGCATAAAAATAAAAATTAAAGTTAGAGTCTATATATGTCCGTCCCACTCCTGGGCACAGGTCTCCCCTCGTTTCTGAGAGGGGTTTAACGTTACGAAATGTCCACCGTGCTGCCTCAATGCGTGTTCATGTACTTCCTTAATCTTTAAAAATATTTCGTTTTTATTTTCGCATACATATAGGTTTGTGCAATGTTGTTTTTTTGTTATCGAGCACGTAGTAAAAATGTATAAATTATAAAAAATATTAACATAGAGGTATTAATATATCGATGGTCTAGAAGACAAACATGGTAATTACGGACCAGCCAATTTTTCAAGAGGACTGTTTTTAATGATTCAAAACTTCTAGATACTATAACTTAAAACTGGTCATTGGAACTGTGTAAATACTGCCTATAATGGGTTAGGGTACTTATCTATATACTTAATTATCATAAAGCCGAGCATCAATTATCTAAAATATTCTATAAAAATAACAAAATAGCAAAAAAGGGTATCACTTAGTATGTTTGTACACAAATTTTATATAATATTGTCACTTAACACTTTCGTGTTTTGTATATAAATTTAGGGTATAATGAAGAATTTAGTACCGATTTATTAAAAAAATAATTACGTGTAAAAGTTTCTTTATTACCAAACAAATAAAACATGTAAGTATTACGTTAGTATTATTATTTAAGTATTATAAACGTAAATTTTTAAGGTCAGTCTTCGGACTCTGAGCCTAAACAATCGTTAATTATATTTTCTTCATCAATAGAAGGAATGTTAGTGTAATAATCAACGTAGTCTTTTGGGATCACTCCATCCTTCAACAGCGTCATCAAATCCTTCTTCTTAGCCTTTAAAATTGTCATCTGGGAACTGTATGCTTTTTTATCGGCTTGTATAAACTAGAAATACTTGATCCCTTTTTCTTCTTTTTTTACATGCAGCAATGTCAATTTCTTTGGAAGTCGTATCACTTAGTTTATATTTGTAAAATACCGATCCCGGAGACCCCTTTCTTACTTGTATCCATTTGATGGTCATCCACTTTACTGTTTCATTATTTTTGTTTTTTACCATGTTGCAATTCAATGACTTTTCTAAAGCTTTTAAATCATAGAAATCAGGGTACTTCATCATGATCACATCGTAAGGTTTGGGTCTGGATCTCGCAGAACTGACAACTAAAGCGTACTATCTTGCAGTAAATATTTTTTATGCTTTCGGGCACGCTCTATACTTGCATGTATAGAGTCAGCTTCCAGGTACGAATGGCCAGATTCCAAGTATTTAAGGTTAACTGTTTTCAAATGAGGCACATTTATTACGGCATACAGTGCTGCCAATGTGACATATTTGTTGCGATTTTGGCCACTGCAGGTGTCTGAAAAGGATGTAACAGTTTTTACGTTTTCAGGCAAATCCATCAAGTACTTGAGTAAAATTGAACCAATTTTAGTGCTGCCTTTTTCCGTTGTTTTCGTCCCACATATAACATAGTCTTGTATTTTGATAAATATCTAAAATAGTAAAATTGTAGATAGAAAATTTCCATAAGTAGTAAATTTTAGAGTCAGCGGTGTGAGGCACTGACAATATTGCCTGCAAGTCAAATGTTATTGCACGCTTCGTACCATCGCCTTCTATGCTTTCTTTCTTGTCGTATGCCTTCACTTCCAAAGATTCTTTTTCTCTTGCTCTATGTTCATCATAGTCTCTTTGTAAACTGGTTTTGTCTTCAGCACACTTGTACACATTGCATTTAGTGCACTGATCCTTTTTCGGTTTGTAAAATGCTAGTGGTGGGTCATACGATTTGAAAATCTTCTCGTAAACATATAAAGAAACAGGATTTATATTTCTTCCTGGACAGAATTCTTCTTTGTACAATTTATATAAGCGAGCCATATTAAGGTCACTCTCAAATATATTTTTTTGGAGTCTTTTCTGCAATAGTGATAACCAATTCCAGGAAACATGTCAATATGCAGTTTAACAATAATTGTTTCATTGCTTCTGAAGTTTTGTTTCCAGGAATAAGTCACTGCCGTAGATCATGACCCACGTAAACGCAATTTGGTCCCATCTGTTTAGTGCAAGTATCAATCACTTCCACTTATAACGAAAGTGTTGCAAAAAAATTTTTGACAAACTCTGTGTCTACCTGTGTTTTCGTGACAAAGAAAATACTGTCTAGACATAGCGCATCGTTTTGTAGCTGCAACCGTTATACGTTGAATATTTGCGTGTTTTATGAGTTTAAATGTAAATTTTTTGATATTTCCTTTCTCCAAGTCCCCAAAAATTACGACTGAGATCAGCTCTTACATTTTCTGGAAAACTATTACATATACTCGTATATATACATATCATAGAAAAAAAATTACATTTGTATCTACATTTACTGCATTCTGTAGGAACACAGTTTTTTGCGCTAACAATGTTACCCTTTCTGTTGATATAATATTTACCGCTTTGACGTTTGTTTTTTGCTATATTTTTCTTCCACGTTTATTAACCCAGACAGTTTGGTTTTTTACTTTTTTTCGGACATTTGTTTCCTCAATCTCGTACCGAGATATATCAGATGAAGTTGCAGGTTTGGTTTGGTTAAGGGGAATTATTTGAGTCTGACAATTGAAGATCGAGGATTATTTGCTTTATATTAGTACTATTCGATGTACTCGTAAGTGGTGACTGTCTAGAATTGCGTGATCCTTGCAAAGGAATCGATTAAGTGTTAACTTGTGGTTCAAAAGTAGTGCTAAAAGCAATATATAGATCATTAGCTGTGGAAGCGGTTTCTTTAAGAGCGTCGGTGAATGTTGCGGGTGGAGACAGCGGCACCGAGGTAGTGGAGGCGGCGGCATTCATCGTATTTGTGGGAAATTCGGTGTTTACTGCAGGCGAAGACGATGGTACCGAAGCAGAAAAGTCGTTTTGTACATCACCGTCGACATCGGGAATTTTCGTTGGAACATCGGTCGTTTTCGTTGGAAACGCCGACACGTGCAAATAACTTTAGTACTCTCTGGCCCCTGTTTTTTACTCAGAACTTTGTTGTTAAATCATTTACAATATTTGTCTACAATGACCTACTATTTTTAAAGCACTTAATATTTTTGATCATTTGCTGGCGAGTTTTCAGTAGTATTATGATCACTTAAACCATTTGTCTACCGGCACTTGAAAATATTTACATCAATTAATATAATTGGAAATTGAAAGATACAAAATGACAAACGTAATAAAAATATTTAGCTTATTTGTCAATCATGGTAAACACAAGCGAAATGTCATAAATCTATTTAGCATTTTTTGTAGTTAAACTGATGGTAAATAACTGCCATTACTTTTTTTGGCTTCAAAATGACATCACTTACTATGAATGTACAAATAAAATTTAGACAGAAAGAGACGGAATAATGTAATTTGGATGAGTGGGATCCGTAGAGCATGCTCATTTAATACATTTGGCATTAAAATGTTAAATTATCAAAATTTTGTAATTACCATGTTTGTCTTCTAGACCATCGATATGTTTGTATGGAATGGAATACAGGTGCCATTGCCGCACATAATACTGAAGGCGTTACGCGTACTTTGTAACATAAGACGTTATAATATATTACAATATAATATGGTGAGATGCAACTTATTTAAAACAAATCATCACCACATCTAATTTGTTGGATCAAATATATGTAAACTAACAGCATCGGTAAGCTTAATTTGTCTTTGATAAATGGCGGTTTTACCATCTCGTATAAACCAGGAATAGTTCGGATTAATTTAATTCTAATTAATTAATTTCGATTAATTATAGCCTCCAAATTTCACGAACGCACATCAAGTCAAAACTCACAATAATATCCACACCATCTGGATACTTGACGATTGACAACTTTGCATTTCACTATGAGGTTTCCTCCACGTACAACCTCTTTTTTGAATCGTTTATGTTTTTTTTTTGTTTTTTTGGACAGATACGACTTACGGACCTTCAAGAAAAGGGCTTACTCTTTTATAAAAGGCCAGCAAAGCTCGCACCTGTAATTCTCCTGGTGCTACAATTTTTCATAGGCGGCGGTAATCACATACCATCAGGTTTTTATTATAGGAGAGGGGGCAAACGAGCATACGGTTCACCGGATGTTAAGTGACCACCGCCACCCATGAACAACTGCAACACCAGGGTAATTGGTGATGCGTTGCCGGCCTTTTAGAAAGGAGTAAGCTCTTTTCTTGAAGGTCCCTAGGTCGTATCGTTCCGGAAAAAGAAAACTCTTAATGAAACGTACAGTGGTGGACCGCCACGCATCCAGATAGTATGGACGGTATCGGGAGGTTTGCTTCCTCTTCTATGAAAAAAAAACAAATATAAAATTCCCAATCCAACAACGGTAACCAGCGTGAAAGATTCGAGGCTCATCTTATGGAGAGGAACATATTCGGTAGGTTACAACTCACTGCTGAATATAGCCCTCCCAAAGAATGTCTTACAGCAGGCTCCTAGGCCACTTAAAATTATCGACTTCCTGCATGTCTTACCAGGTTACCTTAGGTAAAATTTTAGCTGTGTTGCTGGCCCATAGCTACTTCAGCTTATAGAACGGTTGGGCTGGACAACAACAAAATCGGCACTGTTGTGCAAATCAACCAGTGCTGATTTTGTTATGGGATGATTAAACCGCCATTTATCGTGAGCTATAGAACCTTTCAAACGTTTCCCGTAGGCACATTTACGACACCAACGGGACGAAATTGGTGATTTATATAAGTTTCATCTTCACATAACCTTTATCAATTTATACAGAATTATTTAACTTTTTACTATTTATTTTGGCAACGAACAGTCGCCTACAAATTAAAAAAAATACACGCAATTAATTTGTTACAAGTAGACTTGCAGATCAGAATTTTGCTAGAATTATGAGTTAACAGGGAATGTGAGAGTACGAATAGTTTTCTAACCATATTAGACATCGAACATTGAAAATTGCTGAACACGTTTTCGTGTGAATGTTATTGTGTTGATTTTTGAATTATTTTTTTTCGTGTTTTATTAGTGTTTTAGTAAAGTGTTTTATTATAAAATTGTAATAAAAGTTTTTGGGTAAATATAATTTATCTTTTTACGTAAATAAATTCGAGTAATATATATAGAAATGATTGTGATTTTCACGCTGCCAACATCCGCTTCGTATGTATTTTTTGTTATCATAATACAATCAAATCTCTTTGTAATGAAGTAAAACCTGATTTTTGTTTAGACCATGGAAAAGTTATGGAAAAGTAGTCTCTAAGTTTTAATGGTTTAAAGTGCTGTGGGTGGGTGCGGTCTCATGCGACCGCTCGGGATTTTTATGGGGATTGAAGGGTTAAATGAGTTTGCCGGTTAGTTTTTGTTCCGTGGTTCTTACCAGCGTTGTGTTTGTAGTTGTTTGTATGTTTTTAAACTGCCCCCACGATACGGCAGAAAATCCTAGTGTGGCGGTAACGTATTAAAAAAGAAAAAAAATTGTTTATGAAAATCTCTCTTATATAACACAAAAAGAAAAATTTTGGTTATATGAGCTAACGAATATAAAAATATATCGGAAATTATTATGGGGGATGTATTGAACTAAATTTCACTTAACTCTGTAATTAATCAAAATAATGCAAGGAATTAACCGGTATTAGAATTAACCGGATTTTTTTTTATTCCTTAAGGGCTTTTGGTCTTTCAGCGCCCAATATTTTTCTGAGGATTTGTGTTTCAATTGTGCTCTTGTCTAACTTAACTCCACCAAAGTTGTGCATTGAGAATTGACTGAAAATTAAAATCTTAAGCAAAATATAATTGCAGCCACGATTCCGTTATGTTGTGGGGAATAATAATACCCGGTAATTTCCGGAGCCAGTAAAAGATAATTAAATTTCAGGTAAGTGATTCCACGATAAGTTGGCTTTACGACCATTAATAAGTCTCAGAGACAGCTTTATGACCATAAATAAATCTTAGAGACAGACTTAGAAACAGTTTTAGTCAACAGCGATACATACTTGGAATTTTCACGGATGAGCAAATAATTTGCACATTACACGTGAACGTAGCAAAACTGCCAATGAGGTTTATGAGAAATACTGTGAAGTCATGAATAGCCCATTTTTGTGTGTTAATAAATTCGTTATCAAGGTTAAACTCAGTCATGGAAAAGTCGATTATTCCTGGTGATGCCTCGTTTAGAGGAGAAACACATGTCATGTTTTTGATGATAGTATCTATCTTAGTGTAAAGATGGTTGGAGTAGTGAACTTTTTATTTTTTATTCATTTTCAATAATTTATAATAGAAATATAACTTCAAAGCAATATTTACAAAAAAGAAAAATTATCTCATAATGCAGGATGCGTTGAAGGAAGAAAAATAACCACATTACGTTTTTACGATTTAATTTTGAATACCATGAGGATAAGGTCGCGGGTGGAGGTAGTATTTAAAAAAAATATAGTATCTACTGATTATGTCATAAATTTGCTCCCTGTAAGTCTCACTGAGTCGTCAACAACAACGTTATTACTTAATAAGTGTGAGGAAAGAAGAGGGAATGGCTCGATCTATGATCTATATTTATAATAAAAGTAAGTTTTATTTAAAAATTTTATTTAAAAATTCTTGTAAAAAAATAATAAACATTTGATACAAACATTAATAAATAACACAACATTACAGTAAAATAACCAATGAAGTGTTAAAATACATTTACGGTTTTAGTAAATAACAATCAAATAATAACAAATAGGAACACTTGGATACATTAAAATTAATTATGATACATTATAATTAATAATGATGGTGTTTAGGAATGATGTGGTGGGTGCTGTGCTTCACGTCCGCATGGAAACTGAAAAAAAAAACAGGTTATGTTTTATTATTTCACAATAAGCATGAATCATTATGAAAGTCCCTTTGTGTCGTACTGGCTTTTCCCAAAACATAACCCGTATAGCCGAAACAATGATTAAAGAATAAATTTAAGCTTTTAATAATTATTATTTTTTATAATATAAACTATTAAATATTTATATTCTGTTAAGGGGAAGCAGAATAATCTAGTTGAAGCAATTTTTATATGCTATAACTTTAAACGGGCAATTCTTGTATATATAATCGGAATCTCGGAAATGGCTCCAACGATTTTCATAAAATGTAGTGACCAGTGAGTTTCGGGGGTAATAAATCGATCTAGAATTCATTTATAGAAAATGTCATTTTATTCGTGTTTTCAGGCAATAAAAACTGCTACAATATCGTTAGAATAAGAAGGTAAATTTTGACAGTTTGTTACTGATTATAAATAGCGTAATTGGTATATTGTGCGGTCACAAAATCGTAATACCCTGGTTCGAGTCCTATCTTCAGACTGACTTTATATAATTTTTCAAGTTCCCTTCTTTTTTGAGAAAATTCGAAAAAAAAGAACTCTTTTTTTAGTATTTTTTTAAAAACACGAAAATTTAAATTAAACTTATTGCACTCATGATTTTTTATTCAAATAACCAGTTCAGTTTTTTCTATTATGTCGCTAAGATTAAAAAATATTATTTGTATTTCATCAGTATGTAATTTGTATCTAAATATAATTTCCAAAACACACGAATTAAAAAAAAACCGTGCGAAAAATACCAAGCAAAGCTCGGTCAACCAGGTACTGTGTTTATTATATTGGCACAGACTTTATGCAATTCGATATATTTCATGCCATTACAGAAGCTATTAGAAATTCCACACTTATATACAAATGGAGCTAAAGAAGTTTTACTTCAGTCGTGTGATCATAAGCACACTCGTTTTTTGTATTAACATTTTGTTACTAACAAAATGTCCTATGATTAAAAGTAAGACATATTTAAGAAATTGTCATCTGTCTTACCCGCTATGCTTATCAGCATGGTACTCTACAACTCTTATAGAACCATCTGGCTCGTGCAAGCTGTAAACGCCTTTAACAACGTCTCCATCACGGAACTCATGCTGGGACTTTTTATCACCAGTGTGGTGGTCTTCTACCTTATAGTCAAACTCATACTTGGGATGAGCCTGAAAAGACAAATATTTTAGATTCTACTTCTAATCACACATTGTAACTATTCAATTTTTACAGCAGTTATTAATTAATAAAACAACAATTATTAATTGATTTTAATTCTGGTTTAAGAAATTTATTATCTCAAGAATTTTACATTTCAACATTACAAGGCTTATATATCTACAATTTAATTGACTAGTTAAATTCAGGAAAATAGGTATTCATATTAACTAGCCTTCACCGTGTAATGGGAGCGTAAGAGAATGTCCTACTCGATATCATCCCGTGGGTGTCGTTTGTGCTACAACCGTGATATAGCTGTAATTTGGCTCTATCACGTATAATATAATTATGTACTGGTAAAGAAAAATTAATTTTAAGGATATGAGTTCACTAATCAATATAAAAATAGTATTATTCATACATAGTAGTCTACATGTCCATGACCGTGATCATAGCCATGTCCGTGTCCTCCATCGTGACCGTGATAATGACCATGCACGTGTACTGGATGAGCGGGTCCATCGTGCCGCGAAATGTGCTGCGAAGAGTAACCGTGGCCATATCCTTGGTCATAGCTGGCAGCCACTACAGCAACAAGGATCGTTATGCACAGAATCTGCAATTGTATTCATTAAATAATGAACTGTTATTATGCTTTATAAAACTACATTTCATTTATCACTTGAACACTAAATTCTAAACTATTTACCTTAGAAATCATTTTGCTTTCTTATTTGTGGATATGCTAATGTTTCTAAAATCAACACTTAACTGATACACGTTGACAATAAAACACCTCTTTTATATTGATAACTAAAGTAACAAGCCAAGGTAATATAGATTTCACTCTATATTAGTGCCAGTTAAAATTATTCAACAGCTACAGTATGCGTTAAGTTTTTGCAACTAATTTCGTAAAATCGTTTACTTGACATAGCTACTATATTCGTTAGTGTTGCGATAGTTAAACATAAATAATAATTACGGACAATCGACAACTTGCGTTGTAGTAATTGATACAAAGATCGAAGTTAATTGAACATTCTCCAACAGTCAGCCTATTTTGATTACTATCATAAACGCTTTCTATAGTTACTATTGTGTAACACATTTTACACCTATTTTAAAAAGACAAAATGTTATAATTACAAGATATTTTCACACAAAATACAAGATATTATATGATTAATCGCCTTATTAGATGAATGATTTTAAAAACCATCATTTTTTTTAAAATTTAAAAATTAAAATTAATGTAAACAGTCGGTTAACAGGTATAATTAATGAGATTAAAAGATATTTAGGGCTCAGTAAGTTTTATTATTTTTTTCAATCACACGTTCGTACGTCCTTACCTACCTGAAAATATCAAAAGTAGTAGAAATACGTACTCGTTCGAACCTAGCTCAGATGTTAAAAGTAAATAACCAGAGAGTGATGCCAATGGTAACTGACATTGCCGAGGTCAGGTCCTATACGGAAAGACTTATAACCATTAAATCCAATCGTCGAGCCTCCATAGCCTTTACCATCACTCGATCACCAGTCATCATATTTAACTTTTGAGCATTTATTATATGATGTAATCATATTCAGGGTTTATCGGAGCAGAACCGTCGAGCTAGTAATCCACTCTTCTTCTTTAGTCTTTTTTTGTGTTCAATATTTTTGTATCTGCGATAGCAGCTAAACTTGGGGAAAAAATAGGTATTTAGTAGAAATATATCTAAATAGAGTAGAAACTCTGTGAAGAGCGTGCAGTAGGGTGGCGTATAGAGTAAATGGGAAACGGAATTTTTTACGTAGTAGAGCCATGCTGCGGGTATATTGTGGTTGCAGCACTAATGGGTCGGCTCGATCGGGGTGAGACCACGCTCTCACAGAATACCAGCGTAAAATAGCAGCTTAATACTGCAGTGTTTCGTATGGGGAGTATATAGAACCGGAGGCTCTTTTCACTGGCAACGAGGCAGGGGTGACAACGCATTTGCATTTTGATTCTTATTTGAAGATAAATGTAGCCACAGCGTCTGCTTACCATCACGTGGACTGGGTGCTCATTTGTCACCCTTATTCTATAAAAAAATGTTCCTGTTTTTAGGACTTAATAAATCCTAGTTGAAGGTCACTCTGATAGGAAACGTGTCGCTATCATACCGCGCCGAATGTTTTTCGTTCAGGTCTTAGGCTTAGATCCCAGACGACAGTTTCAAAATAAAATAAGTTCTTAATAAAAAAGTTAAGGTTGACTTCAAGGAACTAAAAAGAATTATATAATTTTACATACGTAAATTGATGTTAAGACCTAGTGGAAGTAAGTAGAGTAAACTAAGTAGAGCCACGTACAGTTAAGTATGGCTGTGGCACGTAGAGCCTCCTAACTCCGTAGCTATAGGAGGTTTATTCATGATATTTGAGATTCTAGGTAAACAAGGGGTTTTATTAACTATATTATTTTATTAACTATAAAATTGTGAAAATTTAATACTTTTTGAGATATGGGTTCGATAGTGGCTCGAATTGGTTATTGTAAATATACATTGCCGATGCGTCGCCCTTTTATTTTCTGAATTTAGGTGATGCAATTTGGTAAACATCATATACCTAAACAGATATCATCATAATATCATATTCATAAAAAAATCAACACGGTAAAACGAAGAATTAGGAGTTATTTCATGGGTCAACTATGGAACAAAAACAAAAAATAATATAAATAAAATTTAAAATGATTTATTTGGTTTAAGTATAAATATAACAATAAATAAGAATTATGTAACATAAAACAGAAAAATTGTGTAATCCATTTAAGGAAACCAAAATTTTTGTTTATGTATTAAACTATTTGAAAGGTAAGAAATTAATACAAAAGATAAACTTAAATTATAAAGTGTAAAATCACAGTTATGCTTGTTCTTCTTGTTCCTTTTGTTCACTATGTTCACTTTGTTCCTTGTCTTCCTTATGTTCAGGTACAATATGGTGAGTTTGGTGTTTGACGTCAGCGTGGAAACTGAATTCAACAAAATATTTTAATTAAAATCAATATATAAACCTTAACGACCTTAGGTACGTAACTATATAAGTTTATAAAAACATATTTTTTAATTTCTATTACTGGCTATTACCTGGCGCCTTGCTGCCGCAGAAAAAATAATTGTGGAAATATCCTTTAAATTTGGAAGAGTTATATTGTTTAATTAAGAATGATAAAATATTCATTGAAATTCAACGATATATAATATATCTTAAAATAAATTATTTACTAATATAAATATACATTAATTTTTATATATTATTGATAATTAAGATAATCAAAGGCAAACAAGCAGTTATTTATTAAATTACCCGCTGTGGTCATCTCCGTGATATTCTACAATCCTGATGGAACCGTCTGGTTCCTGTAATGAATATCTGCCCTTGACAACATCACCATCACGACTCTCTTCTTGAGACTTGATATCGCCGGTATGGTGGTCTTCTACTTTGTACTCGAAGTTAAATTTTGGATGGGCCTAAAAAAAATTAAAATATTTTTTATTAGTGTTTAATAAACTTCATAAAACGAGTTTCATTCTCTTTCTTTCTTCTTTTTCGTTAGATAAATAAAACGCTCAGTGTAGGGTTCCGTAGTTTCCCGTCCGTCACAATAAGTGTTCCCACTTATGAGTTTAGAGGTGGGTAACCATTATGTTCGCGCTCCAGCAGCGCTCCGCGCTCCTGCAACTAGTCCCGGTAGTGGGTACGTGCGCGAACATGGAGCGTGCAACACTGCACGCTCCGCGGCAGGTGCTCCGACTTTCCATCCAAGTTCAAAATAATTTTCCTAGAAAGTTCTTATAAAGTTCTACTTTCCAGATTTTTTTCATATTTTCTAAACTTATGGTTCAAAAGTTAGAGGGGGGGGACACATTGTTTTTTACTTTTGGAGCGATTATTTCCAAAATTATTGACATCATCAAAAAATGATCTTTGTAAACCCCTATTCATTTTTAAATACCTTTCTAACAATATATCACACGTTAGGGTTGAAATTAAAAAAAAATCACTTCCCACTTTACATATAGGGGGGCTACCCTAACAAAACATTTTTTTCCAATTTTTATTTTACCACTTTGTCGGCGTGATTGATACACATATTGGTACCAAATTTCAGCTTTCTAGTGCTAACGGTCACAGAGATTAAGCGAGGACGGACAGACGGACAGACAGACATGGCGAAACTATAAGGGTTCCTAGTTGACTACGGAACCCTAAAAAGGATGACACACAAATTTTAAGTTCTTAAAATAGTACCGTTTAGTGGCGATACAAGGATATGCACTAACCCATATCAACCCGTGGGTATCGCAAAAGGCGACAGAGAAAAACAGATCAAGAGATGGGCAGCAGGGTCTTCCCAGTAACAGTTACCAACCCGCTTGTCAAAAGTGGCAATTATAGCATGGCTATGGGGTAAGCTTATGTTTGCTGTAACGGTAACGGTAACGGTACGGTACGGTTGATGATTATGGATATCGATATCTATCCTCGATTGAAACCTAAATGCACATGCGATGTTATCACTTAGGATTGAAATGGTATGCCTTGTTCTATATGCTGAGGGTGTTTACACAATGTGTGTTTAGACAATTCAACGGTATTGCCATTTAACGCTGGTATTCTGTGCGAGCGTGGGCATTCTCGGATTGATAGACACTCGTTCGGCAGCCATAATGCAATTGCATAGTGTCACAACCATTTTAAATACAATTGTTCGCTAATAAACCCCGGAAAATCGACTGCAGGCTGCCTTTCTCATAACAGAGAGGGTTTGTAATTCGCTGACTTAGCGAACTGTATGGATGATCACCATACACATTACGACATGTCCATTTGATATTCGGTTTTAACATCATTTCTACAGGACCTTTTATGTGACATTCATTTTATGTGACACCCTTCGATTGCGATGATGATGTAGTAGATTGTTACATTGCTACTGGCGTAATTCACTTTTTTTACAATTCTAAACCATCACTTGACTGCTATCCCATCTGATGGTAGGTGGCGATGCAGCCGTAGATGGTGAAGCGCACTATACACTGACTGAAACAAAGCCTGAATAGGCTTTCTTCATCTTGCTTTGAATACATTGTAATCAGATCAAAAGACAGATGCTAACAACTTATTCTTTTCACTGCTTTACGCATGATGAACGATGAAGCAGTTGAACGATGAAGCAATGTGTGTCATCAAAAAAAAACATCAAACTTACGTTATAGTCAATGTGATGCTCATGATCTTCGTCACCTTTGACGTTCACTTTTTCTGCAGGTCCATCTTCACGTGAAACTTGTTGGCTTGAATAAGCATAGCCGTGTCCTTCTGCGACTGCGATAGCAACGAGCACAACGAGGCACAGCACCTGTATAAAAGCTCCAATATAACAATTACAAAGCACGTTGGATTTTTTGTCCTTCTCTATATTCTGTTTATGTTTTATGTCCTTATGCAATCCGTATTCAAATCACCAGAAAAATTACTATTTTAATTATTTATCACAAATTTGACGAGGCTTTTACGTTTTGAATGTAGTAAAATTCCGTCGAACGAATTCACTAGTTATAACGCACTTTAATTTTCACTCATTTCATTAAAAAATTAATAAAATCACTTTATGCAACATGGTTATAACTAAAATCAATGAAAAGCCGTTTAATATACCTTTGCGATCATTTTTATATTTTAATATTTTATGTTTCTGTTAGTTACTTTGTTCAGAAGAAAACTGATAAGGATAAGCAAAATGTATATGCTTTTATATTGGCAATAGGGGTGGGAAATCGAAGCAACGGATTTCACTATAAGTGGTGAATGATAATGGGCGCATAAAATTATTTGTCGGTTGTTATGTACCGTATTTGTAATGATTTCATAAAATTGAATCGCTAATATGACCAGCCTATACAGTGCAACATAGTTTGGTTTTATACTTTGTAGTTTTTCAGAGTTAAATAAAATAATACAAGCAAATTGCGACAATCTAGTCTCTCAATTTTACGAAAATACTTAATTAAATTTCGTACCGAAATTTTAAGCTGCAATTCTTTTTTTCGAAATAAAAAATATTTAAAGTTATATGATATGATTAAAATTGAAGTGTGTGTCTGAAATATGGAAGTAACTGCCTATATTGAGCTAAGAGGCTAAGCGTCCGATCAAAAAGACGTGGTAGCTCAGATGCTCAGACGCTAAGAGCTTGCTGCGAATAACTTAGAACGCGAGTATTAAATATATAATTTCTTCAGTCTCTCTGTCTTTCTATATGTCAAAGCTAATACCCAATAGAAACTATAGTAATTACCTTGACGATCAAATTGAGAGTAATTCTAGGGGTAGTCTAGGACATAATTATCGGAAAATCTTGGAGATTTTTTTAGTTCAAAATTTTATAAAATAAATGGTCTTTGATGATTATCCAAAATCTAGATCACGCTATTTATGGATCCTAACTAAGCAAAGCCAGGGTAAGTATCAGTTTAAAATATATTTATGATATGGTATACATTATTGCGTACTTGATTTGGGTTCTACCTAAAACACCATGCTGTGAACTTACTTGTTGGTTTAGTTTGAAAAAGAGATAGAGTAAATTACCTAACTTCAATTATAATAGGAAACTTATTGCAATTTCATTATACTTCATTTCATTATACTTCTATCAATCAATCAACATTATCGGTTTCCCAACTTCGAAATAGTTCATTAAAAGGGAAAATAAAGATATACTAGAATACAACCAATATTATTTATTTACATAACATGTAAATTTACAATATTTATTACCTAGAATAAACTAAAACCAAAAACCTATATATATATATATATATATATATATATATATATATATATATATATATATATATATATATATATATATATATATAAATATACATCCCGCGATACAATGGCAAGATTGCTGACTGCATTTACTCGCTGAATGGCTAATCTAGTCTTTGAGTGAGAAAAAATCCAGCCCTCTTATTATCTACAGCGACGATAAGCTATCTATATTACAGCCTATAAAAGTTCGCTGTGGAATATAAGCCTTCCGCATTGATTGCATCAAAGGGCTCATTTGCCATAGTTCCTACGCTTGGCAAACGGGTCAACAACCGCAGTTTTTATCCGTTTTTTTTGTAGAATTATGGTGACAAATAAGCACACAGTTCACCTGATGGTAAGGTAAGGATGGTAAGGATGCTGTGGAACATAGACGTCTAAATTTATCCTCGATTAAGAATCAAAACGCAGGTGCGTTGTCACTTCTGAAGACTAGGATGGAATGCCTCGTTTTCAGTAAAAAAGGATCTCCGGATCTTTACTTTATATTACTTGCCGTACGAAACACAACAGTATTAAACTGCTATTTTACTCTGGTATTCTGTGAGAGCGTGGTCCTTCCCCGTCCAAGCCGACCCATTCGTGCTCTAACCATAATATAGTTGCATCGTGGCTCTACCACGTATGAAATATTGTTTTGAGTTATCAGGAAGATGCTTCTACTCATCTTATGTTTAAGTTTTGTGGATATTCTTTCACCGTCACCACTCGGTTAACTATTGGCACGTACACAAAAAGAAATATTTTTGTACGATTTTCACTTTCCTTATCAAGTTTAATGTCTATACGATGGCACTTAAATGCAATTATTGTTTTACTTAAAGTTATAATTATACGGATTTCGTAGTTTAAGATCATTACAGCAATTACCCTGATTATCCTTCAATGAACAAACTGTAAATAGTACCTAGAAATCGTGATTAAAATTCGTAAAACGAACGTTTTTGTATTATCTGTTTTTGTCTAATGTTTTAAGGCATTTACGATCGTGTGCGCGATAGAATATAATACGAGTAGTGTTAATTACAGTAATATTCCATTCACGTATGCTGATGCTTTCGCTTTGTTAATGTATACGCTCTTTTTAAATTTATAGATTTATTTATACTAAATACATTTGTCTAAATCTTTATTTCCCTTTCGTATAGCTTAAAGGATATTAATTAATACGAGTATAGTTCATCACAAAAGCCGTCAAAAAGCTGTGCCGTAAAGCTAGTCGTGTGGTAGCTCAGATATTCGGAGGCTAAGCTCTTGCTGCGAATAATTTACAACGCTAACAACTCGGGTTTGATTCCCACGGTCTCCAATGAAAATGTTAATTGCAATTTTAAATGCTGATTTAACACTTGCTTGGTGGTACAGGAAAACATCGTAAGGAAACCTACACGTTTACAAAAATAATTAATATTTAACATTATATTATTATTGAATACTTAAATATTTCGAAGATACGTGAAGTCTTTAACCCAATAAAACAACATCAAGAAAAATAATAAGGTACAAAAAATATTTTTATATTCCTTGATAAAATACAAATAAAAAGGTCTTATGACTTTTTGTGATAAAGTAAATATTTTCAGAGTTATGAATTTCTAAAGATTTGAATAATCCCACAATCTCATATTTTTGACCCATTAAAACTACATAAAAATTAAAATATAAAATATATGTTTTTTATATTCTTTGACGAAATACGAATAAGATAAATAATGATTTCCTATATTTACGCGAACACTACACATTGATTAAAACTACTTTTACGAACTTTATCGCGTTTAATTTAGTTGACCTTCAATTTCCAACGTTCGGTTTGTATGGGTCTTTTTTCTATACACAGTGTGACCTATGGTGTTGTTAAGATTTCGGACGATTAACACATCTAAAAAGGCTAAAGAATTGTTTGCCTCTAACACCGTAGTAAATTGAATTTTAGAGTTTATGGAATTAAGATGTTCTAAAAATGCAGCTACTTTGTCTGATGGTAAAATTGTCTACCTATCGCTTGTCTTCCATGAACATGTCGGCGACAAAATAAGATACAGATGAGCCCGGTAACACTATCTTCTTGCTTGTAAAACTCTTCCTTCCACAATAGATAGCTAGATATAAGGCAATGTTAGAGTATTACTGCATATTCTTTCAAACGCACAAGAATCATGTTTATTTCTTTTTTATAGAAGAGGGGGCAAACGAGCATGCGGCTCACCCGATGTTAAGTGATTACCGCCGCCCATGATCAACCGCAACATCAGGGGAATTGCAGGTGCGTTGCCAGCCCTTTAGAAAGGAGTAAGCTCTTTTCTTGAAGGTCCCCAGGTCGTATCGGTCCGGAAAAATCGCCGATGGTAAACTATTCCACAGAGAGGTTGTACGCGGAAGAAAACTCCTTTTAAAACGTATAATGGTGGACCGCCAAGCATCCAGATGGTGTGGATGGTATAGGGACGTTTGCCGCGTAGTGCGTTCACGAAATTTGGCGGCTGGGATTAATCCAAACAATTCCTCAGAGCACTCTCCATGGTATATGCGAAAGAAAATGAAAAGGGATGCAACATCTCTTCGCAATGCCAGTGAATCGAGCCGATCGGAAAGCACTCGGTCGTCGACGATTCGAGCCGCTCTGCGCTGGATGCGGTCAAATGGAAGGAGCTGCTACTGGGAAGCCCCAGCCCAGAGATGGGAACAGTATTCCATGTGCGGCCGAACCTGCGCCTTGTAAAGTTGCAGGCGGTGTGCCGGCATGAAATACTGTCCCGCTCTGCTGAGCACGCCAAGCTTTTTACAGGCCAATTTGGCCTTCCCTTCCACGAAACTGCACGTCACTCGATGTGTCGACGCCGAGGATTCCGATACTGGCTGAGGCAACAAGGGGAGTGCCTTGAAACTGAGGGGATACGACAAAGGGGTACCTTTTAGCGGTTAACGTGCAAACTTGTGTCTTCTGGGGGTTAAACTGGACTAGATTTAGTCGCCCCCAATCCGAGACTCTGTTCAGCAAAGACTCGACTTCAGACACAAGTTTATTCCGGCACTCGGAGACGTTTTCCCGAGAAATATTGGCTTGACCAGTGTAAAAAGCATCACCAGTGCTGTCATCTGCATAGCAATGAATGTTACGGGTTTGCAACATATCATTGATATGCAGAAGAAACAGCGTTGGCGATAGCACGCAGCCCTGTGGAACACCAGCATTAATAGGCTTGCAATCGGAGCTTGCACCGCCAACAAAGACCTTGATGCTCCGATCTGCAAGAAAGCTGGTGATCCAATCGCACAATTTCTCGGGAAGCTCATAGGAAGGGAGCTTCGAAAGAAGCACTTTGTGCCAAACCCGATCGAAGGCCTTCGCAATGTCCATACTAACGGCCAATGCTTCCCCCTTAGACTCTACTGCCTCCGCCCATCTGTGAGTAAGGTTTAAAAATATGTCATCTATAAAAATGTCCACAAGAAACTCAAATAAAAAAAAGATTAGAAATCTTTGGTAATAAAACAAAAACTAATGTGGTTCATGGTGAAGTGTAACAGAAATAATCGACAAACTTAACACGAATAAACAGCAAAAAGACTAAAGGGCATTGACATTGTTTTGAGGTTACTTTCATCATCACAGTCATTTAAGTTAAATTTACTGTAAAGAAAAACAGTTTTTCTTTAAAGTATACATAAAATTAAATAAATAAAAACACTTTTTATATTAAATTAATCGTTTAGGTACTTAAACCTCTAATTGGTTAATATGTCCCAAATGTTTAAATAAAGCGCAAAAAATGAATAATTAATTGCTTACAATAATGTAGCCATACATGATTGATGCATAGCTATGTTATGACAGTAGCATAAATAAGTCGGCTCAACCGAGAAGAACCAAATTTTCAGCGAATACCAGCATAAAAAAGCATCTTAATGCTTCTGTTTTTCGTATGATGGGTGTAGAAAACCACAGAACCCTTTTTAGGTGATACCGCATCTGCATTATGATTCTTAATCGAGGATGGGAATGTAGATGTCTGTGGGCCACATCATCTACTTACCATCAGGGGAACTGTGTGCTCATTTGGCACTTTTTTGATATAAACGAGTATGTTATGATGTTGGCATAAAATAAATATAACGGATATGAATTAACAAAGTCATGCGACCTAAAATAATATGAATCTCGACGCATTATGATGCTTAGTCTAACATTTAAAAGCTATTATTAAGTTCATTCAAAATTACATTTTAAATCCAAAATATTCATTTTATTTAGTTATTATGATTATTCCTTAATAACGATTACTAGTTGTAATAAAAAAACTTAATACAGTAAAAATACATAAATAAAACAGAAAATGGTAGTAGTATTAAAGACAACCCTTCTTACATGAATCATCCGTATCATATTTATTGCTAAACATTCGTATTTATTCATAGTTGTTTGTGTGTACTAATTATATACGTATTTATGTATGTGTATATTTGTATATATGTAAGTATGTATTGTATATATTTGTATAGTTTATTTATACGTTAAATACACATTTAACGTATAAATAAACTATACAAATATAGTATATACGTAGTTAATTAACTCTTTAATTTTGTTTTTTGTTCTATATTGCTACACCTACGTCAAATTATCACCACTCCATCGGTTGACTAGTAGAGAATACCTCAAGCCATCAATTTGACCTTTTTTATTCTTTTATTTTAAGAAATGAAGCAAGTTTGTATATTTGGGATCGTATTTAGCCGGGATGGGAGATATGAGAGTAAATGGGGCTCTACACTATATTGTGGAAAGTCAGAATGTGTCAAAAAGGCACGTATGGCAATTCACAATCTTGTGTTAGTTTCTACTTTAACGTATGGTAGTGAAAGTTGGGTGTGGCAGAAGTAGCACGAGATTAGGTTAAACGCAGTAGAAATACGGTCGTTAAGGAGTATGTTAGGGCTGAATCTGAGCGATAGGGTGAGAAATTGTGTGATAAGAGAAGAGTGTGGTGTGCAAGATGATGTTGTGACGAGGATTAGGAAAGGAATGCTTCGGTGGCCATGGTGTGTACCGTGGTGTATACATGACCGTAAAGAATTAATGAGGAAAGTGTGACAAAGCTAATTTATGTTGCAGAAGTGAACGGCAGAGTCGGAAAGGGACGTCCTAGGCGAAAGTTTGTCGACCAAATTGGTGATATAATAAAAACTGGCCAAATTAAGAGCACCCTTAACTGACGAGCATGTATGCGTAGGTTTATGGATGTGGAGGAGGCGAGAGAGGTGTGTTAGGGTCGTGCCAAATGGAAGTCTGTAGTCCCAGCCTATCCCTCTGGGTGACGGGCGTGAGTGTTTATGTATGTGAATGAATTAAGAATAAATAAATAAATAAACATTCATTCATCGTTCGATTAAAATCTACTTGTTTCGAAATCTGTATCTAACATGTTGAGCTCGTACGGATATCAACACTACATCTTCTGCATTTTATTTGCTTATATGAATGGAATCAATTATATGTTCTAAACCAGAGAAATTGCAGTTGCGTTACCGACCGTTTAAAAAGCGTTTTAAAAGGTCTAAAGTTAAAGTTTAAATCATTTTGTTTGGTTTAAAACGTTGCAACTAATAAGAAATTTCTCCATTAAAAAGTTTAAGAAAAAAAATAATTTATATAACATTTACTTAAACGTAAGATTATTTGTAATTTTAAAGAAATGGGATTATATATATAAAATGTATATCATTATGTGGGTGTCGTAAGAACGTTATACGGTGTGGACCGCGTTGCAGCTATATTATGATTGTAGCACGAACAGGTCGGCTCGACCGGGGAAAGACCACGCTCCTAAAGAATACTAGCGTATAATAGCACCTTTATACTGTTGTGGTTCGTATGGTGAGTGAAGAGATCCGGAGACCCTTTTTTATTGGAAACGAACATCAGGGGTGATAACACATTTGCGTTTTGATTCTTAATCGAGGATAAATGTAGATGTATTTGGGCCACAGCAACTACTTACCATCGGGTGGACTGTGTGCTCGTTTGTCACCCTAATTACTATCTCTTTTATTACTATCTCTAATGTTTGATCAGCTTTCTAGTGAATTGGCATTGCAGTATATTGCTATTACGCTGTCACTATACGGTGAATTCAGATTACGAATAATAATTTAAAATTTAAATGTAGCTACCAAAAACGACTTATCCCAAAACATGTCTAATTGTTGAATTGATCAATTAATATTCTTAAAGCATACAGTAGAACAATTTTCTAAATAAGTTTATATTAGAGAAAACGCAAGCACATGCCTAGAATACGAAATGTTCAGTCAAGTCGAAACTTCATTAAAGTTGTGAAAAGACTTTAACAAGTCTAGAAAAAACAAGAAAACAAGAAAATGTATTAAATTATATTTATACTAGACGTCTTTTATTTCTTATATATTTATTCACAAATTTTAGATTAACGAAGTTAATCAAAATACAAAAACGCATTGGAATTATATCAACCTTCACATTGGTTACATAAATTACGTCATGCAAACGAAGCACGTGCCGTGAGTTACAAGTTCGACGCCACAGGTATCAGATTGATACATTTCTCTCTCGTAACGTCTCCGCTATATATTGGGTATTAAGGCTATGCTAATTCATCAGTTTCACTGCGGAAGTCAAACAAGAAGGATCAACATGTTTGCTAAAGTTTGTATTTAGACAACATCCGTTTAATACCATGAGATTTTTTTCTTTATGTCGAATTATGATTTCTACTAATATTAATAATTTTGCAGATATTTCTACTCACATTCGTTGTATCGACCATTACCTGCCAGGAATACAAATATAAAATAAAACCGATCATTCATCATGAACAACCAAAGGAATACAGATATTATCAAACGGAACGTGTTCCTTACTACCCTCAGGAACCTGCACCAATTCATGAAGATGAAAATCAAGCTCAACCTGAAAACCAGTACCGTCATGAAAACGGACATGCGATATCAACACAAAGCATAATTCATCAGCAGCCTCAGTCTAGCCAAGAGTCTCAAGAAACCTACACGGAATTTACACCGGAATCCGTGAACTATAAGCAATATTTCCAAAGCCAGAAATACTTTAATCATCAGCCTGCTCGACATCAACCAACAGTCCAAGCCTTACACTACCCAGGAAGTCTTCAACGGCTTCATGCTTATCAAGCACCAGTACGCCAAGAACCCCAGACTCATTACATTCCATCTCCTCATTACGCCCCAAAAATACATCAGTCTCCAGTGTACCACAAAGCTGAAGCCCAAAGTCACGATTCGCACGAAGACCTCATAGATTATTATGTAAGTACATCGCCCATGTCTGTCTAATATAAATCGCTAATTTGTTCACGGACATCCGGCTCCCGTTTTATAGGCACTTTCTACTATTTTATTTGCATCACACTTTAACAATTTAAATCACGAACTAGATCATCTAACGAATGAGAATAAATATATTACGTAAATTGTAATGTCCGAATCATTCTATTTAATGATGATATGGTTTTTAGGCTTACCCGAAATACCAGTACGAATACAAAGTTGAAGACCCTCACACCGGAGACAACAAATTCCAGCATGAAATTCGTGATGGCGATAACGTTAAAGGTGTATACTCGTTGCAAGAAGCCGATGGTTCTATCAGAACTGTTGAATATAGCTCCGACAAACACCACGGGTAATTTTTTAACTAAATTAATCTCTCATCTAAATATGTTACTGAAATATAATTTTGTGATAGTAATGTACATTAAATTAATTTTAAATCTTTCAGATTCAGTGCTGTTGTTAAGCATTCGGCACCTGGCCGTCACGCTCAGATCGAAAGTCATGAAAATTAATCATATTACTTTTAATTTATTTTTAAATTGTTAAGTTATAACTTTGTTACTAGATGTGTAATAATGAATAATTGGTGTAAATTATTTTGTTAATATTTTCAATATAGAGTATAATGAGTCAAAGAATTTTACTAAAAAATTCATACCTTACTAGCTTTTGCACTTGGTTAAGCCGGCGTGTAATTCTAAAATAATATTTTTGTGGTTAAAAACTAACACTGAATTTTATTATTGAAAGAAATTTATTCAGTCGTTTGTCCTCGAAGAGCTAATTACACGACTAAGCTCAACCCACAGGAACCGTGCGTTTTCCGGGATAAACCTGATAGCCGATGTCATTCTTCGGCCCCTATAGGTACTCCTGTCGACCCGTACCCGGAATCCTTTCAGATTTTGATTGAAGTAAAAATGACATAGCTATTTTGACTTCATTAGACTAAGGAGTAATTTTATTGGATGCGAAATCTTTATTTAGAACATCGTAATACATATTTGCTCAAATATGCAAAATGTTCAATTCAAGGTCAAGTGGAGGGTTTTAGATTTTAAATTAAGCTCAAACCTATATCAACACGCAAATTATCAGCTTTTATTTTATTATCAATTTAATCATCAAATTATTAGATTTTTTCATAATATGAAATTAACAACAGTAAATGTTAAACCTATACTAAGTGGCTACTGTTATACAATGGACACTAAATTCAAATAAAGAAGGCCAGAAATACGTTGCCACCTCTTGAGAACTAAGATGAAATGCCTTGCAGTCTAAAATTTATTGACTCTCGTATTCTTCCAACCGAAACATAGCAGTGGGTGTAACTGGTTGGTTGATTGAAATAATGTGATTGAAAATGCCGCCGCAACTATTTACCTCTCGCTCGGACAATGTCGCTATCTACAATCACACCCGTTTTTAATACGTTCTGTAAATTTAGTACAACTCATCATTGAAATCAATGAATTGTAGTTTTTATATGTTAATATCATTTATTTCTTGTATAAAATATTAACAGGAGTGATTTAGACCAAATTTTATTCGAAAGATTTGTTTTTTTTTTTTAATAGAAATATTGATAAGATAAAATAAAAGGTCTTCCATCCCACCCGATCCAGATCCCACCGAGGAGAAAGCAGAGTGGGCCGCTAGTTATAAATGTCATTTTAAAATTGATATATCTACTCGTGTATATACTTCTTTTCAAATATTTTCCCATCAATAGAAAATTTGCAACTAACCTAATAATATAACGATATACCGTTATTAGTGGGTTTTCGGCTCGATGAGTCACCATTTCTACTCCCATTCCCAAACCCAAAAAAAAAGTAATTTTATTTATTTAAAAAATATAGTGATGCGATTCTTTCATTGTACTTCGCATGTGCCAATATTATTTCGCAAGAATCAAATTATTAATAAAATAAAAAGTAAACTTGAAAAAAGTAAGAAGCTATAAATTAGATTGTAATTTCAATGGTTACAATTTGTATTCAATAACACCTGTTAGTTATATTAATTTTATTGACATTATATTGTAAAAATAAGACTTACTATAGTTAAATATGAGTATAAAGTTTAACCAAAAATGATAACAATAATTTTAAGAAAAATTAAATTTTGTAATTTTAAATAGGTACTTTTATTATCATATAAGGCCTCTTGTAAAAGCTAATTAGGTGTGATCAGGCCATGTTCATCCGTTAACTGTTTGTGGCTTTTTTATAAATATATTTCGCGTGTTACAATTTCCACATTAGGATTTTTTACTTAATTATAGTGGCACTTTACTTAAACAATATATTGGACATGGATAAACACTAATACCTAAAACCAATTATTACTTGTAACACATTTAAATACTGGTTCCAATGTGGGAATCGTAACCCTGGCCTGAAACGTCGCAACTAAACTAATAGCTACTTCACTATTGAATCCTTAAGAAAATAGGGGTGTAATAAAAGTCTTTAAATTATGAAAGTAACAATATATTAATTTACATTTTAGCAGCAAAAAAAGAAGTCTTCGAACAGCACCAAAGCAGGCATTATAGTCAATGTTTCATAAAATGTATTCAATACTATCAATACTTTTATATTAAAGTAAAAACACATGCGGGATACTTACAAACTACATGAAAATATAATACAAAAGCGAGATTTGTTTGATTCAAAATAGATACTGATGGCAGAAATGTCTTAATTTGTAGGCATTAAAGTCCCGGAATCGATACATCTTATGAAACGCGTAGCCTCAAAGCATACCAATGCTCACAATGTATACCAATGAGTAGCCCGTTTTTTAACCATAACCGGTAGTTTCCTTGCAACAACTTATACTAAGTACATTACACGCAAGTTATAAATAAATTACGTTGTAAGAGAAGGGATGGTATCTGGCCTCTAGCCAAGAAGATGACCATGTCCAAGGGCTGGAGCAGTTACTAAGGTTTTAACCACACGAGCTGCAGCAGGATGGGCTGCATGTCCTTGTCTATTCACCACAGCGTTGAACCTAAAAAAAAACGAAAGTTATTTGAGTATAATAATTATTCATTGCGTCAAAACGTCTGGTACTGAGAACTCTTAGTCACGTTGTCAACGTTGTATAATAGTCCGCCAGCCAAGCGTGACGATATTTATACAAATTCTTTCCAAAATATGAAAGGCCTATGTTGAGCAGTGTAATTTTACTTGTTGAAAAATAGTCTTTTTAAACATATAGGCTAGTGTGCGCTTTAGTACTTAAATTGCACGTTCCAGATTTGAAATACAAACAGAGATTATTTTCGCAAACGTAGAAATTCTTGGTTTTCTGATCATTACAACAATCGACAAGCTGGATCAGTTGACAAGCCACTAATTGTTTGTGACTCTTATATTAGGCAACAGAAAATCACAAAAGCCTTCTTTATAACAGCACATAGGAATAAGAAGAAGGCCGATCCTTCTCTTCTAGTGTCTTAATTAGTTTTATTAAACGGTTTAGGAAGTGGAAAATTTAAAAAAAAACAATAAGCACTAAAAGAAAAGTAATAAAAATATTTATTTTCCATATGTAGTAATAATGTCCTCTAGACCGAATTTAGGTCACGACGGCCTGCCTCAACGGAGACTAGCCATCGGCGCAAGACAGGATTATAGTGCCCAAGTGTATGCGCAAGCACAGGTGCACTCTCCATTCTCTCACTCTCATCATCCGATGGGACGGTAAACCGACACGACCGGAGAGAGATCGCGCGCAGGTGAGACACCGCCAACTTTCTGACTCCGGGCAGCTACTGAAAATTTCTTGACGGTGAAACTCAATCATTGATTTTTTGTCCCGACCCGGCATTCGAACCCAGAATCTCATGATCAGCAGTCGCACTACTACAAGTACTAAACCAACGAGGCAGTCAAATTCCGATATGTAAGACACGTATGACATTTAAATTTCATCTGTCAAACTTAATCTACCGCTATTTCGAAATGAGTTTCCTCTGACCGGCGAAGAAAAGACAGAAAAAAACTCAGCACGTATCTTTTTGACTCAATAACAATATTCAAATTAAATACCCGAAAAGCAGAGCAGAGACCATAGAGAAAACATAAGAATGATAAAGAACTGAGGGTTCCGCGGAGCAGATAATAGCAATGAGTTGCAGCGTTGAGGGCCTCGGCCCTTTCGGGGGGGTTGAGGGCCCCCCCGAACAGGTTCCCGCCTTGTCGTGGCGGGGGGGCTTAGTAGCCGTGGCTTGGTCTCCCACGGTGAACAAAGAGGAACCCACGTGGCTGGCCCGAGGTGAAGGGCCGGCCTGAGGTGGCCACTCTGAGTGGGCTTGGGGAGCCCACTTCGGATGTGTGCTGGTGGACTGCAGCGAGTGGGGACTCGCGCACCCTCTACCGCTGCAGCCGAGGTGGAGTCGCGGAGGAAGAGGAGTGTTGGTATGGCAATGCGCCACTCGCCCTATCCTTCGCGACTCAAACGGGGCCGCACCGTTGATACGGTGGTGGTGGGGCTGCGGGGGGAGAGGATTATCGGTATTGCGAGGCGCCGCTCTCCCTACCCTCCGCAGCCGATTCTTGGTTGGCGGCGGAGCCATAGACCAGATCCGCCGCTGGGGTCGGGAAGGCTAGTACTTCTATGTGCTCGTTTTTCCTGGCCCCATGGCCTTTGTGCATCGGACGCGGGGGCGTCTGTTGCACAGACGTAATTGGAGGCCGTGGAGGAAGGCGCGCCATGTGTTCTGGTGCGCCTTACCTGGGTGGGAGAACGGGGAGGAATTTTCCTCTCCCGAGGAGGTGCTGCCATGGGGCGGCAGGCGCTAGTAGGGTCGCGGATGTGTGCGAAAGTGTTCCCGTAGCCCTGCCAATATGCGACAAAGGTGGAACACCATGGGGTTTTAGTCGGTGCGAGTCCGACATAACCCGTCCTTGCCCCCGCGAGGCGGGTATGCGTAGGCATTTCCCCATGCAACAAAAAAAGGTCTGGATGTTTGTTTTGTTAAATTTATCTTTATAAACTGCCTTCAATGTAAAGGAGTAAATCCCATTGTAGGGATAAGTTTTATTAAAAAAAACTTTTCTCCAAATGTCAAATTCATCTGCACGAGATACTTCCATCTGCTAATTATCAAACATATCTCTAACAACCGTAAAATAGCAGCATATCCGTTCTAAAACGCCTTTCCATCCACTGACTGGTGATGGCTGGTGACCATTTGCAATGTGAGTTCACCGGTGCTCATAAGCTTGACCTGGCTAAAAGACTTATTATATCCAGCTGTGGATTAATGCTCATGTATTTCATTGGCCTGGCATAGACAGGAATATTCGTTTGTTAGAGAATATGTAGTCTGCGACCACCTATCTGCCTTTTTTTAAACTGAAGTGAGAAACTAATTTAGGAGTCTATCCTATCCTGATGGTAAGTGGTTACTGCATCCCATTAACACCTACAACCGACTTCAAAAAGACAGGCCTACAGATGTGTTGTCAACTCTGAAGACTAAGAAGCAATGCCTCTTCAGATCGAAAAATAGCAGAGCACGTCGTCATGCTTAGCAGATATTATTTAGAGAGATTCTTAATATGAATTGCCTTCTGAGACCGATAATATTTTAATATAATTTCTTTTAAAAATAAAGTTAGAGTTCTTCTTCTTCTTTCATTTCTGAGAGCGTTCCTCTTACTAATATTGTAGGTAAAGTACGTAGTTTTGAGAATAACCAGGTTTTTTGTTAGTATTACTTTCCGTATTCCTGTCAAATATCAAATACCGAAAAAATTATTAAAAAATTACCCATTATGATCGTCAGCGGTGTAGTCAACGGTACGGACGGTGCCATCGGGCTCGACAAGAGAGTACTGACCCTTCACCACGTCACCGTCGCGCGCTTCCCACTGACTTTTTTGATCGCCGGTGTGACCATCAGAGACTCCGTAGTTGAACTGGTAGCGGGGATGGGACTGCAAATAATAAATAGATAGTTGCTGATTTAGTAAAATATACAAAATGTTCACAGCCATTGACATCATATCCTTTTAAGTCAACTGCTACAGATAAACCTTCCCAAGGAGGTTCCAATTGGTATATATTACTTGGTGGAGCCACGCTGCAGCTATGTATGGCTACGGCATGAATAAGTCCGCTCGACCGGTGTAGGACCACGCTGTCGCAGAATGTCAGTGTGAAACGGAAGAATAATGCCGCAGGGATGACACCGCACCTGCATTTTGATTCTAATCAAGGATAGATGTAGATATCCATGGGCCACAGCATCCACTAAACATTAAGTTAACTACGTGCTCGCTTGTAACCCATATTCTTAAAATAATATTTACTCACAACGACGTTTAGGCAGTTTGGTAAAAATTAAAAAATAACTGGGATATAAACTCGACAATATTGAATGAATTTTCCAGTATCATGATTATGATAAGCGTGTTCATCAACCAGCATGTAAAACACGTCCAGACGAGATTGACGGATCTCTTCTCAAACTTCATTATTTTCGTCATCATCATCACAAATCAACTGTTGAGCGTAGGTCTGAATCGGATGCCGGTATGAGGCTCTTGTTTTATGGCATTCCTTGAAGAAGGTCTGTGTTCAGCAGCGGCCTTACAATTTATTAAATGAAAATGTTTTTGTGCCCTGAAATTATTACTTATTAAATTTCAGTATCTGTTATATTAAAGCAAATGAACATTTCCTCATTTATAAAATACGATTGACTGAATGTGCACGATGTGTGGCAATTCTGGAAATTGATTATAACGAATTATAAATAATTTCATTGAATGCGGATACCAGTAGTGTTGCTCAATATACTTACATAAACCTCAACAGGGGCAACGGCGTGGGCGATGGGTGCTGCGTGGTATACCGGCGCTGCGTGTGCAACGACTGCACTGTGACCTGCAATTTGTCTTTATCATAATTACAGCCTAGTTAACCTAGTATAGGCTTGCTAAACTTGGTTGCATTTTTATTTTAAACGGAAATTCGTCCAATGTTATTTCATGAGACGACGGTTGACAATAAACTAAAAAGAGGTTTAAGTACAACCAACATATATTCGCTAATAATAATCTCGCCTACGGTTGTAACCAAACATATTATGTCTCTTATACCCAAATTTAATGTTATTTCATAATATTTATAGATATAAAAAAATAGTAATAAATCATTGAGCTCCTTTTCTCCTCAGTACCCACTTCTCTGTGAGAGGCCTTTTTATAGTTAAACATTAAAGTTGTGAGAAAGTGTCTCACAACTGTAACTATACAAGTTTACAACCCTCAGGAGCAATAACAATTCGATGGATTTCTTTGTTTAAAGTCGTTGTGAAAAGGTTTACTATACTCTAAAATATCTAAATTAAATAAAGTGTTTTGACTTTGACCTTGACTCTGAAAGGTAATTGCGAGTATCCGTAGGCTACAGTAACCTGTAATGTACATCACACCTGTTTGCTCGTATTTCATTTAAATATTAAAAAATAATTTATTCATTCGTCTTCTTTATGAATTATCTGATGAATGAATGAATAATTTAATTATTTTATAAGTAAAAACACAAATGAGTTATAAGTATTAATTTATAGAGGATCTACAAAAAAAGCACTATTCATATTACCAAAACAAACGCAGCATTTTTGTTGAAATTAGTTATTAAATATGATAGTATATGTCATCACTAGATTATTACAAGTCAAGTGCTGATCTTAAATATTCATAGTACCGCCATTTAGCGATTATGGAACCGAACACTTTGTATCTTGTCCTCAATTGGTCCCCATGTATGGGAATATGTTCCCACAGTGTATGGGAATGTTATTCCTTCATCTAATAAAGTCACAAGATATTGGAAGTATTTACTTCAATTGTTTCTCATGATAACCGATAGTGAAAATTGAGCAATGTGAATAATAATAATGTTTTCTTAAAGTTACCCAGTCCGATACCATAGGTTGGAGTATATGTCCTTGCATAGGCCGGTGCAGCATATGCTGTAGCGTACGCTGGTGCTGATGCTGGGTGCCCTAGGATTATGCTTTGCGATGAAACTGCGCCATGGGGACTCGCAATAAGTCCTCCACGAACTACGCTCAAGAGAGCACAAGCCCCTACAAGCTGGGAACAAAAAGTAATAATTATAATCACACAATAAGTACTCGTATAATTTGGTTTCTAGGGACGTCGTTTCCTAAAAATGTAACTCCAGAGTTCTTTTAAGAGTAACCAGAACTAGCTCTTACGGAATTATAACAACGGTTAAGAATAATGCTATTATGTTTCTTATGTTTATCCCAAGAAATAAAGGTGCACATAAATCTCATATATGTGTAAAGAATATAACGTGATTATCGGTTGAATTGAAAAAGCTTTTAATACTTCTTAGAAATGTAATTTTAAAATACATTTTACGAAATGATTTGTATCACATTTTAAAGCTAATTTATTTCATTAAGATCCGAAAATTACTTAAATATAAAATTATTATTTACTTTGAGGGAATTATTTAAAATGCATACAATATATTATTTTTAATAACATATTATAAGATTTTCGTTTTTATTGTAAGAGACATTTTATTAATAAGTTACCTTTGCCAACATTTTCTAGGGTTTGTTTCAAAATTTAGCTCTGTACTTCACGCTTAGCACTAGGGCTTGATGTGTGCCTAATTCTAAGATAACTGGGCTTATATAGAGGACCGAATGTCCTATACATACGTATTAAGGGCCTGTCTAAACTGCAGCTACGGGAAACTACACAAGTATATGTACATATACTGGGCGCAGCCCTCTAATGAAACAAGTCGAACCATATATATTAGTATAGACAAGACATACATTAAAGTGATAACTAAAATATTCCAGCCGGTATTACTAAAAAAAATAAAAATTATAACACATCACAAATAAATGTACGATTATTATTATTACATTTATAAACTAGAACTAGAAGTAACTGTCTTATCGAGCTCAGGGTGTTATTTGCATACCATTAAGATATTAATGAACATTTATGATATATTTTCTATCCATCTATCTGAGCTAATCTTTCAAATTGTTGAACCAATTACGATGAAATTTCACGAACAGATAAACAGTTGTGCCAGAAGTGATCTAGGCTATATTTTATCCCAGAAATGTGGGTGTATGTATATTTTTATAAAATCGAAAAATTGATATAGTAAATGATCATTAATGACAACTTAAAATATTCATATGATGCCAAAAGTAAAGTAAGGTAAAGTAAAGTTAAAGCCTATATACGTCCCACTGCTGGGCACAGGCCTCCCTTCATTTCTGAGAGGGTTTAAGGGCAAGGAAGTATCCGCCGCGCCGCCCCAATGCGTGTGGGCGAACTTCACAAGTCTTCGAAAATTTTTTTCCTACTCCTCAGACATGAAGGTTTCCTCACATTGTTGTTTTCCTTCACCGCCGAGCACGTGGTTAATCAGCACTTAAAATTGCAATTAACAATTTCATTGGCGCCGGCTGGGATCGAACAAGGTGTTACTCACTTTCTGTTATATTTACAGCGAGCATTAACCATCTGAGCTACCACGGCTCATGCTCAGGGTCAATGATACCACATTAGTCGCTATTTACAACTTAAATTAATCAACTTTTTTTTCAATTCTTATCGACGTATTTCACTTCTTACTGAATGGCAGATACCCAGCCAGTAGTAGATTATTCACGAATTTATGAAAAAAGAAGAAAAAAAGAAAAAAATTACGCGGTTAGAATAATACTTTCCGCAAACCTAATGTAAACTATATCTATGTGGAGATTATCCATATTATTCTAACGTTCGTACATTCTAACATATCCAATAGACATCAAAACTATACGTTTATTATACGGCTATCTACGAGAATGGAGTAAAAATAAATTAAAAAGGTATATACTATACATTGAAACCGGCAAGTAGGCTAAAATTTTATAACTGACAAATATAAATTGAACAGTAGTGCCAAGGACTTAATAAATAATACAATCTTTGACTCGATTTTAGTAGATTCCGAAACAATTTTACTCGCAGTTTATGGCGAGAAAAATTGGAGACATGAACTCTAATGGAAATGCAAATTTGTTTGTTCTCGGAAATTTTACTAACATAAATTAACATATCAAAATCAATCATTATCAAATCATTAAATGAGGAACAAAAAATAATCTATCCAACTATTTTATATAAAGATGCCGAAAGCGCATTTAAAATAACAATAATAATTGACAAATAAAATTGCCTCATGGGAGATTTTGTTGAGTTGTGAGGAAGATGCTACTGCCCATCTCCTGTTTCACCATCCCCTATCGCCTCTTACGATACTCTCTGGACGATATGGGGTATTGGATATCCTTACACCGCCACTACACGGTTTCATAATAACGCTTCATTATAAAACAAAAATTTTTCATTCGCATATTTGTACTATTTTTTTTAATAAATACTACTGCAGGATATAGGCTGCTGATGAAGAAGAATAACAAGATAATATATTATAACCACGTATTTATCCCTATGTATGTTATGTTACCTTACTACAAAAATCCCGGGCAAAAATAATTTTATTTGTCTAGAAGTTTTTTTATATATAATTTAACTTATAATTTACATGAATTAACACGTTAAATATTGTTACGAGCTTGAGGTTCGTGATAATAAAAATTGCCGATAAAATTACCTAAATTAACACTTTAATTTTCTTTACACAAATTAAAACTTAAAATACTAATAATTAAACACACTAATTCACTTTATTCCGCTCCGAAGCTTCGCTTGTCTCGCCCAAATCCAATACTGCCCGATCGCATCTTGCAGCGCCTATATATACAAATTAGCAATGAAGCATCCGGAATATTCAAGTATGGCAAGGATGGCGCTGTCGGTTGAAAGATTTGTGATGTCATTTTCTGCAAAGCTCCCCTCGCTCTCGTTCCTGACACTAGATGGCGCTAGTGTATGGCGTTGACTTATTCACGCAACAATATTCTCTACTATGATATTATAATACTATGATACTTGAAAAGGGCACCTTGGTAACATACGGTGCACACTTATAATTATCATTACAATTGGTAATCCCGCGCACGCTGAGATGCAACGTGTTCGAATTCTTCATGCCTGTGTTTTTTTTTAATCTATACTTAGAACAAAGAGATAAAAAGTATAACCATAGATCACTACGTTTATTTAAACAAAAACAGAAATTAATATTAAATTTAAATTGGAAAAGAGTATACAAATTTAACAAAAACTAGGTATAAATAAACCACACCACCTAATGGAAACATTTTGGCCCATTGGCTATAATAATATATTTAGCAGATTATTTCCTTACATTCACGACGACGAGACCTCTTAGAATCAACATTTTGCGCTGACGCCCCTACCTTCTTCCGCAGAGCAGCTTCACCTTGACGATGCATTACAGAAAAGCTTTGTTTGAAGAGCTCTGTTTGAAAGCCAAGCCAGAAGTAGCCGGAGAACTAATTGCAGGAAATTTTTCAATAAGAATATCCAACTCTTCCTCCGAGGAGATCTTCGCCCTTTAATTATTAGGCAGTTTGACATATATTATCCCATCAGGTGTCCACATTTTTTTATACCAACGAGCTTACGGTCTTTCTTATGTATGGATTGCCTTGTTCTTGTAAGAAACTCAGGAACTGAAACATGAGACCCTTTTGATTTGGTCTTAGCATTCCAAACCTCATGCTTTGTGTGATAGTCTTTGAATTGATTGAGGGGATACGACAAAGGGGTTCTTTTTAGCGGTTAACGCGCAAACTTGTGTCTTCTGGGGGTTAAACTGGACTAGATTTAGTCGCCCCCAGTCCGAGACTGTTCAGCAAAGACTCTACTTCAGACACAAGTTTATCTCGGCACTCGGAGACGTTTTCCCGAGAAATATTGGCTCGGCCGGTGTAAAGAGCATCACCAGTGCTGTCATCTGCATAGCAATGAATGTTACGGGTTTGCAACAAATCATTGATATGCAGAAGAAACAGCGTTGGCAATAGCACGCAGCCCTGTAGAACACCAGCATTAATAGGCTTGCAATCGGAGCATGCACCGTCTACAACGACCTTGATACTCCGATCTGCAAGAAAGCTGGTGATCCAATCGCACAATTTCTCGGGAAGCCCATAGGAAGGGATCTTCGAAAGAAGCGCTTTGTGCCAAACCCGATCGAAGGCCTTCGCAATGTCCAAACTAACGGCCAATGCCTCCCCCTTGGAGTCTACTGCCTCCGCCCATCTGTAAGTTAGGTAGACCAGAAGATCACCAGCTGACCGATCACGGCGAAAACCGTATTGGCGGTCACTAATCAGCTGGTGATCCTCAAGGTACCTCATGAGCTGGCAGTTTACAATGGACTCCATTGTTTTGGAGAACAAGGAGGTGATAGCGATAGGCCGGTAGTTGGACGGGTCTGAGCGGTCGCCTTTTTTAGGGATCTGGTGGACGAAAGCCGTCTTCCATGATTCTGTGACTACGCCTAGGGAGTAGGAGTACCGAAAAAGACGCGTTAAAACCGGTGCCAACTCTAGAACACACGTCCACAGCACAATTGGGGGGATTCCGTCAGGCCCACTCGACTTGTGGATGTCCAGGGAGAGGAGTGCTTTGCGAACCGAGCGCTGTGTGAACTGCACTTCCGGCATGGAGCACTCACACCGTGGGATTGTCGGGGGCGTACTCCCCCCGTCAACGAGAGTCGAGTTGGACGCAAAGAAAGAGCCTAGAAGATCGGCTTTCTCTTTTGCGGTATGGGCCAGTGTGTCGTCCTCCCTGTGCAGAGATGGAAGAGATGGCTGACAGAAATTACCCTGGACAGCCTTGGCGAGAGACCAGAATGCACGGGTTCCAGAAGGAAGGTGAACTAGTTTCTCGCCAATTCTGCCTATGTGCTCTGACTTTGCCTTGGCAATGACTCTTTCGAAGGACCTAGAGACGGAATTATACTTCGTTTTTAGAGCGCTGGTGTTTACATCCCGGGACGCTGATGCGTCAGCCCAGGCTTGGTAACACTCCTGCTTATAGCATGATGCTATTTTACAGGAGCGACCAAACCATGGTTGAGATTTGCCTCCAATGGGCACCACAGAGGAAGGAATAAAAAGTTCTATACCCTGAAGTACCACATCAGCGCCAGAATCCGCAACAACGTTGGGATCGTCCGGCGAGAAGCAAGCCCGCCCCCAAGGGTAGGATGTAAAAAAAGACCTCATCCCATCCCAATCGACTGACCTATAGTGCCAAACACGGCGGCAGCTTGCAGAATGCAACTGCGATTTCAGCGTGAGGCACCACACTCCGGACAAGACAATGGTCCGAGGAGCCTAAAGGGGCTTCGACGGAAATCTGATATCCGTCCGGGTGAGAGGTCAGCAGAAGGTCCAACAGGGAAGGTGCATGATCCTCTACATCTGGAATCCACGTAGGCGAAGTAACCAGTTGTGTCAGACCATATGCCAAGGCAAAATCATGAACAGATCTCCCCGCATGATCGGTTAAACGTGAACCAAGCCATTCGGCGTGATGAGCGTTAAATTCACCGAGGATCACGATCTCTGCGGAGGAGACCTGCTGTAGCAACGAATCTGTAGCCATTTAGACGTGGTCGAAGAGTCGATCTGTGTCGACATTACCGCTATGGGACCTATAGAGGCACCTGTAGACGCGCGGATGGTCGTCGCTGTCTACGCGTAGCCAAAGGATGGACAGGTCCGAACCTTCAAGTCTGCCAAGGCGTCGAGAACAGATGTCCTCTCTGATATAGTGCATATAGTGCACACTTTTATATTATTTGTAGTTCACTCTACCCATTAATTAACTTTTTACCTATTTTTATTTTCTATTTAGGTTATCTGGAAGAAATTGCTGCATAGCAATAAGACCGCCTATTGTTTTTCTCTTTGTTTGTTTCTTGTTATGTTATTTGTTTTCTTAGTGTTCAATAAAGAGTGGGTGTGAGTCTAGTATTTATTATCCGCTCGTTTATTTTAGACAGTAGTCCGTGATACGATCTCTATCCCCATTATTTTGAATAGGAAGTACAATAGATTTTATAAAACATCGGGAAAGATGTCATGCGATAAACATAAATTACAAATGCACGTAATATGTGGAATAAGGATATTTTTTGTTGCTTTAATATGACAGACGATATACCGTCCAGCCGTCCCATCCCACAACTCAACCTTTCAGAAATATATCAATGCGCTCCTACTTATTCTTCATCTGTCTCAAGCAATGCGAAAGAAGAAGATGATGAAGCGTGGGTCAAAATAGGGACAGGGGTTATCGTGAAATAATTTAGACTAAATTTTATTCGAAAGATTTAGATTTTTTCAAATAGAAATATTGATAAGATAAAACAAACGGTCTTTAATTACTATCTTTAGTCTATAAATCACCACATTAATAGATCCCACCGAGGAGAATGCAGAGAGGGTCGCTAGTTATAAATGTCATTTTAAAATTAATATATCTACTCGTGTATATACTTCTTATCAAATACTCTCCCATCAATAGAAAATTTTCAATTAACGGAATAATATAAAGATATACCGTTATTAGCGGGTTTTCGCTACTGGTAATGTGTATGTTGACGGTACGGACTTGATGAGTCACCATTTCTAATCCCATTCTTTATCTGTACGGGCTTTACATTGTTTTATGATCTTATTAACTATTGTTACGAAAGTTTAAACTAGTTGTACCAGTACAAAACTCCAAGAAAAGTAATTTTACTTATTTAAAAAATATATTGATGCGAAAGAGTCTTTCGTTATAATTCGCATGTGCCAATATTAGTTCCCAAGAATCAAATTACTAATAAAATAAAAAGTAAACTGGAAAAAAGGAAGAAGCTATTAATTAGACTATAATTTCAGTGTATACAATTTGTGTTCAGTATCTCCTGTTAGTTATATTCATTTTGCTGACATTTTATTGTACAAATAAGACTTTCACTATAGTTAAATATGAGTATAAAGTTTAACTAATAATGATGATAATAATTTTAAGGAAAATTTCATTTCATAATTTTAAATACTTGTATTATCATAATAGGTCCTTACATATGAAATTGGCGTTTTGTACGGGAGAAATTTAAAGCTATTTTTTGTAAAATATATTTATTTATCAAAGTATGCACCGTTGTTACACTTTTGCCATCTTATAGGTAGTTCATTGATATCTTAACTAAAAAAACCACGGGGGCGAGAATCAATAAAGTCTTTGAAGGCGGTTTGGACTGCCGCGTCGGAGTTGAATTATTTTCCCTGTAAGAAGTTGTCCGAATTCCGGAAAAAATGGTAATCTGTTCTAATCTGTAAGGTCCAGGGAGCACGGTGGATGTCGCAAACATTCCAATTTTAGCTCATCTAACTTAGTGGTTGCTTGTTGTGCAGTTTGTGGTCTTGCGTTGTCATGAAGCAGCAGTGGCCTAGAGCGATAGACCAATCTCGGTTGTTAGCAACTAGTTCTTCCTTCATGGTTTCATGGTTCGCAGATGTTGACAATAGATATATGCCGTAATCATTTGGCCAGATTTTAGAAAGCTGTAGTGATCCACACCGGCTCTAGTCCACCAAACATTCACAAGTAACTTTTTCTGAGTCAATTTTCGTTTAAGGCAGGATTTGGCTGAGTCTCCAGGGTTCAGCCATTGTGACGGACGCTTCCGATTATCGCACAGTACCCACTTTTCATCACAAGTAATGATCCGATTTAAAATCCATTGATTTTTGTATCGGTTGAGTAAAGTAACACAGCAGTCGACGCGTGTTTGCAAGTTCGTTTCACTCAATTCATGTTTCGTTTCACACATCGTTTAAGTTTTTTTAAGTTCCCGATTTGCTTGAAGTGGATTAATACAATTTTACCACTTACTCCGAAACATGCCGTTGTCTCTGAAATGCTTTGTGATGGATCCCCTTTCACAATAGCCTTTAATTCTTCATTATCCACTTTGGTCTCGGGTCGTCCACGGGGTTGCTTCTGAAGGTCGAAATTTCCAGAACGAAAACGTTGAAACCAAAAACATACCATGCTTTCTTTTGCGACACCAGCGCCGTACACATCATTAATCCTTCGAGCTGTTTCTGCAGCACTGGTGCCACGATAGAACTCGTACTCGTAAATATACTGATATTTCATGTTTTCTATTGTGCGGTAATAAGCGACACCAAAGAAAAAAAATGGGGAAAAAACAAATGAATGACGGCTTTTAAAACTGAAATATACCAGCTAAATGAATTTATAAATTTGAATTTGGAATTCTTTACCAAAGATATTTCAGATCAAAATGGTCATCACGACAAAACGCTAATTTCATAGGTATGGACCCAATATTCGGCGTTTTTATAAATATATTTCGCGTGTTACTATTTCCACATTAGGATTTTTTACTTTATTATAGTGGTAATTTACTAAAACAATATATTGCACATGGATAAAAACTAATACCTAAAGCCAATTATTACTTGTGGAACATTTATACACTAGTTTCAATGGGGGAATCGTAACCCTGGCCTGAACTAAACTAATAGTCACTTCACTATTGTGTCGTTAAAAAATAGGGGTTTAATAAAAGTCATCGCATTATGAAAGTAACAATATATTAATTTACATTTTAGCAGCAAAAAAAGAAGTCTTCGAACAGCACCAAAGCAGGCATTATAGTCAATGTTTCATAAAATGTATTCAATACTATCAATACTTTTATATTAAAGTAAAAACACATGCGGGATACTTACAAACTACATGAAAATATAATACAAAAGCGAGATTTGTTTGATTCAAAATAGATACTGATGGCAAAAATGTCTTAATTTGTAGGCATTAAAGTCCCGGAATCGATACACCTTATGAAACGCGTAGCCTCAAAGCATACCAATGCTCACAATTCGTATCAATGAGCAGCCCGTTTTTAACCATAACCGGTAGTTTCCTTGCAACAGCTTATACTAAGTACATTACACGCAAGTTATATTTAATTGACGTTGTAAGAGAAGGGATTGTATCTGGCCTCTAGCCGAGAAGATGAGCATGTCCAAGGGCGGGAGCAGCTACTAAGGTCTTAACCACGCGAGCTGCAGCAGGATGGGCTGCATGTCCTTGTCTGTTCACCACAGCGTTGAACCTGTAAGAAACGAAAGTTACTTGAGTATAGTATTTATTCATTGCATCAAAACGTCTGGTAATGAGAACGCTTAGTGACAACGTTATATAATAGTCCGCTAGCCAAGCGTGACGATAATTATACAAATTCTATCCAAAATATGAAAGGCCTATTAACCCTTAGGCATATAAACTATTTAAACATATTATAGGTTAGTGTGCGCTTAAGTACTTAAATTGCACGTTCCAGATTTGAAATACCGGCAGAGATTATTTTCGCAAACATAGAAAATCTTGGTTTTCTGATCATTATAACTAAAGACAAGCTGGGTCAGTTGACAAGCCACTAATTGTTTATGACTTTTATATTAGGCAACAGAACATCACAAAGAAACCTTCTTTAAAACTGCAGATAGGAAAAAGAGGAAGGCCGTCCTTTCCTATCTAGTGGATTAATTAGTTATTTTAAACGGTTTTGGAAAAATTTAGACATTGAGCACCACAAGAAAAGAATGAAAAGAAAGATTTGTTTTCGATATGTAAGACATGTAAGATATTTAAATTTCATCTGTCAAACTTAATCTACTACTATTTCGAAATGAGTTTCCTCTGATTGGCGAAGAAAAAACAGAAGAAACTCAGCAAGTCTCCTTTTTTAACTCAACAACAATATTCGAACTAGATACCTAAAAAGTCGAGGTATAAGGAAGATATAAAATTGACGGTTCCGCCACATGTTCCGCGGCACAGATAGTAGCAATGAGCTGCAGCGCTTAGTGCTTCGGGTTCGAATCCCTCTTGAAACAAACATTTGTATGATCTACGTATAATTGTTCCAGGTCTGGATGTTTGTTTTTGTGAAATTTATCTTTATAAACTGCCTTCAATGTAAAGGAGTAAATCCCACTGTAGGGGTAAGTTTTATTTAAAAAAAAAACTTTTCTCCAAATGTCAAATTCATCTGCACGAGATACTTCAACCTGCTAATTATCAAACATGTCTCTGACGACCGTAAAATAGCGGCATATCCTTTCTTAAACGCCTTTCCAACAGACTGGTGATGGCGTGCACTATAGCGTGAGAGCATCGGTGTTCTCCAATAAACTTGCCCTGGCTAAAAGATGTACAAATCCAGCTGTGAATTAATGCTCATGTGTTTCCATGGCCTGACATTGACGGGAAGATTCATTTGCTGGAGAATATGTAGTCTGCGACCACCTATCTGCCTTTTTTTTGAAAACTGAAGTGAGAAACTAACTTAGGAGTCTGCCTGATGGTAAGTGGTTACATGCAGTACCATGAACACCTGCAAACGACTTCAAAAAGACAAGCCTATAGATGCGTTGTCAAGTCTGAGGACTAAGAAGCAATGCCTCTTCAGATAGAAAACTAGCAGAGCACGTTGTGATGCTTAGCAGATATTATTTAGAGAGATTCTTAATATGAATTGCCTTCTGTGACGGATAATATTTTGATATAATTTCTTTTAAAAATAAAGTTAGAGTTCTTCTTCTTTTTTCATTTCTGAGAGCATTTCTCTTAACAATATTGAAGGCAAAGACTAAATAGTATTGAGAATAACCAGGTTTTTTGTTAGTATTACTTTTCGTTTTCCCGTCAAATGTGAAGTACCGAAAAAATTATTAAAAAATTACCCATTGTGATCGTCAGCGGTGTAGTCAACGGTACGGACGGTGCCATCGGGCTCGACTAGAGAGTACTGACCCTTCACCACGTCACCGTCGCGCGCTTCCCACTGACTTTTTTGATCGCCGGTGTGACCATCAGAGACTCCGTAGTTGAACTGGTAGCGGGGGTGGGACTGCAAATAATAAATAGATAGTTTCTGATTTAGTAAAATCTACAAAATGTTCACAGCCATTGACATCATATCCTTTTAAGTCAACTGCTACAGATAAACCTTCCCAAGGAGGTTCCAATTGGTATATATTACTTGGTGGAGCCACGCTGCAGCTATGTATGGCTACGGCACGAATAAGTCCGCTCGACCGGTGTAGGACCACGCTGTCACCCCTGGAACATTATTCTCCTATTTCACACTGGTATTCAGTGATACCAGTGTAACACAGGAGAATAATGCTGCAGGGGTGGCACGGCATCTGCATTTTGATTCTAATCGAGTATAAATGTATGGACAACAGCATCCACTTAATATTAAATGAACTATGTGCTCACTTGTGATGTTTAGGCGGTTTGGTAAAAATTGAAAAATAAATAGAATTAAAAGATAACTCAATAATGTTGGATAAATTTCCCGGTATCAGGGTTATTTTAAGCGTGTACATCAATCAACAGGTAAAACACGTGCAGACGAAATTGACGGTTCTCTTCTCAAACTCCATTTTTTCATCATCACCATCATTATTATTTTTATTGAAGCCTTTCACAAGTCGACTGCTGAGCGTAGGTCTGAATTGGATGCCGGTATTAGGCACCTAGTTTTATAGCATTTCTTGAAGGAAGTCTGTGTTCAGTAGCGGCCTTACACTTATTTAACGAAAATATTTTTGTGCCCTGAAATTATTATTAAATTTCAGTAGGTATCTGTTACATTAAAGCAAATGAACATTTCCTCGTGTAATATTTATAAAAAACGATTGACCAAATGTGCATGATCTGTGGCAAATTTTGAAATTTATTATTACGAATTATAAATAATTTTATTGAGTATGGATACCAGTAGTGTCGCTCAATATACTTACATAAACCTCAACAGGGGTAACGGCGTGGGCGATGGGTGCTGCGTGGTATACCGGCGCTGCGTGTGCAACGACGGCACTGTGACCTGCAATTTGTTTTTATCATAATTACAGCCTAGTTAACCTAGTATAGGCTTGGTGAACTTACAAAACCTATGATAAAATAATATTATAATACTGGTTCGTAAATAAAAAATGACTCATGATTACATTTTTATTTTAAAGGGAAAATTCATCCAATGTGATTTCATGAGACGACGGTTGACAATAAACTAAAAAGAGGTTTAAGTACAAACGACATAGTTCGCTAATAATAATCTCACCTACGGTTGTAACCAAACATATTATTTCTCTTGTACCCAAATTTAATGTTATTTCATAATATTTATAGATATTAAAAAATTGTAATAATACAAAAAGTCACTGGGCTCCTTTTCTTTACAGCACCCACTTATCTGTAGGTAAATGGAGTGTTCTAATTTGAAGGGTGAGAGGTCTTTTTATAGTTAAAGGCAGTGGAAAATGTCTCACAAAACTATACAAGTTTTCAACCCTCAGGAGCAATGAAAATTCGATGGATTTCTTTGTTTAAAGTCTTTGTGAAAAGTTCTACTCTACTCTAAAAAATCTAAATTAAATAAAGAGTTTTGACTTTGACCTTGACTTTGAAAGGTAATTGCGAGTGTCCGTAGGCTACAGTAACCTGTAATGTACATCACACCTGTTTGCTCGTATTTCATTTGAATATTAAAAAATCATTTATTCATTCGTCTTCTTTATGAATTTCCTGACGAAATTTAATTTAATTATTTTTATTAGTAACAACACAAAAAAGTTATAAGTATTAATTTATAAGGGATCTACAAAAAATTGTCAGTAGTTGTAATAAGCACTATTCATATTACCAAAACAAAAGCAGCATTTTTGTAGAAATTAGTTATTAAATATGATAGTATACGTCATCACTAGATTATAACAAGTCAAGTGCTGGTTTTAAATATTCAAAGTACCCATTTAGCGATTTAGCGATTATAGAACCGAACACTTTGTATCTTGTCTTGAATGTTATTCCTTCATCTAATAAAGTCACAAGATATTGTTAGTATTTACTTCAATTTTTTTCTCATGATAACCGATAGTGAAAATTGAGTAATGTGAATAATAATAATGTTTTCTTAAAGTTACCCAGTCCGATGCCATAGGTTGGAGTATATGTCCTTGCATAAGCCGGTGCGGCATATGCTGTAGCGTACGCTGGTGCTGATGCTGGGTGCCCTAGGATTATGCTTTGCGATGAAACTGCGCCATGGGGACTCGCAATAAGTCCTCCACGAACCACGCTCAAGAGAGCACAAGCCCCTACAAGCTGGTAACAAAAAATAATAATTATAATTACACAATAAGTATAATTTGGTTTCTAGGGACGTCGTTTCCTAAAAATGTACTCTACATCTACTCCTTTGAGTTCTTTTAAGAGTAACCAGAACTAGCTGTTACGGAATTATAACAACGGTTAAGAATAATGCTATTACGTTTCCTATGTTTATCCCAATAAATAACGATGCACATAAATTTTATATATGTGTAAAGGAATTAAAGTGATTATCGGTTGAATTAAAAAAGTTTTCAATATTAGAAATGTAGTTTTGAAATACATTTTACGAAATGATTTGTATCAAATTTTAAAGCTAATTTATTTCATTAACATCAGAAAATTACCTAAATATAATATTATTTACTTTAATGGAATTGTTTAAAATATATATATATATATATATATATATATATATATATATATATATATATATATATATATATATATATATATATATATATATATATATATATTATTTTTAATTACATATTATAAGATTTACGTTCTTATTATAAGAGATATTTCATTAATAAGTTACCTTTGTAAACATTTTCTAGGGTTTGTTTTAAAGTTTAGCTCTGTACTTCACGCTTAGCATTAGGGCTTGATGTGTGCCTAATTCTAAGATAACTGGGCTTATATAGGGGACCGCATGTCCTATACATACGTATTAAGGGCCTGTCTAAGCTGCGGCTACAGGAAACTACACAAGCATATGTACGTATACTGGGCGCAGTCCTCTAACGAAACACTGAATCTATAAGAAATAATACGCGAATAGTCACAACTAAATCACAGATCAACACATATGATGAATATAGTAAGCGTATTTTTGTATCTTAATCGTACCATATTTAAGTAGGATGGATTATGCCTAGCGCCTTTTTGCCTAGCCTAGCTAAAAAATGTATTACTTTTATTTTCTAAACATACATCAATTTTACCGTTACATAAGTCGTTTAATTAAGGACCAAGAAACCAAAAAAATCTATGTGCGAATTTCGTTCTAAATGCCTTGCACGTACGCACCAAGTCGTGTCTTCGTTTTTGATTTTAAGCTCTGGATCATAAGGTACTAAGCGATGTTGTCTTTGTATAACCGATTGAAAAACAGCTGTAGCATAGATAATACTTTCCACTCATTATAAAGTTCTTTAGTAGGTTAAAAAACTTTGAAAGGATGCTAATTTTTAGATTCTTCTTTGGTGTTTTTCTAATAATAATAGTAAAGTTTTCGAAGAGCCGCCAGACAGATCTCCAAATGCACGCGGCGAGACTTACGCAACTTTAATACTGCTCCTATTGAAGAAGCGATCGAGCGGAACCAGGGCTCCAAAGTCTTTGCCAGAGATCTGTCTGCCAGAAAGAGCCAACTGTCAAAGCTGAAGACTGAGTGTGATAGCATTGTTGTTTACACATCATCTTAGTTATCTATTATCTATTATCTACACGTTTATTACACATCATCGTTGGAGCCACACTCAAGTGTGAGTAACGATTCAAAAACAAGTCTTATCCGACAATATTCCGATGATATCCTGGACGTCAGTCTGAGCTGGATTAGAACGGCTCTCCAGCACCTTAAAAACGGCAGGGCCCCAGGCGAGGATAGAATTACAGCGGAGTTTCTGAAAGCGGGTGGAACACCGGTACTTAAAGTCCTTCAGAAGCTCTTCATCGGTCCGTCCGTCTCATTCCGTCCTCCATGGTGGCACTACTCTAGAGGTGTGGAGCAGAAGTGCGATGATCTTGTTCTTTAAGAAAGGCGACAGGGCTCTCTACTGAAGAACTACAGACCGGTTTCCCTTCTGTCTACGTGCTGTTTTCGAGAGTCATTACGAATCGTCTCGCACGTAGACTCGACGACTTCCAGCCTCTCAAACAAGCCGGTTTCCGAAAAGGCTTCAGTACCATAGACCACAAACATACCCTGCGGTAGATTGTACGGAAAACCGAAGAGTACAATCTGTCACTTTGCCTGACGTATGTGGAATATGAGAAAGCCTTTGATTGCGTCGAAATTTGGGCGGTGCTACAGTCCCTTCAGCGGTGCCAAGTTGACTGTCGGTATACCGAAGTGCTGAAGTGTTTGTACAGTAGGGCTACGATGGTTATCCGAGTACAGAACCAAAGTTCGAAACCTACCCAACTGCAGAGAGGTGTAAGACAGGGTGATGTTATATCCCCGAAACTCTTCACCGCTGCATTAGAAGACGTGTTCAAGCTACTGGACTGGAAATGATACGGTATTAACACCAATGGCGAGTACATCACTCACCTTCGATTTGCCGTCGATATAGTCCTTATGGCAGAATCGCTGGAGAACCTAAGCACTATGCTGAATGGCCTCAATAGTGTCTCGAAACGGATAGGTCTTAAGATGGACATGGATAAAACAAAGGTCATGTTTAATGTCCATATCACACCTATGCCGGTAGTTGTTGGGAGCACTATGCTCGAAGTTGTTGACGAGTGCGTTTACCTTGGACAAATAGTCCGACTAGGTAAGTCCAACTTCGACCGAGAGGTTAATCGACGGATTCGACTTGGCTGGGCAGCGTTCGGGAAATTACGACATGTCTTCTCGTCAGGTCAATCTCTGAAAACTAAATTATACAACCAGTGCGTGTTGCCAGTGACATACGGATCAGAGACGTGGTCCTTCACTGCTGGCCGTATGAGGACGCTCAAGGTCACTCAGCGAGCTATGGAGAGGGCTATGCTCGGAGTTTCTCTGCGTGATAGTCTCAGAAATGAGCATATCCGCAGTAAAACCAGAGTGACCGACATAGCCCAACGGATTAGAGAGCTGAAGTGGCAATGGGTCGGCCATATAGCTCGAAGAACCGATAACCGATGGAGAAGAAAGGTTCTCGAGTGGCAGACTCATACTGGTAGGCGTTCTGTAGGGCGATCCCCCACTAGATGGATTGACGACCTGGTAAGGCATGCAGGAAGTCGATGGATGCACGTGGCTCAGAACCGTGCTTTGTGTCATTACTTGGGAGAGGCCTATGTTCAGCCTTTCGGACTTTTGAAGGGATGTAATGATGATGATGATGATTTCGAATAGCCTCCCCAAACAGATTTAGAATCGGTCAAAACGAATTGATATAATGCGTAATATACTGTTTTGACACAGGTTTTGATTAAGGTAAAATTAGCAATTTGACGCAAGTTTCTGAATATATAAGTTCATTTACGCACCCTAGTTTTTAACAGTGTAATGTGCTTTTCATAGTTCAGATTCTGATCTCAAGTAACACCTAGATATATAATAGCGTTAGTAATTATTTATTCTGTGCATGGACATATAAATGTTTGACCACAAGAGAGAACAATTAATTTGTAGGTGTTTTGGAGTGGAAGGGATAACCGTTGAATATTAAAAGTTGTTTTGGCTATATTAATCGTCAAAAAGTTACTATATAGCCACTGAGTGACGATATTAAGCCTTATTTGGCCAGATTTTAAAACCTCCTCCCAACTTGTTTCAAATTACATAGGGCATTTGCATAAGGCAAGACTATGGATGGACCATACTGCCTTGCGGCACACCAAATTTAATAGCAAGTTGATAACTGGCGTAGTCGCTAACTTGAAGTATTGGGTTCTGTTGTGGAGTTAACTTTGAAAGAGGATCAACTGTTTACCTCTAACACCCAAAGCTTCTAGCTTATTTAGGAGTATTAAGCGACAGTAGCCTAATGGCAGGGCGCGGACCGCGAACTCAAAAAGGTCGTGGGTTCGAATCCACCATTCGACTACTGGCGTGAACCACTCGTAACACAAGCAATTTAAGCTACCCACGAGTGGTTAAGGGGAATATTAGTAATGTTTATAGCATTGATAATATTCTTTTTTAATAAAAAAAAGTATGAGGATAGAGATTTTGGCTTAGCCAAGAAAAACACCAATACATTTCCAACCGATGCGGCGTCTAGGTGTGGCACTACGTAATTAGTGTTGTGTCATTATTAAATTTATTTTTACGGAATCCATATTGTTTTTGAGATAAATAACTGTTATTTTCAAAGTGGTCTTTGAGTCTAGTATTTATTATCCGTTCGACTTTTTTTTAATGCCTCTTTGGTCTAGTGGTTGTAGGATTACGACTGCTGATCATGTGGTCCTGGGTTCGAATCCCGAATCGGGCCAAAAAAGCAATTATTGAGTATTTCGTCAAGAAATTTTCAGTAGCTGTCCGGAGTCAGGAAGTTGTCGGTGTCTCAACCCTGTGCCTTGGAAATCACGAAAAGACGTTGGTTCTGCACCTGATCTCTCTCCGGTCATGTCTGTTTACCGTCCCATCGGATTATAAGAGTAAAGGAATATAGAGTGCACCTGTGCTTGTGCATACACTTGGGCACTATAATCCTGTCCTGCGCCGATGGCTAGTCTCCGTTTAGGATGGCCGCCGTGACCGAAATTTGGTCTGGATGACATTATTATCCTATCTATTCGACTATTTTAGACATTGCAGGTAATATAGATATTAAACGGTAGTTCGTGAAAAGATCTCTATTCCGATTTTTATGGATAGGAAGTATATAACAGATTTTTCGAAACATCGGAAAAGATGTCATGCGATAAACATAAGTTACAAATGCGCGTAATATATGAAATAAAGGTATTTTTATGTTGCTTTAATGTGACAGATGATATGCCGTCCCATCCTCGACTCTTCAGAAACATAATAATGCACTCCACTTCTTCTTCATCTCTCTCAAGCGATACAAATGAAGGAGATAATGATGAAGCGTGGGTCACAAGCGTGGGGCAACAGGTGACGTGGAAAGTATTCTTTGGCACTTTGTCGGTGTAAAATTCTGGTTTTCGGCTTAGGTTTGTTTATTTTTAAAATACATATTCTGAAATTGAGATAGGATGAGATTTGATTGAGATTTCTGATAAACTGAATTTATTTCGAACGTAAGTAACAGAAAATTTTTTGAATTGCGGGTTTAAAAATTATTTTCAAAGTCTTACATAAAAAAATTGTGTGGATCTCCTCTCATTTTAAAAGGGTTTATGGAGTAATCATTCAACCGCACTGCACCAGTATGTGTTCGTGGACATAACATTGTGTCTTCAAAATATTTAATTCCTCAGTCATTCCTTCACCGCTGAGTAAGTCATAAAATCAACACTTAAAATTTGCATTTAAGAATTTAATTGCTGCCGGCTGGAATCGAACCTAGTATGCTAGCAAATTGTAAAATTTATGACAAGTGCTTAGCTCTTGAGCTAGTACGGCTTTCTTACATAATAATATGAACTGATTTTCAATAATTTTAGTTATTAATCTGGAATTTAAATTATAATTCAGTATGTATTACATGTATCGGCTCTGTATCCCAGTATAATTATATTACAAAATATTATACATAGGTATAGACCTCTTATTTTGCATTAGTTATATTTGCATAAGTAATACTATCTAATAATATATACATAATATATTAAAAAGTGAAATCTCATTATTTATTGCTTTTTATTATTTATATATTTACCACATAAAGAGACATTATAATTATTTGTAAGAATACAACTTAAATAGACATAGGAAATTATTAATGATTTAGTAATAAAAGTTTGTAAAAATTTGGATTTTATATTTATTAAAAAAATCTTTTCTATATAACTATCATCAAATAATATTATATTATTATTTTTATATTCTATATTCCATTATTATTAAAAGTATATTATTATTATTATCTGTTGTACGTACTATCACTATGAAATTATACCAGCTTTGTTTAAACTACTATTGTTGATATTTCAATGCATAAAATGAAACAAAAAAAAGTGATTTGGCATTTTTTTACAATTTTTACAAAGTTTTATCTAGTCCAAACTATTGTAGTAAATGCGGATATTAATAGCGTCCAACTGCTTCAAAAACCGCAACTTGACTGTTACCTGATTTGCGGTGTCAAGTTTCAGTGACTGCCTGCAGCTGTGATTCATCTATTTGATGTCATTCACCTTTTACGGTTGCTTTAACATGCAAATCAGCTACGCAACTTAAGAATAATAAAGGTCAAAGCGTAACAATTATCAGTTTGTTTCAAATTATCTAACACAGCGGTATATCATAAATAAGATTCGGATGATATGTAGCGAAATAATTTAAACAATTTATTGTGTACATACATACCGTGTAGTAGCGGTGCAAGAATATCCACTACATCACAATGTCATCCCGTGGATGCGGTAGGAGGTGACAGAGGGAATCTAATCAGGAGATGGGCAGCAGCGTCTGCCTAATGATCACTAAAAATAATAAACTGCGGTTGATAACCCGCTTGCCAAGCGTAACACCTATGGCAAATTCACCCCTACGAGGCAATCAATGGGTGAAGCCTTAGTTCAGAAGTGAACTTGAATAGGCTGTAAGGATAACGGTAAAGGTGGTACCTATGTATATTATGCCACATGTGTTTTTATAAACAGGCTATAAAAAGTTAATATACAATGTATTTGATGCGTATGTGATTTTTAATGTACGTTCACCGATTTCTCGGATACTGTTAAACCAATTTTAATGATTTTTTTCTTATTCAATAGGTTATACTTCAGAGCCGTGTAGTGGCGGTTGAGAATATCCACTACCCCATATCTTCCCGTGGGTGTCGTAAGAGGCACACAGAAAGGAGATGGGCAGCAGCATCTTCCTAATAACGACAATAAGATAATAAAATACTGCGGTTGCCAACTCGCTCGCCAAGCGTGGCAACTATGGCAATATACCCCCCATGAACAATTACACAAATAGACGGCCCCCAGTCCCCGGCAGCCCCGCTATTCCTTGCTACGGTGGCGACCATGGTAACGGCGGGGCAGGGGGTGCTAAGAATCTCCAGTGGAGGTTCGGTTGCCACCTACGACGACTCGACCTGGCAACGTATAACACACGTACCCTGAGGACTAACGAGAAGATACTGGAGCTGGAAGAAGAGGTAGACAAGTTGCGCTGGCATATTATTGGATTATCTGAGGTCCGAAGAGAGGGGGAAGGACACGGTAATCCTCGAGTCTGGCAACTTGTTCTATCACCGGGAGGGCGACCATCTGTCCCAAGGAGGTGTCGGATTTATCGTCCACAAGTCTCTTGTCAACAACTTTGTAAAGATTGGGAGTGTGTCGATAAGGGTCGCGTACCTGATACTCAAAATCACCAAACGGTATTCGCTGAAGGTCGTACAGGTCTACGCACCAACCTCGGCACATCTCGATGAGGAGGTGGAGGAAATGTATGAGGATATTTCTAGAGCCATGCATTCCTACAAAACCCACTACATGCTGTATTGATGGGAGACTTCAACGCAAAACTAGGCACAAGAGAAGGCGGTGAGCTGAAATTAGGGAAATTTGTGACTTTATGGAGAAAGAGGGACTCTTTATGATGAACTCCTTCTTCCAGAAGCGGCCCCACAGGAAGTGGACCTGGTCGAGCCCCTAATGTTCGACAAAAAATTAGATTGATTTCATTATGACGACCAGACGCCAATTGTTCAGTGATATCTCAGTGATCGCAAGGGTGAAAACCGGCAGCGATCACCGAATGGTTAGAGGCACACTGAACCTAAACTTTAAGTTGGAGAGGTCTCGTCTAATGAAGTCAACGCTCCGTCCCCCTCGTGCTCTAATTCAGAATCCCGAGACTTTTCAGCTCGAGTTACGTAACCGCTTTCAGTGCCTAGAAGATTGCAATGCAGTGGACGATATGAATGACAAGCTCGTGGAAACTGTCCATGCGGTTGGAGCTAAGTTCAGGAAGACCCGCCGCAGAAGAACACAAAAACTCTCCGATCACACTCTTAATCTCATGGCTGTTAGACGGGAGATGAGGCTGCAATCGTCAACAGATTTGACAGCATACAGGCAACTGAAAAGACAGATCTCCAAATGCATGCGGCGAAACTTACGCAACTTTAATACTGCTCGTATTGAAAAAGCGATCGAGCGGAACCAGGGCTCCAAAGTCTTTGCCAGAGATCTGTCCGCCAGAAAGAGTCAACTGTCAAAGCTAAAGACTGAGTGAGGCAGCATCGTTTCCGGGACACTTGAGATTTTGAGTGAGATTGAGAGGTTCCATGGGCAGCTGTACACATCATCGTTGGAGCCACACGCAAGTGTGAGTAACGATCCAAGAGCAAGTCTTACCCGACAATATTCCGATGATATCCCAGACGTCAGTCTGAGCGTGATTAGAATGGCTCTCCAGCACCTTAAAAATGGCAGGGCCCCAGGTGAGGATGAGATTACAGCGGAGCTTCTGAAAGCGGGTGGAACACCGGTACTTGAAGTCCTTCAGAAGCTCTTCAATTCCGTCGTCCATGGTGGCACTACTCCGGAGGCGTGGAGCAGAAGTACGGTGGTCTTGTTCTTTAAGAAAGGCAACAACGCTCTCTTGAAGAACTACAGACCGGTTTCCCTTCTGTCTACGTGCTGTTTTCGAGAGTCATTACGAATCGTCTCGCACGCAGACTCGACGACTTCCAGCCTCCTAAACAAGCCGGTTTCCGAAAAGGCTTCAGTACCATAGACCATATACATACCCTGCGGCAGATTGTACAGAAGACCAAAGAGTACAATCTGCCACTTTGCCTGGCGTATGTGGACTATGAGAAAGCCTTTGATTCCGTCGAAATTTGGGCGGTGCTACAGTCCCTTCAGCGGTGCCAAGTTGACTGTCGGTATGTCGAAGTGCTGAAGTGTTTGTACAGTAGGGCTACGATGGTTATCCGAGTACAGAACCAGAGTTCGAAACCTATCCAACTGCAGAGAGGTGTAAGACAAGGTGACGTTATATCCCCGAAACTCTTCACCGCTGCGTTAGAAGACGTGTACAAGCTACTGGACTGGAAAGGATACGGTATTAACATCAATGGCAAGTACATCACTCACCTTCGATTTGCCGACGATATAGTCCTTATGGCAGAATCGCTGGAGGATCTTAGCACTATGCTCAATGACCTCAATGGTGTCTCCCAACGGATAGGTCTTAAGATGAACATGGACAAAACAAAGATCATGTTCAATGTCCATGTCACACCTATGCCGGTAGTTGTTGGGAGCACTATGCTCGAAGTTGTTGACGAGTACGTTTACCTGGAACAAATAGTCCGACTAGGTAAGTCCAACTTCGACCGAGAGGTTAATCGACGGATTCAACTCGGCTGGGCAGCGTTCGGGAAATTACGACATGTCTTCTCGTCAGGTATACCTCAATCTCTGAAAACTAAAGTGTACAACCAGTGCGTGTTGCCAGTGATGACATACGAATCAGAGACGTGGTCCTTCACTGCTGGCCGTATGAGGACGCTCAAGGTCACTCAGCGAGCTATGGAGAGGGCTATGCTCGGAGTTTCTCTGCGTGATAGACTCAGAAATGAGGATATCCGCAGTAAAACCAGAGTGACCGACATAGCCCAACGGATTAGTAAGCTGAAGTGGCAATGGGCCGGCCATATAGCTCGAAGAACCGATAACCGATGGGGAAGAAAGGTTCTCGAGTGGCAGCCTCGTACCGGTAGGCGTAGTGTAGGGCGACGCCCCACTAGATGGAGTGACGACCTGGTAACCTGACCTGGACATGCAGGAAGTCGATGGATGCAGGTGGCTCAGGACCGTGCTTTGTTTTTTCGACCGAGTACCAACAGCTTCCACAATCGTCGTAATTTGTGCTTATTTTGGTTCATTTTTCAGGTTGAAATTTCCCGAACAGAAGCGGCCAAATCAATAACAGGTAGTGCGTTTGTTTGTAGTATTCGCTCCGTAAGCGTCGTCGTTAATGTTGCGTGCCGCTTGTGCCGCGTAGCTGCCATGACGGCACTCATATTCCATAGTTACTCGATTTTTTAACGTACCCATGATGACGAAAAAGATTTAAACGCGATGAAAATATAACGTTAATCAACTAAAAAATTACTTATTTTGAAAAGAGAATTCCACGTTTATAAAATAAAATAAATTTTTAAGCTATACAAGAATAACTTACTTACTTACTTACTTACTTATCTTCACGCACAATCCCTAACGGGGTAGCCAGAGAGAACAGATCGCCAAGTGTCACGATCCTTACATACCTCTTTCGCTTCTTTCAGGTTCATTAACTTCTTCATACATGCACATCTGGGTATCCGAGTACTCTTGACCCTCCCCTCTTCGAGCAATTTGCTCACATGGTCTTCGAAAGTTAGTCTCGGTCTCCCTCGACACCTTTTAATATTAACTTTCGCTCTATATATTTTCTTCACCATTCGGTCTTCACTCATTCGTTCAACGTGCCCAAACCATTGGAGTACGCCCCTATCAATTTTTGTGATAAGGTAATCTTTCAATCCTGCCATATTGCGAATCTCTTCGTTTCGCTTTCGGTCGGCTACGCTAACGCTACACATTTTACGAAGAGATCGCATCTCCACTGCATTCAACTTGCTTTTATGCTTCTTCTGGCATACCCAGGTTTCGCTGCCGTATAACAAAGTCGGTACTAACACTGCGTTATGTATTGCAAGGCGTGCACTCTTCACCACGCCTTGCCTTTTTACTAATGCATTCAGGGCACCATTGACTTTGTTTCCGGCAGCGACACGCCTATCCACATCCAAATCACATCTTCCATCCCGGCTGAAAGCACTCCCCAAGTATACAATTTCGTTTACCTGTTCTAGACATTCCTGATTTACCCATATTTCACATTTCGTTCTCTCTTCGTCCTTTTCAAATACAAGAATAACTTCATTTTATATATTCATTTTTATCCTTGGGGGGAGGCCTATGTACAGCAGTGGACTTGTGAAGGGCTGTAATGATGATGATGATGATGATACTTCAGAGTGTATGTTTTGAAAGAAATCTGGATGAAGTTTTTAATATAATTATTTAGACGATTTTCTAGATGTTACCTTAAACTTGTCATATTTTTAGTTCACACAAAAGGATAAAATAACGAATATAAAAATAAAAACACCAAAAATATTTATTTCGGTTTACGTCCGTTTTACTTTTTTTAAAGTTTTATTGTATTAAAAACATGAATCAATAACATAAATAATAATGACGATAATATTAAGTATGTGATTTCTGAAATAGGTTGTATTTTTGTCGTATATTTGTAAAGCGTAATTTGTTTTAATAATATATATTTATTTTCATTTGTAAACGTCAATGGCAAAATGAAGTATCATCAAAATAATAAGAAATAAAATAATGTTGATACAGAACATTTTATATCATAACTATTATTACCGATCAAGCCGCCTTAGCACCCGTTCTTAAATTTTATTAACGTTATGACGTGTGTGGCCACTTTATCTCACACTCCGCATTTTGAAAGTACAATTAAACTTTATCCTTGGTTCTTAACAGAATAGGCAACGATATGTCGTTCACCTTGTCATGTGTGGTCCAATTGTGTATACCTTTTTTGTTTTCTAAGGACTTGATATTTCTTTAAATTTCATGAAAGTATTTCCAAATTTTTGTTACTATATATTTTACTCGTTGTTTGGGCTCTTATTCTGTCTAAAACTCCTTCGGATACCATCTTTTTGCCTATTCATGCTGACAAATAGCAGTGATTGCACTGATGATGTGTTCCGGTGTAAAAGTTAAGAGAGCCAGTATGCATAGGCATTCCATTCCAGTCTACTGAGTCTTCTGAAAACGCATCTGTAGTCTTCCGTTTTGAAGCTGACTTCAGGATCTATGGACTGCAGTAGCCACTTACCATCACGTTGACTGTATTTTTCACTTCAGTTTAAAAAAAATATTATGTCCAGAAAAAGGGTGACAAACGAGCACACAGTCCACCTGATGGTAAATGGACGCTGTTGCCCATAGACGTCTACATTTATCTTCGATTAAGAATCAAAACGCAGATATGTGGTCATCCCTGAGGACTAAGATGGAATGCGTCATTACCAGTAAAAAAGGTTTTCCAGATATTTACACTCACCATACGAAACACTGCGTGGTCCTTTCCCGGTCGAGCAGACCTATTCGTGCTACAACCACAATATAGTTGCAGCGTGGCTCTACCATGTATAAAATTAAAAAAATATTCATGTCACTACTGTGGCAGCCAACAGGCACAGGAACTGGGTGTAAATTTCACAGTGCACGAGCAATCTGCTTTCAATCCTCGGTATAGTGAGAATGTTTAGTGCAGTGCTAATTTATCACTTATAAAATACTTCGAGGACATGTAAAGTTGGGCAACATGTACTGGAGCAATGCAGGTGACTATTTGCTCTATAATCCTCTCAGAATTGGAAATATTACACTGGTAAGCAGGGACCGTAAGGGCTACTACTTTACTATTTATATAACTATATTTTATTCTAAGAAACAGATAATTAATTTTGATCTGATTCGATTTATTTTTGCGAAAGTAAGTTGAATCACCTTGAGCTATGAACTTTCATGGGTTTCATAGATAACGAACGTCCAGTGTCGTAAATGCAGTTTTCGTTCATGCTTCATTAGAATGCGACCTACACTTCAAACACATATCTATTACCAGTACACTTCGGATCTTTGCACAGGTACCACGCAAACCTCATATGGGTTCCACAGGTTGTTTAATTTGGTTCAACCTTAATTTATCTGTTCATTTACTGTAACCACGTAATCGAATATAACAAATACCATCATTATTTCATAAGAATATTGTTACGCCGCGCTCAAATCAGCGCCATCTAGTGTCAGGAACGAGAGCGAGGGGGGCTTTGCAGAGAATGACATCGCGGATCTCTCGACCGACAGCGCCGCCCGAAGAACTAAGTTTCTAGAAAATCTATACTCGATTTCTCGGTACCTTGCGCGTGTTTACTTGAACATTCCGGATGTTTTGCTGATTTAAATAAATAGGTGACGCAAGATGCGATCGAGACAGAGTTTAACTCGGCGACACAAGCGAAGCTTCGGAGCGAAATTAAGTGAATTAGTGTGTTTAATTATTAGTGTTTTTTTACTTTAATTTGTATAAAGTAAATTAAAGTGTTAATTTAGGTAATTTTATCGGCAATTTTTATTGTCACGAACCCTAAGCTCGTAACAATTGGTGTCAGAAGTGGGATAAAATAATGCCGATTTTACCTAAGGAGGAAATGGAGGGTGTCCGTACCCGAAGTCAACGCCAGCAGGAGACGGACCAGAGGAGATTTGGTGGTGCAACGCCGCAGATGTCTGAGGGCCAGCCGCCGGCCACGGAAGCCGGTCCGTCAGCAGCTTCTACGTCTGTGGCACCTGACTTAGGTGCTCTGATGGTGATGCTGCAGGAGCAGGCTCGCCGACAGGAGGAGCAGGCTCGCCGACAGGAGGAGCAGGCTCGCCGACAGGAGGAGCAGGCTCGCCGACAGGAGGAGCAGGCCCGTCAGTTGAAAGAGCAGCTGCAGAACGGACAAGAGGAACAGGCCCGCCGGCAGGAGGAACAGGCCCGTCAGCTGGCGGAACAGGCTTGTCGGTCGGAAGAGCAGATGCTCCTCATGAAGGACCTTCACGCTACCTTTGGGAAAGAGATAAGGCAGGTGAAGGATAGGGTTGCTCAACACGACAACCGCCTGTCGGAAGCTGAAACCCGAATCGAAGAACATGAAACCCGAATCAACCATGTGAACAATCGGGTTGACAACGTGTTGGCTGACGTGAAGAAAACGCTAAACGACCTCAAACTTGGGGATGGAACTACAGCTCCCGTAGTAGCTGCAGCACCTTCGCTACGTGGATTCAAAGTACCGCCGTTCGACGGGACCTCTTCCTGGTCGGCCTACAAAATCCAGTTCGAGGCCGTCATGGAGGCGAACGGCTGGAATAAAAGCCAAGCCATGACTGCACTCACCCTAGGCCTGCGCGACCAAGCCTTAACTGTGTTGGAAGCTCTCGGTAAGAAAGTGACCTATGAGCAGCTTCTTGAGGCTTTGGAGGCGAGATATGGTGACGCTCACCTGGAACACGTCTTTCGCGCGCAGCTTAAAGATCGCGTGCAACGCAGCAACGAAAACCTGCAGCAGTGGGCCCTTGAGGTGGAGAAGATGGTTCGTAAAGCATACCAGTCTGTTCCTGCGCTCATTGGAGGGAACCTGGTGCAAACATTCATCGACGGCATCCGCGACCTGGAAGTCAGAGCTGCTGTGAGGCTCGGGCACCACGAGACGCTTAAGGACGCCTTGGCCCATGCACTGGAGGTAGAAGCCGTGCGGCAGGATCATCGTTCCCATCGCGTCAGGGAGGTTGCAGCAGCTACAGTTCGCGACCGCAACAAAGGATACAGCCCTAGGTGCTATGGTTGTGGGGAAAAGGGCCACCTTCGATCCAGCTGCCCTAAGCGAACCGCAGAAAGGGAAAGTGAACGATGTCAGGAGGGTAGTGCAGCTAACGGCACTGCCTGGCGGCGACAGGATCATCGTTCACCTCACGCTAGGGAGGTTGCAGCAGTTACGGTTCGCGACCACAATAAAGGATACAGCCCTAGGTGCTATGGCTGTGGGGAAAGGGGCCATCTTCGGTCCAGCTGCCCTAAGCACACCCTAGGAAGGGAAGGTGAACGGTCTCAGAAAGGAAGTGCGGCTAACAGCACCGCCCAGCAGCAGCAGGAATACGACTTTGAGATCGAACATCGCAGCGAGAAATCTCATGGCAACGCAGATGCATTGTCAAGAAGACCTTGTCCTGAAGATGGCAACCATTGTAGTAGGCAAGGTAAGGAAGTGGTATCCGTGAGGATGCTCAGGACAGACCACCTCAGTAACGGGTGGAAGGACAGCCTACGACGTGCACAGCAGGAAGATCCAGACATCAAGCCGATTCTGGGATGGATGAAGGCCCGTGCTACCAAGCCTAAGTGGAGGGACGTCTCAGCGATGAGTTCAACCACGAAAAGCTATTGGGCCCAATGGGACAGCTTGCTGCTTCGGGATGGAGTCCTGTGCCGTAAATGGGACAATGGTCGAGGAGACAGCTGTCGTTTGCAAATGGTTGTCCCTAAAGCTAAAGTGCCGAATGTTCTACAGCTGTGCCATAATGGTCGTTCAAGAGTCCATCTGGGAGTTAAACGAACTCTACTGAAGGTCCGAGAACAGTTTTACTGGGTCCATTATCGTGACGATGTGGAGGATTGGTGTCGTACATGTACAAGTTGTGCGGCTGCGAGGGGACCTCGGACACGGAGTAGAGGAGCATCGAAATTGTACAATGTTGGTGCACCACGGGATAGGACATCCCTTGACATTGCGGAGCCGTTACAGAAAGGCGCAAGAGGGACTCCTAAGATCGTCCATGTGGATCGCTTGGCACGTTATTATGGGGCCGATAATGCTCGGGACGAGCATGTCTTAGGAGGGGGCAGTGTTACGCCGCGCTCAAATCAGCGCCATCTAGTGTCAGGAACGAGAGCGAGGGGGGCTTTGCAGAGAATGACATCGCGGATCTCTCGACCGACAGCGCCGCCCGAAGAACTAAGTTTCTAGAAAATCTATACTCGATTTCTCGGTACCTTGCGCGTGTTTACTTGAACATTCCGGATGTTTTGCTGATTTAAATAAATAGGTGACGCAAGATGCGATCGAGACAGAGTTTAACTCGGCGACACAAGCGAAGCTTCGGAGCGAAATTAAGTGAATTAGTGTGTTTAATTATTAGTGTTTTTTTTACTTTAATTTGTATAAAGTAAATTAAAGTGTTAATTTAGGTAATTTTATCGGCAATTTTTATTGTCACGAACCCTAAGCTCGTAACAATATCTATCCATCCATTACATCCTCTTAAAGTGCCACTGTAAAACATAGGCCTCTTCCATTTCATCATTTCATCACTCATGGAAGGGGAGATAGAAGATTTATTTTACAATTTGTAATTGTTATCTTCTGGAAGATGCTGCGCATCTCCTATTTCAGCTTTCATCTGTCGCATCGTACGACATCCAAGGGACAGAACGACATAGAGTCGTGGATACTTTTACACCTACATACATGGCTTACTATTGATACCATCGGAATATAAAAAATAGAAAGGAAATAGAGAAAGTTGTGTCTGCGCAGATGGCTAGTCTCTGATGAGGACATTATATTACAAAATAATTTCGATTAATGTAATAGTATGTGAAGTTAAATGCGTAAATGAATAAAAATTTACGCCAGATGTTTTTCTTTTTTTAGAAATGTCTTTTTTTAAAACCTTCTTTAAAACCTAATCAGATGCAAATACAAATGTACTATTTATTCCCTCACTTTCATAGCCCGATATGATGGCAATTCAACACGACTGGAGAGAGATCAGGCACAGGAACAACGGCTTAACGTGCTTTCTTAGTTTCACCGCCGTGGTTTCCTGACTCTGGGATACTACCGTAATTTTATTGATAGTGAATCCCAATAACTTATCACTCCACCACTATACCAGATATATAATCAGATATTGAAAAAATAATTCAGTAAAAGATTAAAATAAGCAAGACATTAAGCGCAAATAGTAGTTCAGATTTTAATCTAATATATCCTTAGATTAAAATCCGAAATGTGCCAATATTCTCGTCCTATTACAGTTTGTTGAAATCCTTTAAAACTCAACGTTGTTTATTGATAAATTATTACTCTTAATAATAATAATTATCCGTGACGGACTGCTCCGGGCTCAAATGCAGAAGGCGGTGCTCCTCGATACTGCCCGCATTGCCCGCCGGTTTCTTTCCCTTTCCCCCTAACCCTCGGTCGTTTGGTCTCCCCTGCCGAGGGATTCCATCTGGTTGGGCATTTTATTTATTTATGTATTTTTATATTTATTTTGTGTTATGTATATTTATGTATATCTTTTCATTTTCATTTATAATTATATATTTATAGAACCCAACCAGATGAGAAAACTATATTGATACCCCCCATAATAATAATAAGTTATAATAAGTTTTGGTTATTTTCGTTCAATAGTTAAAAGCTACAATAGAAATTAGGCCGATCAGACTCGATCTAGAAAGGGTATTGAAATGTCTTTTGCGCCGCTGCGTGTCACTTCGTTTGAGATCATTGCGACAATGCTGGCCATGTCACGGCCGCGCCCACTAGTGAATGTTGGAGGAATGCATGCGTTACTTAAATAAAACATAACAGCGATAACAGCTTGTGGGCCGTTAGTGTTCACTTTTGATTACTTTGTACGCCCTTGTGGTAGTCGTGCCGTGTCTCAGTATGTTGCAAGCTTTGACAGCTAAAAATTTAGGCTAAATTACGAGTATATTGTTAGCAAAACTATGTAAGTTGAGAAATATTGAACACAGAAGGTTTTGAAAAAGTGTAATTCATTAATATTGTTAGGCAAGTAAGTGTGACAAACCAGCACACAGTCCATCTGATAGTAAAGTAAAACAATACTTTATATAATCCAAACAATCTAAATCTGTCCTCAAATAAGATGTGTTTTAACCCCGAGTAGAGGTGTTATAGACTGCAGTTATAGACAACTGTTACAGACTGTGTTATAGACAAGAGGTGCATTGACTCCAGCACCAACGGTTATTAAAATATCAATTAGAAGCGACACCTAGTATGAATCATAATATGACAACAAGTTTTGCTCAGGTTAGCGTGGTTAGTTTTTGGCGGTATTTTATACTCTAACGAAAATAATAAGAATCATGTAATTAATAAATATTATTGGCTTTTATAATAAAAATAAAAAGTAGACCTTCTACTAGATGTTTTTGTTTTGGTTACTGGTGATAAAAAATTGGCGATACCTATTTTTTTTTTAAATAAAAAAATACACTTCGGATATTGGTATCTACAACGATTATTATTTTTGTGAAATACACCTCCCGAGCTTAAATGGATTTAAATTAAGGGACCGGGCGAACTACTCTAGGAACGTCACAATATAGAACAATTTGAGGCAGACCCTGGAGGGCATTATCATTCATAAGCGAAAAATCATGACTCATTTGCTTCGCCGTAGTGCTGGACTTCGAGCAGCCTAACAGTTTGAACATCACAGGTCCTGATGTGTGGTGCCAAGCCGTAATATTAGATTGTCATCTTTCCATAATGTGTAAAAATAAATCTTGTTTTACGATCATTAACCGACTTCCAAAAAGGAAGAGATACTCAATTCGATTTTTATTAATTTTTTTAATTTAGGCTAGAAATTTTTTTCCGGGTGAACTTTTTTATATGAAAACTGATGCTTTTGGTGTAGTTCTATATAAATTTGATCAAGATCTGACCAGCAGTTTTTGAGTTATCCTTGATGATGCGTATTTAATTGACTTCAACTACATTGATGATGTCGGTTTTAAATTTTTTTTTAATTTTACCACTTGTAACCCACATATTCTCAGCACTTTGCGGGACCACAATTTTGACACGTTTTGACTGACGTCAATGACATCAGCAAGATTGCACTAAGTCGCGCTTTTTAGGGTTCCGTAGTCAACATAGAACACTTATAGTTTCGCCATGTCTGTCTGTCCGTCTGTCCGTCCTCGCTTAATCTCTGTGACCGTTAGCACTAGAACTAGACACTGAAATTTGGTACCAATATGTGTATCAATCACGCCGACAAAGTGGTAAAATAAAAATTGGAAAAAAAATGTTTTATTAGGGTAGCCCCCCTATATGTAAAGTGGGAACTGATTTTTTTTTATTTCAACCCTAACGTGTGATATATTGTTCGAAAGGTATTTAAAAATGAATAGGGGTTTACTAAAATCATTTTTTGATAATGTCAATAATTTCGGAAATAATCGCTCCAAAAGTAAAAAACAGTGTGTCCCCCCCTCCCCCCTCTAACTTTTGAACCATAAGTTTAGAAAATATGAAAAAAATCTGAAAAGTAGAACTTTATAAGGACTTTCTAGGAAAATTATTTTGAACTTGGATGGAAACAACAGTTTTTGTACAAACTCATAAGTGGGAACACTTATTGTGACGGACGGGAAACTACGGAACCCTACACTGAGCGTGGCCCAACACGCTCTTGGCCGCTTTTTCAGTCTTCTTATTGCTCTCAATACTATACTTTCTAACTATAAAAGAGGTATCTATAGCAATACCATCAATACCGCTCCCGTCAGATTTTTTAAATTTAAAATACAGAAGATAAACGCGCCAGAATTAAACAGACGTTTAAATCTCTTTTATTGTCACTAAGTACTTTTAAAGCGACGAATCACTATACAATATCGATAAGGGTAGAATGTAACGCGATGTCTTTTATAACATTGTCCGTTTTGATACTCGACCAAAACGATAACATAATATGTAATATTGTACCTCTTAAAGATATTTTACTTCAGTATTATATGCAAAAATATTTTTGTGATAATATTTATTAAGTAAACATTTAAATCGATTTTTTTAAATATAAATTCTATTTGAAAAAGTACTTCTCTAATATTATTGATTTGCCATCTGTCCTAAAGACGGTTAGTAACTGGGACAAAACACGAATTTTTTCATCTTTGAAAAGGAAGGCAGAACTACAACACGGTTGAATATACTAAGTTATTGTATAATTATTAATTCTTTGCTTCTAGCTCTAATCAAGGTGTCTGTGAATTTGAACCTAAAAACAAAAAAACTTTATAAATTGCTTTGTTTTTTTGTTTTTTTTTTGCTGAAATAGAAAGTGTTTAAATAGTTGTAATAGAGTAATTACAAATACGTATTGCATTAATATGACTACTAACTCGGGTAGTGGTGCCGCTTAAATTTAATAAGGTTTTAATTTTTAATTAAGCTCCTATCCGAGATCTGTAATAAATGAGAAAAATGAATGTCAGTGCCTTTTTAAATAAAATAACCGTGTAGCCGTTTATGACCATGTAGGTGTGGTGTAAGTATATGCACTATATCATATCATCCCGTGGGTGTCGTAAGAGGTGACAGAAGCAATTTAATTAGGAGATGGGCAGCAGCATACAAATAGGTAAAAATAGTGGTCTAGGTGCGAGCAGAAATATCCACACAATTAACTACCTAGTGGAAAGAACAAAAAAATATCATATGTTTTAATATTTTATACAATTTTTCATTCGTCACAAAAAACGACTTGACCGATTTCATTCAAAATTTAATGGGGTCTAAGTTACATAATTATGCGTTAAATGAAGGTCCCATGTCAATATCACTCTTTGTTATCGAGATACACGAGGTGAAAATTGAATCCGAACATACATACATACTGTAACGATCCCCCCCCTCTCTTTTATATTATAAAAATTTTGTAATATTAAAAATATCCCCTTTTTCAATAACATTATATATATGAGACCAGGATTAATAAAATATGTTTTGATCTTTCTAAATGATCTATCAAAAGGTTTATTAATAGGTCGTTTTTAATAATTTGGCGTGATCGTCTTAGTTAGGACCCTTATTTACGTTGTGTTTGTTTAGTAACTTAGTTCTTTTAGGTGTCATTTGGAAGAATGAATATTCACTAGAGCAATTGAAAGCTGTTGGTAGTGCCTTATAAGCTAAGTGAACCCCGTTCGCGAAGACAGGGCTCGAGAAAGGTTAAGAACATAAAACGTCCCTATTCCACTTGCATCAGGTTTACATTATTAATTTATTATTATTTATCCCTTCCCGCTTGGAAAAGGCTCACAATATATTTATACAAAAATACCCGATACAAGGGCTTCGCTCTCCTACATTTATTTAAAAAAATGTAGGGGAGGTACACGGCCCCACACATGCCGTGCACGGTGAGTGCCAACCATTTTGATGCACTCCCCCCGAAGGGAACGCTAATTCGGGAACTGGACCGTAGTCCACAGCAAAATAACTGGCGAACCAGTAAAAGAGGCTTGGCCCCTTGTTAGTGCGTAAGCACAAACATCGACCGAAGTCGCGCATGTCAATGCGTGTAAACGCCATACAGAATACGAACAAATCCAGCCACAGTGAATGTACGTCACACGGTTTAGGCAAATAGGCACACTGGCCGTAAACCCTCCGTGAGCGCCACCACCTGCCAGACCGCCGCTCCTGCAGACGTGATGTAAGTGTATGGCATTACCACCAATTGCATGATCAGCACGGCTACTAGCCGCAGAGCGTGTCATGAGACTACTGCTCACCTCAAGGGAATGGGGTCTCACGTTGTGCGGCTTTCGGCCGCAGCCTTGAGAGTCTCCTCAGATCCTCCCGCCAGCTACCACCCGCATGAGGTCGACACATATGCTCCACCAACCAATACAACGGCAGATATAGCCAAAAGGCAGTTATAAGATAAGAGTAATAATTCGCCATCAGAAAGGGTTTGTGTCACTGACGTTGAGTAAATGCATTTTCGATCATGTTTGTCTCACCCACCAACAAGTTGTCTTCAATCATTCAAAGGTGGGAAAGTTACAGAGATATAATATTATGTTGTTATATAAAACATCGTGGAGGGCAGACAGTCTGCAGCCCCGCAATGAAGGGACCCGACTTGGGCAAAGCTACTTAGGTGTGAGTCAAACCAAGACGCAGAGAGCGCCATTGAGAATAGCGTCCCACCAAACAACCATCGCAGAGACGCAATGCTGCAGAACGCAACAAGCATCAATACGACTATCGTCGGGCTTACACCATTCCAAGCTCCCCCATACATCCCAGCAGACATCACCACCCGTATACCTCCATCGACCAGAACCACAGAGAGCGTCGAATCAGGCGCAGCACACCCGTAGATCCATCACAAGACGCAATACCGCCAGTAGCAGTAAGCATCAATGCAACTATCATACGGATGGCGCCCCCTCACAATACTCCCAACATGATCCCTATCGACTTTGGTAACAAAGTTGGTATTGTTGTTATATAAAAATATCACCAACGTATCATAGTAGCACGCTACTAAGACGCCAATGAACAAAACTCCACGTACCATAGCGCTAATGCACTAAGACATGAAGCTGAGTATGCCTGTTACACTTAAAAGTGCTACCAAACACACTCATCATCCCCATCCGAAAGATAGACGACGCATCGCTATGCGCTACGACGCCGCCCACAAACGGTATGGGTGTGCGATGTCCACGGGAAAGCCGTATTGCTACAACAAACCCGCTTACCACCGACACTAAGATGTTAATTGTATACCTCCATCGACCAGAACAACAGGAATGCGTCGAATCAGGCGCAGCACACCCGCAGATCCATCACAAGACGCAATACCGCAAGTAGCAGTAAGCATCAATGCAACTATCATACAGGTGGCGCCCCCCTCACAACACACCCACATGACTCCTATCGACTTTGGCAACAAAGTTAGTATTGTTGTTATATAAAAAATATCACTAACGTATCATAGTAGCACGCTACTAAGACGTCAATGAACAAAACTCCACGTATCATAGCGCTAATGCACTAAGACATGAAGTTGAGTATGCCTGTTACACTTAAAAGTGCTACCAAACACACTCATCATCCCAATCCGAAATATAGACGACGCATCGCTATGCGCTACTACGCCGCCCACAAACGGTATGGGTGTGCGATGTCCACGGGAAAGCCGTATTGCTACAACAAACCCGCTTACCACCGACACTAAGATGTTAATTGTATACCTCCATCGACCAGAACCACAAGAGAGCGTCGAATCAGGCGCAGCACACCCGCAGATCCATCACAAGACGCAATACCGCAAGCAGCAGTAAGCATCAATGCAACTATCATACGGGCGGCGCACCCTCACAACACACCCACATGACTCCTATCGACTTTGGCAACAAAGTTGGTATTGTTGTTATATAAAAAATATCACTAACGTATCATAGTAGCACGTTACTAAGACGTCAATGAACAAAACTCCACGTATCATAGCGCTAATGCACTAAGACATGAAGTTGAGTATGCCTGTTACACTTAAAAGTGCTACCAAACACACTAATCATCCCAATCCGAAATATAGACGACGCATCGCTATGCGCTACTACGCCGCCCACAAACGGTATGGGTGTGCGATGTCCACGGGAAAGTCGTATTGCTACAACGAACCCGCTCATCACCGGCACTAAGATTGTTGTTATATAAAACTGCACCAACGTATCATAGTAGCACGCTACTAAGACGTCAATGAACAAAACTCCACGTATCATAGCGCTAATGCACTAAGACATGAAGTTGAGTATGCCTGTTACACTTAAAAGTGCTACCAAACACACTCATCATCCCAATCCGAAATATAGACGACGCATCGCTATGCGCTACTACGCCGCCCACAAACGGTATGGGTGTGCGATGTCCACGGGAAAGCCGTATTGCTACAACAAACCCGCTTACCACCGGCACTAAGATGATATGTCTAGGACACATCGGTTAGCGAGTCCAAGTTTACCTCGGACCAATTGCTCGTGAAGCAGCACACACGCCACCATAATATTCCTTTTCAAGTCCCTAATAAGGACTAGTCATTTTGCTACAGTACTAGGAGCAGTCAGTCACCCGACCACCCCATACAATGCTTATGCATCAAGGAGACCTCCTATAATATTGCTTTTGTATCATAGACCTTACTTTCATAAGTCATGTATATATATAGGATTCGAACCCATGACCCTACTATTGTAATGCATATTAATCACAGAGACCTTCTATAGTATTGCTTTTGAATCATAGACCTTACTTTCATAAGTCATTCATATATAGAATTCGAACCCACGACCCTACTATTGTAATGCATATTAATCACAGAGACCTTCTATAGTATTGCTTTTGAATCATAGACCTCACTTTCATAAGTCATTCATATATAGGATTCGAACCCACGACCCTACTATTGTATTGCATATTAATCACAGAGACCTTCTATAGTATTGCTTTTGAATCATAGACCTTACTTTCATAAGTCATTCATATATAGGGTTCGAACCCACGACCCTACTATTGTAATGCAAATTCATCATGGAGACCTTCTATAGTATTGCTTTTGTATCATTGAGTTTAATATCATAAGTCCCTAATATAGGACTAGTCATCGTGCTACAGTACTTCAGGCAGTCAGGCTCCCGACCACCCCATATATATGTACAACTGCAGGTATGTATCTCCGGCACCTCATCCATACAAGACGTCTATACGTGAACACCTTCCATAACTTAGGAAAATTTTCCTTAATACATGAACTCCTTCAACAACTTAGGAAATTTCATCTATACGTGAACTCCTTCCACAACTTAGAAAAATTTTCTTTTATACACGAACACCTCCCATGACTTAAACAATTTTTAACAAATTTTCTAATTATCTTATAAACGTTATTTAACTTAATTTTATAATATTTTTTGACTTGTATTTCTATTATTTATCTTATTTTAAATATTTTTACAAGTTTTTATAATAAATTTACTTATTACGAGAAACAATAATTTTGCCTTTAATTTGCTATGTTATTGGGATAATGTCTGAAATATATATTAACTTTATGTTTATTAATTTAACTTATTGCTTAATATATATGTTTTAAAACTATTTTTGACGCCCCTTTATATTGAATTTAATTATTAATAATAATATAGAGCCGTCACAATACGAACATGTGCACATGTACGTATGTACGTACATCCTCTTAAAAACCTTTGTATTCGACTCTAAAGACCTTGAAACGTAGAGATATGTTACAACTTCCAATTTGCAAAATCGGAGCCATTACAATAACTTCCCATTGGGAAGTTAAAACTGCGGTTACTAACCGGCCTGCCAGGCGTGGTATCTATGTCAACCCTATGAGGCAACCTTTAGGGAAGGCCTTTATTCAGCCGTGGACTTTTGATAGGCTGTAACTGTAAACACCCGTATACGTCTCACTCCTTCATACAATCAGACAAGAATAAGACAAAAGAAGAAGACAAAAGAATCTTCCGCTGCCTTTAAAGACCTTAAATTTAATACGCTTTCCTACAATATTTCTCTTTGCTGCTTAGCCTGTGGTAAAGGAGAACTTAAAAATGCAATAAACAACTTCGGTGTGAGTGAGATCGAACTAAGGTCGCTCATATGCTAAGACGGACCCTTTTATGCTGGGCTATCGTGGCTACCACGGGAAGGGTTAGAAAGTCAGTATACTAGGAATAGCAGCGATTTATCATAATTTGGGCAATTTTCAATAATCTATTATTATACAAGTATATGTGTAATTCTTTTAAAATAGAGTTATATGTTATATGATGAAACTTTTTTTAAGAAATCTGTAACACTAATTTTGATATCGAGCTTGAAATTTTATATTTATTGCTTTTAAAATCAGGTTCCGTATCCGCTGAAACTAAAAGTAAATACATATTGTATTCTACTCACTAGTTCATCGCGCCTCGCGCCTTTCTATTTAACCTAACTACTAGTATAGAAAAAGATATAGTACATTCAATGAAATTTAATCATTTTTATTTTTATTAGACTATTAGCGATTCGCCCCAGCTTCGTACGGATGATTTTTGAATCTCAACAACATAATATGCATGTTATATAGTACATATAAACTTTCCTCTTGAATTATTCTGTCTATTGATGAAAACTGTATCAAAATCCGTTGCGTAGTTTAAAAGATCTAAACGTACAGACGGCGGGAAGCGACTTTGTTTTATACTATGTAGAAAAACACAAGTGAATGTAAAATTAAATGTTATCCAATTTTACGAAAGTCTCACTCTTAAGTTATCGGTAAATACGTTTTGATTAAATATTTAAATAAAAGTTTCTTTCTAAAATCGCCTAAATAGAAACGAGCTCTCTAGTAACAGTGTAATATATATGAATAAAAAAGCAGTATGAAATAGCTCACGCGTCCTTGTTAAGTAATTCGTAGCCGACACTCCCATTTGCTCCAGTTTCTGATGTAAAGTACTTTCACTATCATTGTGAGATTGGTTACGTAATCGAGCAAGTGCTACTCCTATGTCAATGTTACAAGAAAATGTGTAAATTATGACATTTATAGATAATTTCATTGATCTACATTGTTGAACTAGACGTAAAAAAGTTTTATTTTGCGTTACTTACGTTGTTACGTATTTTTACGTATTTATAAAACTTTCTTTAAGATATTTTTTTATAGGATGTGGGTGACAAATTATCATAATATTTTGTAGAAACTATTATGGGGGCTAATGGAAAATATAGAAAACTTGCCTATGATGGATGAATGAGGCACAGGTGGCCGACTTATGGTGAAAACTGATCCAACACTACTAATGCGTGAGTAATAGTTCTAAACTTGACCACATGCCTGCCAAATTTGATTTACTTCTTAACAGCCTCGTTGGTATAGTAGTCGTAAACGCAACTGCTGATTGTGAGGTTTTGGGTTTGTATCCCGGGTCGAGCCAAAAACAATAAGTTATTAGGTTATAGCAGCTCGGAGTCAGAAAAGTGTCAGTGTTTCACCCCCGTGCTTCAAAAAACATTTGTAAAGCCGTTGGTGCTGCGCCTGATCTTTCTACGACCGTGTCGGTTTGCCGGCCCTTAGGACTAAGAGTCGGGCAATAGACAGTGCACCTGTGGTTGCACATCTCCGATAAGACTGGCCGCTGTGACCGTAATTTAGCCTGGAGGACATTTACTTACTTTTTAATACTAACAGGTATTCTGACCGTTAAGCTACATGATTGTCAAAAAAAATAATATATTTATATTCAATAATTAGTTAATCTGGAGAGGTAACTTACCTACGGCAATATAAATTTGGGAACTGTGTTTCATTGATTTTGTTATATGTATTTATATTAATGAGATGGAAATGAAACACTTATTATATTAAAAAATTTATTGTAAAATGTAAATGCCAAATTTTGGTATGTTGCATTTACTATAAATTCGATTCAAGAATAATAAGTAAAACAAAAATTGTCCATAATATTTAAAAAGAAAAACAAAATTGCTACAAAATAACTAGAATGCAGATTTTAATTAAGTTATTTTACGAGCACGACTCTGTTTATATTTACTTTATATATTATATGCAACTTTCCCAATATGTACAAATGGTTATATTATTTTGTATTTTGAAACTAAATGTCTAATATGTCTAACAAATTAATAATCGACGGCTTTTTTTTCTTAATGATTTTCTTTACAACTTCCTTTTGGCCATTTCCTCGAGGCGGCTTATGATTTCTGTCTTCATCTTCGTCAGAATTATCGTAATCGTCTTCATCGATTTCAGGTGGATAATCATTAATATCTGGTACTTTTTGAGGTCTCTTAAGTTTCCTCTTTGGTACTAATACATAATCACTAAGATCGTCACTCGAATAATATGTTTCTTTGTGTTTATGAGGTCTACTTCTCTTTTTGGGTCGTTGCATTATTTCATCCGGGTAAAAGTTTTCAGAAACGGGAATGTCGGAGAATGTAGGTTGGCTGTACTTATTCGTAATTGAAGTATACAAACCCATTTCACTCGGTCTGGACGATTTATGACCTTTTAATTTATAACGTTGAAAATACTCTTCATCGTTATTAGACGATTCGCTATATTTATCATAACCATATGAGTCCGGGTGAAGAAAAGGATACTTTGGTTTTCCAAAATTCATGTCCTCCAGAGCTTTATAAAAATCGGTTTGCTGTGTATGTTTATTTTTGCAATTCGGGTCGTGATAGAAACCGAAGTAACTATGAGAATCGCTGTCAAAACCAGTTTCATCCCAGGGATGCTTAATTGATGGAAGATTAGGGAAACCATTGAATTCAGCATCCGAGGAATACGTTGGTTTTTTCAACATAGAATATTCTTTGTAAAATGAGTCGTAGGGTCTTTTTTTATTTCTCTTCTCGTTTGAAGAATAGAATCCTAAAGCTGCATCTTCAGAATATTCGTAGGGTATTTTATAGTCTCTGTAAGATTTGTCCTCCATTCGTTGTTGAGCGGTAACGCTTGATTCCGGCTCCGCTCCTTTGTTATCGACCGCTGCAGTAAATTCTTTACCGGGGCCAGCGGAATACTCTACAGTTCTTACAGATCCATCTGGTTCAAGCAAACTGTAATGACCTAAAGTAAAGATGTTTGTTAATTATCTCTTCATATTTTATAGCAATACTTATTGAAATTCATTAAGTTAAAGTTAAAGTTAGTAATACAGTCTATGTATGTCCCAGTGCTGGGCATAGGTCTCTTCTCATTTCTGGAAGGGTTTTACTCTGCCCCAAATGTGTGTTGGCGAAATTTTTTTCTTATTTCTCAGGGTTTACTCACGATATTTTTTTTACCACCGAGTACATGGTAAATCAGTACTTAATATTGACTTAATTGATTTAACAATATCATTGGTGCCGGTGTGGATCGAGCCCGACTGAGTTACCACGCCTCTGTTGTGATTTTGATTCAAATTCAAAATTATTTATATATAATATTATACCTTGAACAGTGTCACCTTTCTTGGACTTCCATACAGTTTTAACGTCACCTGTTTGTGCATCAGAAATCCCATAACCGAATGAATAGCCTGAACTTCCCTGAAAAAAAAACAAAATTGTTATAAAGTGTATCTCAAGTATAACTTTTTAATACCCGTTAAATACCTTGACGTTTCTGATTAGAAAAAACGTTCTGAGAATGTACAAAGTGATAGCTCGCGTGTAACTATTCCGTATATAACTTATTATGACAATTGGTTGCATGTTTGCCTGTTATAGCTTATTATTCGGAATTAATAATGCGTCACTTAACCGTTTTCAGCATTTTCGAACGTTAGTTGATTGATGACTTAATGATTTCTTATATTTACGCGAACACTACACATTGATTAAAAAAGCTTTTACGGATTTTGTCACGTGTAATTTTAATTATTTTTAATTTCCGACGTTTCGGATGCTTTCCAGCACTCATGATCACGGGAGACTGAGATGACTTACGTCCCGATGTCATAGTTAAACCTGGAGTACCTTCAGCTTTTTTAATTATTTTTTATGGTCCGATCTATGCAAAATGAACTGACTGTGTCTTGAAGTCTTGCAGTGGTATGCTTGGGTTTAGTTTTAATTTTATTGATTATATGGTCCCAAGCAGGTGGTAATACCCAGCCTCCTTCTCTATTAATTTTTTTTTAATTTCAATAGCCTCTCGTATCATCTTTGGTGGGAAGCAGTGTTCTTTCACGAGGATTTGTGGTCTATCAAATGTGATGTAATGGTTGGGGCCGTCTAGGATATGATCACAAACTGCAGACTTCCGGGAACGTTGATGCTTCAAAAAGAGCATATAACTGATGTCATGTGATGACTTTATAATAAACTTATATTTTTATGTGAAATTGAATAATGTAAGCATATTTTCATTATTTATTTCTAAAATATTACCAAGAAACATCTTTTGTGTTATGGAGGCGTTTTACACACATAAATTGCACATAAACAATAACTCCGATCCGAAAAAAATACGTTAGACCAAGAGATATGTGCAGTATATATATATGTGCAATGCGGGAATCGATTCAAATTATTATGAAAGATTTCAGATCACAGCACAGGGCGCACACAGGGAGCACAGGGAACATTATTATGGAATAAATATGAGCACATATGCACTCACTTGGCTTACCTTACCACGGTGGGTACTTAATAAAATGAAATATAGTTTTGAGTCATATTACAAGAAAGTTTTAGCTCGGTAACCGAGGACATTTAATAATTAAATTGAATCTTCCATAACACAAACAGTTAAATAGGAGCTTAACTAAAATTGACTTTAAATACTACTTAAATCTGTAAAAAGCAATCGCACTGTACAATGTAAGAAATATTGAAGAGAAAAAAAATAGTATTTAGAATATTTTACTTAACTATCCTATGATTTAATGTTTGAATTTTTATCACGACTAATAAATTTCAAATTTAAATTAAAAAATTGCAATGACTTTCAAAACAGTTCGTTTTAAAAGTCAACAACTCGCGGTCATCTTTTCGTCAAGTTCAAGAAGAACTAGTTGACGGGAGCGCGAAAACATCGTTATGCAATAATGTCAATGACAGATGTACGCTGTTACTACTTTCTTGAATTTACTCTCCACTTACTCGTATCTATGTCCATTTTATAACAAGTTACAAAGTATAAAGTTATAAACAAGTTATAAATGTCTGAATTAATACACTGTATATTTAATATTACAACACCTTTCTTATATGTTATTGTGTAAAGTTACACTCAAATTTACGTATTGGTTAATTTGAAAATTACTTTAACTACGACGCAATAGATAACAGTTCGTTAGGAGAAAAGTGGTTAACCAACACCAACACTTGTCGGCCACTGTATCAGAAATTTCGTAATTCGAGTACAACTTTCGATAAATATTTCTGCACTCAGCGAGAGCCGTTGCATATCAAGTAAGTTTCATAGAAGTCAAATTACCCTATTAACTTCAACGACTTTGGTATGGTGACATGAAGTAAAGACAATATAAACTTTCTTTTTAAAACCAGCGTTGTTGGTTTCTGTAATTGAGTATATTTAAACACTATTTATTTATCTTTAGTTTTGCTGAATTTAAACTGAATTCTAATTGTGAAAATAACAAAGTATTTAAACAATGATATTTATGTAATATAATAGTAGGTGGTAATAATGCTGTTCTCCATTTTACTACTCAATAACAAGTTTCCTCCTATCTACTAGTTTTCATGTACATCATATTTTAATACAATATATGCAGTAATTTATTTCATAGTTAATAATTAAAACAATAATTTAATTAAATTACAACATTGGCAATCATTCAAAAATATTACTAAGAAAGAAAGTTTACAGTCTTTGGTACGACCACGATGCAGATCTATTATAGATGCCCCACGATTTATTCGAGTAAACTGGGGAAGAGTAACACTCTCACCGAATAAAAGCGCTTTACAAAATAGCAGCATACTTGTGTTTAGTATGATAAGCGCCAGGAACCTCTCACCTTTTTACTGATTACTTAGTCTTCAGAGGCGACATTGCAATTCATGTTGATTATTTATTAATGGTAGTTATTTATAGGTCACAGTATTTACTTACTTAGTTAGTAATGCATCCTTAGTCACCCTTAGTTATATAGGAAGAAAAAATATGCCAAAGCAAATTATACGCCCCATTCCTAGACATAAAGTTATCTCGACGGGGTTTTATCGCAATAGTATTTCGTTGGAGTTTTTTTTAAATATTTTTTTAAGTTTCACGTAATTTGCTGTTTACCAAGCAGTGTTTTCCTCCTCCGTGTACGTGTTAAATCATCATTTAAATTGCAATTAATAATTTCATAGGTGTTGGTTTAGTAGCAAACTATGAAATATTAGTTACACTTACATCCTGAGCTACTCCGGCATGCAATATGAATAATAACGGCTATAAATATTTTCATACGTATTTTATTTGGTTTCTATAACGCTTGAACTTTTCAGTGACACTACATTTTGCATTTAGTGCTTAAGAACTTTGGCGCATTTGCGTTTGGTTCATTGTGATTAATAAACTATTTGCTAATAAACATAAATAATTTACAACTTAAGTAATATGTGCTAAACGGATTTAGTAATGATTCTATCGAAAGTAATCGTAGCTATGAAACGAAGTATGTAATAATTAAAGTCACTCACTACTGACACATTGCGTGCTGCTTTCCTCAATGTAAACAAAAAGAGAAAATAGAACATTCTTCATTTATAATACCCTTTTACTCTTAAATAATTAAAACACAAGATGACCAATTTTATGACATAATAAGTTTGCTCGTCCTACCAGATATCGAGTAATTATAATAATATATAGATAAAATAATCCAATCCGTTATTTTATTTTAAAACACATAAGTAAGGATAGTAACCTAGATGAACCATATTGAATATAACCTAGTACATAGGTTTTAAATTGAATTAAATTATTTTTGAACAATTATACATTTACTATAGCATATTTTGGTGATAGTAATAAAAATTGTAAGAAACTTTATGGAATAGGATACGTAGATTCCATAAAATTTAATATAAATTTAATATAAATTTAATTATATAAGAAAGTTAAATTAAATAAAAAAATTTAACTACAAACTTATAGAGCGGATAATAATTTTTATTTAAATATATAATGTCTAATTTAATAAATCTTATTTAATACTTACTTTAATATTATGTTGATATTGCGAGTGGTCAACGGTACTTAATTGTTCTTCCCCTTTTAATATTGAAGTCCTCACTAATAGAACCTAAAATTCCGATAAAAATGAGCTTAGGAAAGTTATTTTGAAGTATTTTATTAACAGCAAGATTTCTTTATTTTATAGCAATTTTCATATAATCTTAAATGTAATGAAAGTAAAAGTAAGGTTTAAATTATTTTGAATTATTAATTTGATTATTGTTAAGCACTAAAATCTAAAAATTCAATGATTGTAGCCTTTAATAACAATCAATACCAAAAACGAAAATTGGTGTTAGTAGCGGTTAAAAATACCATTAAAGCGAGCGCTTTTGCCATGGCGTTCACTTAAGTCGGCTTCGACAACATTCACAAAAGGAAGTTTATACTATTCACTGCCACAAAATATTCGGAATTATTTATTTTTTCTTTGGTTTTATATCTAAACATGTGCGTACTTGTCCATTTCCAAGGTTGGGACTACGCAAAGACGCATCGTTTCGTCCACCACTTACCTATTTATAAACGCGCACATTCTCACCACTTAGATTATGAATATGAAAATGGCACGCACACTACGACTTATAATAACGGGAATATCTATAGTAAGTCGTATTATGTAATTACGAAAATTTATTTCGACATTATTGGTAAATTATCATTTATCAGTTAATAATAAATTATGGGATGAGTTTATTTTTCTGTTAGTGATATTAAAATGTTAAATTAATAAATGGCTTTAATTTAAACAACCAATTGGATAACTTTACTAAGTTTGGTCAAAAAATTCAATCGTTGTAATACGCCTTTCATCATTAGGCCGTAATATTCCACGGCTGGGCGTGGGCCTCCGCAATAGGGAGTTTTTCTGTACGGACTTATTCTTAGATATAAACGGTATCAAAAGTAAATAAAGTAGATAATTCATTGGTGAGTTACCGTTAAATACCTTTTGTACGCCAATGATCAAGTCATATTTGCGTCTTTACGGGCGTTTCAAATTATGGTTACAGTTATTAACAGTTCATAAAAAGAAAGGGAACAAAAAAAGCAAGTAGGACGAAATTGATGATTTTTGAAAGAGAAAAAAGTAAAACAATATGTGAAATAACAATAGAAAGGGAGTTGGTTAAGCAAGTGAATGAGTTTGTGTATTTGGTTGTGTGTTTAGCAGAGATGGTAGATATGATAAGGATATTGGTCGACAAGTGAAGGACATATACTCGTATGTAGTAAATAGGGTTTTTCACTCTATTGTGGGAAGCCAAAAAATGTCAAAAAGGGCACGTATGACAATTCACAAGGTTTGCCAAATGATGTTGTGAAACCAGGATTAAGAAAGGAATGATTCGGTTTGAACGAGAAAACTTCGGTAGTTTGGACTATCCTGGATTCTCCCTGGAGCACCAATTCCATCTACGTACCGTAGTTTGTGTGTACATCTGCAACAATATCTCCGTCAACTTGAAGACCTCAATTTTTCGATGATCTGGGTAATTGTAGAGACAGATATTGAAAAAATCCTTTATGCCTGTATCTATCGATCGCACAGCGACAGGACCAGGAGACAACACGATTGTTTGATCATCTTCGTGAGGCTGCTGATGTGGCCCTTAATCGGTATCCTACCGCACAGCTGGTCTTTCTGTGGGCTTTAACGCTTGTCATCAAGACTAGCTGTTCCCATATCAGAAGACCGAACATGCGTAGAATTTTGCCTTGACGCTAGGTCTTTCTCAGCTGGTAAAAGAGGCGTTTAGAGTACCCGACATATACGGTCCCACAGTCAATTGCTTGGACATTCTGCTGACTACTGAACCAGACAGGTATGAAGTACAGGTTACCTCCACTTTGAATACATCTGACTACTGTCTGGTGAAATCTGTATCGTCATATTCTCCACCTGATTACGAGTCCCAAAGTGTTCGACGAATATGGCGGTACAAGAAGGAATAGGACAGTACAAGTCAGCTGATTGGGATGAGATGCGACATTTTTGCATCCTATCCTTGGCGAGAGTTCTGTTTCTCTTCTGCGGAACCGTCGAGTTGCGCAGATTCGATAACCGACGTCAAGCTATGAGTATTTTATCCCTTTTTCTGACGCTCTCACCGGTAGCAAAGCTCGCCCATGGTTTAACGCTGAATGCGCTCAAGCTGAATGTCCTGCGTTGCCGCTCAAAACCGCAAAGCTTCGGATATCAGATCCAAGAAGAGAATTTTCAACCAGGCCGCCAAGTCCTATAGAAAAGCATTATGGAAAGCTAATCTCAATCGCATTAAGCATATTGGCGCAAAACTCTCTGCCAGACCATCTGGCACTAGAGCTTTTTGGTCTCTTTCCAAAGCGGTCGAGACAAACTTGTGTCAGCCCTCACTGCCTCCACACTGTAAAACCGGATGGCAGACAGGCGCATGCGGATGAAGCGAAAGCGAGCTTGTTCGCATCTCTATTTTCCTATAATTCGCTTCTGGACAGTGGCAACATTTTCCACCTAAATTACCTCACTGCGGGACCACTATGTCAGAAGTTTGTATACTGTGGTGTCTAAACATGATAAAGTTAGTGGACCAGATGGTATACCAGCTATAGTTCTAAAGGCTTGTGAACCTGAATTGTCTCCTGTGTTGATACGCTTGTTCCACCTCTCATTTAGGACTGGAATAGTGCCTAAATCCTGGAAGCTGGCCAACGTACAGCGTGTTCCAAAGAAAACGCAGCCGTGCTTACCCTGGCAATTATCGGCCAATCTTAATCACTTCCACACTCTGCAAGATTATGGAGAGTATATTGAACGCATGCTTAATATCATACCTAGAACAGAATGACCTCCATAGTGATCGGCAATATGGGTTTCACCGAAATCGGTCGGCTGGGGACCTTCTAGCGTATGCCACACATGTATGGGGTGAGACACTTGAGAACAATGGAGAAACACTTGCTGTTTCCCTTGATGTCTCGACGGCCATTGACAGAGTTTCGTACGCTAGTTTATTGGACAAACTTCCAGCGTAAGGCTTATCCCCTGATCTTATTTACTGGGTTCTGGTAGTCGTCGTCGATGGCTGCTCATCTGATCCTATGATGAAGAACGCTGGTGTTTCTCAGGCGTCCGTTCTGTCCCCAACTCTCTTCTTGCTGCATATTTATGATATGCTTATGCCCGGTATCTATGGATACGCAGACGACAGTACAGTTGTGGAGAGATACCAACCAAGTCCTTGGGCCAGTCGGGATCAAATCCAGTCCGAAAGAGAAGCTATGGTAGAGCGTGTGAATCTCACACTACAGGCAGTCTCTGAATGGGATGATGCCAATCTTGTGAAATTCAACGCCTCCAAAACACAAGCTTATCTCTTCACTGCAAAAAGAAGCCATCTCTCCTTGGCTCCTTCTTTCCGAAATGTAACACTGACGTACACCGACCGTCTCCAGTTACTGGGGGTTAAGATATCCTCAAATCTGAACTGCGGGCGATTCATTGAGCCCAAGGTCAAAGCAGCTGGAAGGAAGCTAGGAGTCATTGCGAAGGTGTGGCGATATTTCACGCCGGGACAGCTTCTTACTTTATATTAAGCGCAAGTCTGGTCGTGCATGAAGTATTGCTACCATATATGGGCTGGTGCCTTAAAATACCACATGAAAGGCGTGCTAAGAGGCTTAATGGTGACCTGAATTTGGTTAAAACCAATCTTTCCAGCCTTGAACACAGGTGCAAAGTATCAAACCCTTTGGTTTTCTTGAGGATGCATTTCGGTAAGTGTGCGCAGGAATTGCATAATTTAATTCCTCCCTCTCCCTTCCACCATGAGACAATCAAACGTTCGGGCAGTGTCCACCCTTTCGTTGTTGATTTACCACGCATTCAAACCAAAAGGTTTGCTACGTCTTTCATCATGCGTACAGCAAAGGAATGGAATAAGTTGTCAGCATCTGTCTTTCCATCCGATTACAATGTGGGTGTCTTCAAGGCAAAAGTGAATAAGTTTATGTTACGTCAGTATGCTTCACCATCTTAGGCTACATCACCACTTACCATCAAGTGGAACTGTAGCTAAGTGCTGGCTTAGAATAACTAAAATAATAATATCTGGTATTTATTCAATTACAAAAGTGACAAATGGATTGTGTTTTTATTTCCTATAGATATGTCTTTATAATTGCTGCTGACATTTCATAGGCAGAGTAAATCATATACTGATTTTATTTTATTAGTCATTCTAAAATATATTAACCGTGAAACATCGTTATATAGAGCCAGGATGTCAATCAAATTAAATTTCGTACTTAACATATTCTATAAATAGCTATATATATATATATATATATATATATATATATATATATATATATATATATATATATATATATATAGATAGATAGATAGATATATTATGATTGCAAGAGTCAAATGTGAGATAGTGACAAATAGTTTTTTCAACGAAAATGTATTTTCCATTTACCTTGATTTATTTATACCATGTTTTTCGATATTTATTATATAAAATAAAATCAAATGTAGTATGTATGATATAAATGTTTATGACATAATTACATAATTAAGAAATATCAATTCCCGTCATGTCAAAACAACCGGAACAGTCGGTGTGTTATAAATGCCTCGAAAGAATAATGACCATATATTTTACAAAGGCCGCTATTACATTACTGTATAGTGTTTATATAGTATGTAAAACACAGTACACATATTTTCCATGATCGTCGTTGTAGAACGATATTTAGCAAGCAGGAATCATTTAATGACGTGAATATAATGAATATAATTGATAAAAAATATTAAATATTGACAATATAACTATATAATATGTAACGGGTTTCTATATAATAATCTTTAATAAATAATATAGAAACCGCACCAATAATTATAAATAATCAAAAAATAAACACATAAAAATCTTCTACTTATATATTTCCATACAACAACATAATATTACCATCCTTTTTGCTAAGCGACTTCAAAAAGGGGAAGGTATTCGATTCGAATGTATGTTTTTTATGTGTATTACCTCAGAACTTTTTCTTGGTGAACCTTTTGAACGCCTTGACCGATAGAAACGCTGTTTACGGTATTTGAAAGAATTGTATTGTGGGCAGATTTCATGAGAATTTGAATTAATTCGTCTTGTTACGTTTTGAGAAATCTCAATAATTAAATTTTTAAGAAAATTTTTTTTGAGATAACTTTTAAACAAATTTATCGATCGATTCCAGAATCTAATCGGCTCTTAACCTCAAAAAACCACAACAATTGGCGCAAACCGCATTAAAATCGTTTCTTTCGTTCAAAAGAAATCGTTGTCAAAAAAAACGATTTCTACTGAAATTCACTTGAAAATCATAGTTGAACTTTGGAGCGCTTTGTTTTTCAAATTAGCGGAAAGTTTCAGATGTGACCTATAGGGTCGGTCATATATTTTTATTGAAAGCTGGTGCTTCTCACCTGATCCCATATATATTTGATAAACATCTGACCAGTAGTTTTGAGTTATCCTTAATAATACATATTTAATTTACTTCGTTGATATTGATGATGTCGCATTTTATTTATATTGAGTCGGTTTTACGATTTTTTTTAATTTTACAACTTGTAATAGTGTACGAACCATACCAGAATATAATATTATATATACCTCATTAATAGTTGTCACAGGCTATAGATAATGTATAATTTATTTTGTATAAGACAATGTAAACGCGGCCCAGCAAATTAAAAGTAACGATGTTCATTGCCTAGACGAATTAATCACTATGTATCGACAATGGAAGAACTTTCTTTATAAAAGAGGTCTAATTACGAATATTGCTGACAAGACAAATAATGTGGTATTTTTACACGATTCAATCTAAGAAACCTTATTTTTTCTGTACCTATATGTTAAATAGTTCATTCGAATTTATGTTAGACCGGTCATTAATTACCATTTGTTGGCAACTACGATACAGTTTCATGCATCAGCTCACAGTTTAATGATGATGAATTGATTTTTACTGATTACCATGATGTGTGTTTTTAATGATACTGTAGTAGAGAATTCAACTGTAACATAAAAAATTAACATTGAAAAAGAAAACGCATTAAAATAATTTATTTTGGTCTTGTTGGGGTAACAATAATATTTTCAGTGTAAAAAAAACTTACAAACTAAAACATAAAAATAAAAAGGCAATAGACAAGATGACAACTGAATAAAACTAGCTACTAAAAGTTCCATTTAGTCTGAAACTATGACAGCGTCGTAATTACAAAAAGAATCTTAAATTTCTTACACCTACGAGTATCATGTCCATACATTACATAGGTACACAATCTTTATAGAAGTAACAATACATTTAAGAATTATTAATGCGTAAGTTATAATTCAGTGCCATCTATTGAATATTTAGTATTCGTCTAAAGACGCCATCTAGTGATACCCGAAGTAACCAACACCTCCATAGTGATTGTTGTAGATCTGAGGGTGTTGAGCGTGTCCTATGCGCTTAACGACTGCATTGAAACCGTTGTGCTTGTCAGCAGTGTACTCCACAATACGAGTGGTGCCATCTGGTTCAGCTAGTGAATATGCGCCTAAAATGAGAAAAAAAATTAGTACATCGCGTATTAATTTTTGTGAAACATTCTATGTTATTATAAAACATATCAAATACTATATTGAAATACATTAAATTCTTTATTTCTTTTACTACAAAGTTTTATATATTTAACAAAAAAGTACGGTCCAAAGATGCTTGCATCCATTGACTACTCGCTTATTTTATCAGGTTGTTACTCCATCTAGTGGAGAATCGCCGAATACTGCACTTGCCGCTATAATTGCGAGAACCTTTGTTACTTATCAATCGAATTTAAACAATATGTATTCAATGGGCCGTATTTTTTCCGATAGATGAATTATTGCCCAAAAAAATTATTACAATATAAACAAACAGTTTTTTTAAAACAAAATATTGTAAATAACATTAAAAAAAACTCATCAAATCGATTTCTAGACATGGGTCTTCAATAATACATAATAACTCACGCCTTTGGTCATGCGAGTTGGTGAGTATTGAGCTCTTACATTGCTGCTACCTTAAATGTTTCTGTCAAATAGTTGTTATTTGGAAATTAAGTTGACATAATTCACTTACACACCCTACATGATTCATAAAGATAATATGAATATGAGTAACTTACCTTTAACAACATCACCATCTCGAGACTCCCACTGAGTTTTGTGGTCACCCGTGTGAGGATCTTTTACTGAATAATCAAAAGCATACTTTGGATAGGCCTGGAACAAAATAAAAATATTCATTTTACTTGGCAAAGATTTAAATAAGAGTGGAATTTTTTTGGCTTTTGTGATTGAAAAATGTAATTTATTTAGTTATTTGAAATTGGAAATAGGCGTCACTGATGTCTTTGATACCTATTATTTCTTCAATAATAATATTATCATTTTTATTATGCGGCTGTCACCACACAGTTCATTACATCATTTAAAAGACATCAACGCGTTCGAGAAGGAAATCGCCGAAATATATTTTAATGAGTTGACTAAACACATTTAAAACAAGTAAAAAAAAACTCTTTGAACAAAAAGTAAATATGCATAGCACCACTTGAAGTTTTATTTATAAAGACGTTAAAGATAATCATGCCTGCCATAATTTTCTGAGCAACCAAATGTATTAAAAACAAATTACTTTTACGAAGGCGAAAAGTGAAAAATAAAAATGCATTATCTAATATCAAGATTTGGTAATCAATATTTATTTACAAGTCGCATTGTCATCATCATCCTTTACTTCTCTGAGAAAAGTCTTCTGAATACACAATATGACAGAACTCATCACCCATAAAATATTTCCTACCGGAAATTGTTTCCTCATAATCTTTTGTCCAACTTAGAGCATGTGATAAAAAGGCACCTAACGGTTGCAAAGAATTATTATAGCAATGTGTATGATAAGGGTGTATTAGCTTTCTGTCAAGTTAAAGCGAGCTTCCTGACTTTGAACTACTAGAAGTACTTAAGTAAGCCAATTGAATTGCATAAATGGAATCATTATTGTACAATGTGTAAAAAATTCCATCAATGAATTCGTATAAACTTAATCATTGTAAAAAAACATTTAGCAACGATAATCAGAGTGTGTCATTACAGTCAAGGCTGTGCTTGTTGGCCTGGAGACAATTTACTTTAAGCAACCGGCAAGTATGTGAATGAAAACGTTTTGAGTGTACGCTGTCACGTAACCATAACAGAGTATTAAATTTATAATACATTTTCTCCAACTACAGATGTATTTTTTTGTAAGCTGTATAATAGAAATAGAAAAATATAAATAAATCTAAAATAAGATTTAGTTCATAACTAAATAACAAATAAAAAAATATGATGCAGTCAGGCAATCTCACTATTTTTCATTTTAGCAATCAATGCATTGCTTTTTTCTGAATATTCTACAAATTACAACTGGCAAGTTGGAAAGTAACTTATATTATTAATCGATAATAACTGACATTCTTTCTATAATTATGTGTTACCTTGAATAAAGAATATATTGAGTCAAATACGATTATTTTGTAGACGTTGTTGACTATAGTATCATAATTAAAAACGGAATAAGAAATTCTATTAATAAATTTTCACGTGGTAGAGCTATGCTGCTACAACAAGTTATTACATCTTCGTCCTCGGGGATGGCAACGAATCTACAAATTGATTTTAATCGGCGATAAACTTTCATTGACCACAATACCCACTTACCATCAGTTTAACTGTGTGCTACTTTGTCACCTTTATTCTATAAAAATGTAAATAAGGTAAAATCATTACATAATAATTGTCATGTCCTCCATCGCCTCCCTCATATCCTGAGTATCCTCCGGCACCGTTATAAGCCCCGGCGCCAGCGTAGCCGATGTATCCGGAGTTAGCGGCCGTACATGCTGCTACAAATACTAACACCTATAAAACAATAACACACTCAGATATTTAACTAAAACATTTTAAAACGACCTATACAGAAGCATTTTATTTATTAGATAGCAGGCTAGGTTTTCGCAGGAGGTCTTATATACCTTCGATTACTTTGTTAATCGGAACTTAAAACTGCAATTCACAGTTTCGAAGGGTAGTTGCAGGGATAGTCAGTATACACCACTCACTCCAACCTTTCGAATTATGACTAAATATATATTCATTTCTCGAAGAGCCCGCCAAAAATTTCAAAATAAACGAACAAGCTAAATTTGATCCCTTCCAGCAGCCTTCACAATTGTGAATTGCAATTTTACGTACTGTAGTTTTAAGTAATTTTAAGTACTCGAAGGTTCAGTAAAACATTTTGGGAAAACCTAACCTAGAAAAAGATCATTATATTATGACTAATTCTTCCGAAACCCTTACAGAATAAAGAACTACAGCAGCCTGTTTAAAGAATTTCGATTTCTAAGATTGTAACTAATTGTTTGTGATATATTAATGCAAAGTACTGTGTTAGCATAGGAATCTAGTGTACACATGTTCTCCATACCATTCAAACTGGAATATAACTGTGGGCGCACTGTTTTTTGGTGACAGAAATAGCTAAGTGGGTTATACCTACACAGAGGGACTCCGAGGCAGAAAAAATATTTCTACCAACTAAAATATGTAAATAAAATTGCAGTTTCTAATCTTAGTGGCTCATCGGTATAAGAACATGGGAACATGACTTGCTACGTAATTTGAGGCAATCTACTACATATATCGTGCTAAGAGATTCCGGAAGTCGATGGATGCAGGCAGCTTGTGAACAGCTGCAATGATGATAATGATAGTGCTAATGTTCTAGATAGTAAGCAAAAACTGACTCAATGGCATATTTAAACATTAAACAAAACTACTATATCTTCCGTGCCGCCGTGGTATCTCAGTGGTTAAAGCTCGCTGTAAATATAACAGAACGCGAGTAACCCGGGTTCGATCCCCGCCGGCACCAATGAAATTGTTAATTGCAATTTTAAGTGCTGATTTACCACGTGCTCGGCGGTGAAGGAAAACATCGTGAGGAAACCTGCATGTCTGAGGAATAAGAAAAAAAAAATATTTCGAAGACATGTAAAGTTCGTCAACACGCATTTGGGCAGCGCGGCGGACACTTCCTTGCCCTAAAACCCTCTCAGAAATGAGGGGAGGCCTGAGCCCAGCAGTGGGACGTATATAGGCTGTAACATTACTTTACTTTACTATATCTTCTAGATACCGCGCTCAAGAAGAGGTCCACAAGGGTTTACGGACTGATGAAGATGAACAATAAGTATGTTTATAAAATAATAATCTTCCAATAAAAATAATAGTGGTAAAATTAAAGCGTTTGGAAACTAGGGTCATTATATTGTAATAAGTTATTAACTTAGAGATAGTATATAAAACAAATTAAAAAAAATGTTGTTTATACGTGATAGAGCCACGCTGCAGCTATACTCGTACTATGGTTGTTGCAGGAATGGGTCGGCCCGACCGGGGAGCAGCTCGCTCTCACAGAATACCAGCGTAAAATAGCAGTTTAACACTGCTGTGTTTCGTATGGTGAGTGTAGAGATCCGGAGACCCTTTTTACTGGGAACGAGGCATTACATCTTAGTCTCCGCATCTGCATTTTGATTCTTAATCATGAATAAATGTAGATGTCTCCGAGCCATAGCATCCACTTACCATCTGGTGGACTGTGTGCTCGTTTCTCACCATAATACAAAAAAAAGGTTATCCATAGCATGAACTATTTAAGGTGTTATGACGGTGTAAGAATATCCACTATATCCCTTGCGTGTCGTAAAAAGTGACGAGGTAAACATGCCAGGAGATGTGCAGGAGCGCCTTCCTAATAGCAGCTAGAAAATAAATAAATTGCTATAATAGAGTTTTATCTCTTTAATAGTGTATTATGGATATATATATTTCTGTCTATAGATATATTTCTATTTCTAAAATAGAGTTTTATTTTAATAAATGCGCTATCTATTTAGTTATACTCTGACGCACTATGTAATTTTTTACTTCAATCGCATGCGTAACAGTACAGAATTGTCACACTTTGTCGTTATTGCTCAAACAACTGCACCATAAGCGTTCATTTTGTTGATTGAATAACGGTGATACCTTTTCCTGTACTATAACAGATAATAATAGAAATTTAAAATACTTAGTATATTATGAAGTGAAAAAATGAGAAACTGGAGGAAAATTGCGGTTAATAGGTAATTGCAGAGCATATTAAATTAATTTAGCACATGAAAATTTCTAAAAAAAATTTTACAATATAACTAAGATGCACATTAACGCATAAAAAGGACATAATATATATCTTACTTGGAAAGCACGCATTGTTTCTCTGATTTAAAATAAATGTTTCACTCAAAAGTCACTTTCGCCCTCTTCAGCTATGCTGACAGGAGTCGAACTAACACTGCTGCAGCCCCAATCTACAGCACACTATTTATATCAAACATTGCTAGTTACACCACCTCTTTAAGCATACGCCTGTTTGTAATCGCTTTTGCCCACCGCGCTATATGTACGTACCTCAATGGCAGAGAGGCTTTGGCGTAGTTTACCGAAATGGAATTACGATTAACAAATACTTATTTCATAGTGTCTCATAATACTACTAATAATTAAAATATTACTCGTAATCCATAATTTTTTTACTGTTCCATAAAATTTAAAAAAATAGTCGAGTTATCAAAATAATTATTTAAAATAGTACGTGTGATGTTTTTAACATGATAGCTCGTATATAATTATAATATTTAATTTTAAAACATTTTCCGTATAGAAATGACATCATCCTAATCAATTTTTAACAAAGCTTGATGAAATTGTCAGTGGAAATCGTTTTAATACTTAAGATACGTTTGACGTATAGCCTAGTTGGTCTTAAAACTTAAGTTGCGTACTTTCAAGCTATACCCATAAAATTTCTACAACATATTTTTTTATGATGAAATGATTTTTTATTTTATTGCTAACACGTCGATTTTATGATTTTACAATAATGAACCCTAATAAATAAACTCTTTTCGTTGAGGTGGTTGGATATCGATATATATAATTTTTTATGTTAGCTGTATGTTGATGAATTACGTAGCATAATGTTTATGCAATTAATATGTACATATATATTGTTAACAAGGTTTAGCCTAACTACCAAGACTTGTAAATGAAACTTTCAATTACCACAAAAACATTGATGTTTTTATATCTTCAGTCAAACTTAAAGAATAAGTAAAAATTAAAGAAAAGGAAATATTTGCAAGGCTTAAAATATAGCTCTCCACAAGATTACAATATTGACTATAAAATTTGTATTTACAACAATGCTCTATAAAAACTTAGTCTTCAACGTGATAGCGCCACGCCGCAGTTATATTACGGTTGTAGCACAAAGGGGTCGGCTCGACAGGGGAAGGACCCCGCTCTCACAGAATACCAGCGTAAAATACACACAGCATACCAGCGTAAAATACACACATGTATTCTCACAGAATACCAGCGTAAAATACACACATGTACAGCTTAATGCTGCTGTGTTTCGTATAGTGAGCTTAGAGAACCAGAGATCCAGTTTACTGGAAAAGAGGCATTCTATATTTTAGTCCTCAGGGGTAACAACGCAACTGCATTTTGATTCTTAATCGAGTATAAATATGGGACACAGCATCCACTTACCATCAGGTGGACTGTTTGCTGGATAGTCAACCTTATTCTACAATAAAAGAAATAAATGGTTTCTGTCATTTGAAATCTGTATTTTGATATGGGAACTATTTTAGTATTACAAAATTGTGCATAGTATAACTTGGAAGTATATTTAGCTCAGCATTTGTACTCGTACTCTCATAACATAATATATCGATCTAGTTTTAGTATTAAGTAATATAAATTTATCTATTCCTTCGGATTAACACTAGATAGTCCAAGCTTCTACTAAAACAACGTCAAATCATTTTATTATGAAATAGTCGTTTATTTATGCAAACTGGTAAAAGTGGATCAACTCCTTAAGATTGATATCACTAATTGATGGACCGTTTCATTTGCGCCTTTAATTACGTGCAAACTATGCGCATCGACTATGTTTTACGTGTAATTAATAAAGCATCTTAAAACTGTTTTGCAAAACATTTATGCTTAAATGCGTTTACTGAACAAATTGTACAACAAGTGCAGAAATTTAAATTGATAATTGATGGTTTGGCTGTGAACATGAACAATTTTTGGGATGAACACTTTAAAATCTTGCATTAACAATATGTATATCAACTGGTAAGTTTACAAGTTGATCGAACTTCTTTCCTGCCTGGATGTTCCTGGATTCTCAATTAGGGTAGATACCACACACTTACCTTATTCACCGGCAAATAGCCGTACTTGCACAACTGTGTTCCGGTCCGAAGATTATGGAGAATCGTTATTACAGGCTGTAAGTCAATCTCACTCAATACTTATAGGTGACACTGCACCTGTATTCATCTTTCTTTGTAGTCAGTTACAGATGGCCGTGCGTAGAGCCACTTACGATCAAATGGATGGTAAGTTCGTTTGCATTATCAGTTTTCATCATTACAACACTTCACAAGCCCACTGCTGAACATAGGCCTCCCCCAAGGAATGCTACAAAGCATTGTCATAAGCCAACTGCATCCACCAACTTCCTGCATGGCTTACAAGGGCGTCGCTCCATCTAGTGGAGAGTTGCCCACACTCGCTTACCGGTACGAGGCTGCCACTCAAGAACCTTTTTTCCCCATCGGTTATCGGTTCTTCGAGCTATATGTCCAGCCCATTGCCACTTCAGCTTAGTAATCCGTTGGGTTATGTCGATCACTCTGATTCTACTGCGGATATCCTCATTTCTAAGTTTATCATGCAGAGAAACTTCGAGCATAGCCCTTTCAATAGCACGCTGAGCGTTCTCCAGCGTCCTCATACGGCCAGCAGTAAAGGATCACGTCTCAGATCTATAAGTTATCACTGGCAACACGCACTGGTTGTACAATCTAGTTTTCAGGTTTTGAGGTATACCTGACGAGATGATGTGTCGTAATTTCCCGAACGCTGCCCAGCCGAGTTAAATCCGTTGATTGACCTCTCGGTTGAAGTTGGACTTACCTAGTCGGACTATTTGTCCCAGCTAAACATACTCGTTAACAACATCGAGCTTAATGCTCCTAACTACTACCGGCATGGGTATGACGTGGATATTAAACATGATCTTTGTTTTGTCCATGTTCATCTTGAGACCTATACGTTGGGAGATACTATCAAGGTCATTGAGCATAGTGCTTAGATCCTCCAGCGATTCTGCCATAAGGACTATATCGTCGGCAAATCGAAGGTGAGTGATGTATTCGCCATTGATTCTAATACCGTATCCTACGTTAAACGAAAACGTCTACCAAGTCACCCATACACCTTTCTGCAGTTGGGTAAGTTTCGTACTCTGGTTCTGTACTCGGATAGCCATCGTAGCCCTATTGTACAAACACTTCATTACTTTGATATACCAACAATCAACTTGTTACCGCTGAAGGGACTGCATTACCGCCCAAAAGGCTTTCTCATAGTCCACATACGCCAGTTAAAGTGGCAGATTGTAATCTTCGGTCTTCTGTAAAATTCACCGCAGGGTATGTATGTGTTCAATGATACTGAAGCCTTGTCGGAAATCGGCTTGTTCGGGAGGCTGGAAGTTGTCTCTGTGGGAGTCTGCGTGGGAGACGATTCGTAATTACTCTTGAAAACAGCACGTAGACGCGGTTCAGAAGGAAAATCAGTCCGTAGTTCTTCAAGAGAGCGTTGCCACCTTTCTTGAAGAACAAGACTACCGCACTTCTGCTCCATGCCTCCGGAGTAGTGCCACCATGAAGGACTTTAAATACCGGTGTTCCACCCGCTTTCGGAAGCTCCGCTGTAATTTTATCCTCGCCTGGGGCCTTGCCGTTTTTAAAGTGCTGAAGAGCCATTCTAATCTCGCTCAGACTGACGTCCGGGATATCATCGGAATAGTGTCGGATACGACTTGCTCTTGGATTGTTACTCACACGTGCGTGTGGCTCCAACGAGGATGTGTACAGATGCCCATAGAACCTCTTAATCTCGCGCAAAATCTCAGGTGTCCTGGAAACGATGCTGTCACAATCAGTCTTCAGCTTTGACAGTTGGCTCTTTTTGGCAGACTGATCTCTTGCAAAGACTTTGGAGCCCTGGTTCCGCTCGATCGCTTCTTCAATACGAGCAGTATTAAAGTTGCGTAAGTCCCGCCGCATGCATTTGGAGATCTGTCTGTTCAGTTGCCTGTATTATGTCAAGTCTGCTGACGACTGCAGCTTCATTTCCCGTCTAACAGCCATGAGATTAAGAGTGTGATCGGAGAGTTTTTGTGTTTTTCTGCGGTGGGTCTTGCAGAACTTAGCTCCGACGACATGGACAGTTTTCACTCGTTTGTCATTCATATCGTGCACTGCATTGCAATCTTCTAGGCACTGAAAATGGTTTTGTAACTCGAGCTAAAAGGGATTTGATTTCGGGATTTTAGTTTAGAGCACGAAGGGGACGGAGCCTTGACTTTATTAGACGAGACCTCTTCAACTTAACGTTTAGATTCTGTGTCCAACCATTCGGTGATCGCTGCCAGTTTTCACCCTTGCGATCACTGAAACATCACTGAACAGTTGCCGTCAAGTCGTCATAATGAAGTCAATCTCATTTTTGTCAAACCATCGGGGCACGACCAGGTCAACTTTCTGTGGGGCCTCTTCTGTCTCGCTTCTTATCACTTTTATAATAAAATAATTAATTATCTAATATACAAAAAGTAAAGTAACCATTTATAACCGTCCCACTGCTGGGCACAGACCTCCTCTCATTTCTCAGAGGGTCTCAGGGCAAGGAAAAGTTCGCCGCGCTGCCCCGATTCGCCCCAAATTGGCGAATTCACATCTCTTCTATACATTTTATTTAATTTCTCAGACATGAAAGTTTCCGCACCATATCTTCCTTCACCGCTGAGCACTCAATATTGCAATTAACATTTTATTGGCACTATTTATGCTTACTAATGTATGAAATTTACAGCGAGCGCTTAGCCCCTGAGTTATCACAGCACTAATACATAATATACTATAATCCGTTGGTCAAGCGTGGCAATTATGGCAACTCCTTTTTATTTATATTATATACTTTTCAAATTTAAAGTCATAACAAACTACATTTGAATTTTAGTAACTACAAATTCCAAACATATTACAATAAAATTTACAAAAGCATGTACTTAGCTGGACTCTATGTATTGATTTAATAAGATCTGACTTTAGCAACACCATAATTGCAACACTACTATGGCTGCAAGATATTTGTAGCTGTAATAACGTAGAATGCTGTAGGCCAAATACCCTAATTATAGCGACCGTTCATAAGGACAAACAGCATACATTGCATTGCATTTGTCAACTTTGATTCTTTTCTCATGAAAACAATAGGCATTAAGTTGAAATTTATATCGAATACTAGTGATTATGGTCTCTTAGAGCTGTACACAATTTAAGCTTCTAATTCAATGCCTTCAAAAGATACAAAAATTAACGTAACATATTTTTATAATCGCAAACTTATTTACTCAAACCTATGTATATATACTTTCCTTTGATCTAGAATGATGAAATTTAGAAAGAAGTAAAGTCTCACAGCAACTGTAAAGAAAAATATTCTACTGAAAACCGCATTTTTCAGTTAAAATACATAATTTGCAATTATAACCTTACTTTTGCAGTCGGAACGTTGATCATAATGTAAAGCAATTTAAGTAGAACATTTTTTCCACAAACTTGGTTAGGTTTGACTTTCAATCCAATTTTATCTTTCAATAAGAGAAATCCGATGCTTAACCTACCTTTAACTCTCAGGATGAATGAACCATTTATATACATAATTAAGTCCAGTTTTTAAATTCTAGTTTTAAACGTTACTCTCGTATGTTTTCCTGTATCATGAAGGCTTTATAATTATCCATGAACAAATATACAGGCCTGAAACAATTACTTGTCGGAACGAAACGATACAGACTATTGTTCTGTGCCTTTAAGTATTAAACCAATATGCTTGGTTGAATACTCAAAGTTCTGTGCAGATTTGATCATCAACCCTAGAACCCCGCAGCCGAAAAAGCCAGTGGGTAAGCAAATTTTATTATAATTATTAATTGAATGAGCATGTGCTCTGCGGTGACGTAGAAGCCTGCATGTAAAATAAAAGAAAAATCAATGAGATTCGCCTACGTACTCTGGATTAGAGCAGTGGGGTTTTACTGGACCATTTCCCTCTCAATAATTAGGGCCTTGAGCGCTCATCTAAATGCAGTGACAACCTGGTAAAAAATGCAGAGAGTCGATGGAGCACGTGGCTATGTTCAGCCGTGGACTTGTGAAGAATATTCCAGATATTGATGACGATGATGAACTGACTGTGGTAGTTCGATAGTTCAAAAGAAATTGCCGCATGAGTACCCAAAACTATTCCACTTCAATTTTTATGCGACTCTCTTCAAATTGTCCTAGTGATAATATAAATGTTGCTACGGGGCAACTCGGTGTCATATTGTTTAAACGTGTCAAACGTGTCAACGAGTTACAAAAACTTTAATTATGCATATTGTTTAAACCGATTTTTCATTTCAATTGCATGGAATTGTTACTATCAAGCGGGACTATTTTTTAATTTTTTGGTGAAATATAAATAAAAAAGATCCCATAACATTTTAGAATATAGTTAATATTTTGAAAATAATTAAGTTTTAAATGTTTGAAGAATTCCAAATTCTAATACTTTGACACATTAAATATATGAATAAAAAGAAGAAAATATTTTTCTTCTTTTTATTCATATATTTATAATTTCTTTGATGAAATACGAATAAAAGGTCTTATGACTTTTGACGATAAAGTTAAGTCTTGCTATATATTGCTATATATATATATATATATATATATATATATATATATATATATATATATATATATATATATACGTATACATATACATATATATTGTCACCCGTGAGGACTTAGGTGGAATGCCACTTACTATTTGACGCTGATATTCTGTGAGAGCGTGGTCCCTCCCTGGTCGAGCCGACCCATTCGTGCTACAACTATACTACTTAATATAACTGCAGCATGGCTCTACCACGTATAAAGTTTTAATATACCTTGCTAAGTTTATATTTTTAAATATATATACATACGAGTATATAGGGCTCTTCAAGAACGCACCAGCCTGCATGCATTACTTGGAATATTAAGCCATACTAATTACGCCCATACAAACCCGATTACTGGTGAGCGCCGAACCGACACCTTCGCACGGGTAGTGCTGTTTCTCACGACTTGTCAGTGTAACTTAGATTTATCATTTTGAATAGATTTTTGTATCGTCGAAAATCAGAACCTCGACGCTATATCCACAGGTTTCACTGCGTTTTTTTACTTATTACAAGCCAGTACTTGATCAAATTCCCACCTGGTGGCAGGTGGTGATGAAGCCTTTGTTGGTCTGTCCTTGTCATGAATCGCACTGTATTATCGTAACAAAAGCCTGTTCCCTCTCACCTTGAAGATACCCAGATACGGACGCATGCAAATTATTCCACTCCTTTGCTGTACGCATCACAAAAGAAGAAGCAAACCGTTAGGTTTTAATGCGTGGAATATCAACAACAAAGGGGAAGACCCGCCGACCGTCTGGTTGTCGATAGTGAAAAGAAGAGCGGGAATTGAAACATATATAATTCCTGTGTGGCTGACAAGGTTGGTTCGATCCAAATCAGCGTATAGATGATTTTATCATTTTCTTACAAGGATGAATAAACCAGTTCTTTCATTTCTCCTTACTCTAAAGGGAACTACTTATAGCATTATTCAAACATCTAATTCTTCTTCATCAACACCATGTAAAAGACCACAAAGCCTCACTCATAACCATGTCTAATATTGACGGTAATAATACAAATGGATAAACTTTATTTTGATCCATGGCCCTTCTCGTTGTAGGGAGAATTTGTCTTAACCATCAATCACACTTGGCAGGAGAATTGATAATCACAGGACCAAGTTTCTTGCTTTTTGACGCTGTTGACCGTCCCGTCATCTACTCAAAGACATTGCGAGCTCGTTTTACACTGTAATATTACAAAAAATGCGTATGCTCTAATTGCAAGGTTGAAAAAATGATCCATGGCGTATTCAACACAATAATTGAACAATGACCGAGTATTGTATTGTAGAATTTGAATTTGAAACTAACAATTGATGAAAAACTTTAGGGTTACCGCAATGATGTTTTACTCGGCCAAGGAAAAAAGTTAAATGGGTGACACGACACGTATTCTTGGTTGTCAAGGTTTGTCATACCGCAAATAAGAGCCTTAAGCGTGTCATAAAAGTACTGAATTGAAAAAATCTTACAGAGACGTTTATAATAAGTACGCTTAGTTTTGTGTTGTCGGAAGTTGTTATATTTTTAAATTAGGTAAATATGCTTTTATTATATCGGGGAAATAAATATGTCATCATCACCATCATTACAGCCCTTCACAAGTCCACTGCTGAACATAGGCCTCCCCCAAGGATAAAAATGAATATATAAAATGAAGTTATTCTTGTATAGCTTAAAAATTTATTTTATTTCATAAACGTGGAATTCTCTTTTCAAAATAAGTCAACTTTTAATTGATTAACGTTATATTATCTATTATCGCATTTAAATATTTTTCGTCATCATGTGTACGTTAAAAAATCGAGTAACTATGGAATATGAGTGCCGTCATGGCAACAAGCAACGCGGCACAAGCGGCACGCAACATTAACGACGACGCTTACGGAGCGAATACTACAAACAAACTCATTACCTGTTATTGGTTTGGCCGCTTCTGTTTGGAAAATTTCAACCTGAAAAATGAACCAAAATAAGCACAAATTACGACGATTGTGGAAGCTGTTGGTACTCGGTCTTCGGCTCAATTAGCAGCAACTTTCGACGTTAGAATCAAAACAATATTTACATTTGCGTCAAATTGGCAAGGTAAAAAATCTTCGCAAATGGAAGCCCCACGAACTCAATGACCGCCAGAGCGAAGTACGTATCGATGCCTTGCACTGCTCAACGGGCATACAAACAAAGGAATTTTGAACCGCAATGTTACCAATAATGGATTCTGTTTGACAATCGCAAGCGCTCAGCAAGTTAGTTGGATCATGGTTCAGTACCTAAGCAATTCCCTTAACGAAAACGTACCCCTAGGAAAGTGATAATGGTCTGTATGAAGTGGGGGACTGTTTGATGGTCTAGCCCCGGTGTGATTTATTGCAGTTTCTTACCAAACGGGATGAGTAATACCGCAGATGTGTAATGGGAAGAACTGAATACAATGATGGAGAACCTCGTACGTCTCCAACCAGCTTTGGTCAATCGCCGTCCCCACTGCTCCTCATACTGCAAAACTTTTTGATAACAAAAAAATTCCATACCCGAAAAGCATTACAAAATGAATTGGAAGTATTTATAGCCCTCGTCGAGCTGATTTCTTCAAGAAGGGCATCAATAAACTGCCACTGCGTTGGCAAAGATACTTCGATTGCATGGGCGATAGCTAATAACTTTGATTAATAGAAACAAAAAATATAGAAAAAAAATAACGTATTAAATTAAACTTATTTCGTGAAAAACGTCAATTTCATAATTAAATACCTAATATTAAACAGGTAACTTGTGGAATGACAAATATAATTATTATTTCAAATGTTTAGAAAAAAATCACTTTAACATAGATCATTGATAATTTATAGTAGGTAACTAGATTTTCTAGTTGTTAGCTCTCTTTTTTGCCAAGAAATTTAAGTAGGTTAGTAGGCATTATTACCTATTTCTGACTTTCGTGCGTCCACTGCTATTTTGGTTTGAGAAAGAATTCAGTATTATTACGGTCCACCATCTTATTTCGGTTAAAAAGCTAGAATAATTACAGGCATTGTGACAATTCTCTTAGTCCTGAGTATTAAAACCCAAAGTTGCTTACAGGTTGAACACCTGTAAACCAACAGCCATTTCCCATTAAATAGGCTATTATTTTCACATCTATTAAAAAAGTAATAACAAAAATGCGCGATTGTCACTTGCCTATGTTCGTTAAGAAAGTAGGATATTTAAAGTTCTACACGCACTTATAAAAGTTTTACAAGTTTTACACTGACTTAGCGAGTCTGTGAAGCGTTCCGTCTTAGACCACAGAAAACACAATTATCTATTGTTTTCTTTGTCTGAAGTTTAGATGCTGAAATTTATTTGATACGGTAGCCTCCTACCATTCCATTATGTGGACTGTAGGTTTGTTTGTCACCTTTATTTTTTTAAATATGTTCATGTCGTTTTTTTCTTACTGAAAAAGTCCAATGGTGGAGGCCCCTGCCTCTTCCGCTATACGGTGGCTTCATCATAATCATCACGCTAGTAGTACCAAGCGTCTCTCATCTTTAGTCTTTGATTCAAAGCTGCTTACTTACTTAACCCTAGGGGTAAATTTACGTTAAGGGAATTTCTTAGGTGCTGAACCACGATCCAACTAACTTGCTGAGCGCTTACTTAAGGAGATGGCTGTATTCTGAGTTTTTTTATAGGAGAGGGGACAAACGAGCACACGGCTCAACTGATGGTGACTACCGCCGCCCATGAACAACTGCTACACCAGGGGAATTGACGATGCGTTGCCAGCATTTTAAAAAGGAATAGGCTCTGTTCTTGAAGGTCCCTAAGTCGTATCGGTCCGGAAAAATCTCTGGTTGTAGTTGATTCCACAAGGAAGTTGTGCGAGGAAGAAAACTTCTTTTAAACCGCACAGATATCACAGATCACCTCTAAGGGTAGGATGCAAAAAAAGATCGCACCCCATCCCAGTCGGGTGAGCTATAATTCCAAACACGGCGGCCACCTGCAGTACGCAATCGTGATGGGTGCGTGATTGGCACCGTACTACGGATCATACAATGGTCCGAAGAGCCAAGAGGGACATCAACAGAGATCTGATATCCGTCCGGATGAGAGGTCAGCAGAAGGTCCAACAGGGAAGGTACATGACACATCTGGTATCCGCGTAAGCGGGGTAACCAGTTGTTTCAGACCATATGCCAAAGCAAAGTCATAAACAGATCTACCGCATATCGGTTAAACTAGAACCAAGCCATACGGCGTAGTGAGCGTTAAAATCACCAAGTATCACGATCTCTGCGGATGTGACCGGTTGTAGGACGAAGTCTTGTCATGACGTGGTCGATCAGTCGGTTTGTGTTGGCATTACCGCTATGGGACCTATAGAGGCACCCGTAGGCGCAGGGACAGTCGTCGCTGTCTACTCGCAGCCATAAGATGGACAGGTCCGTACCTTCAAGGCTGGCGAGGCGTCGAAAACATATGACCTCTCTGACGTACACGCAAACTCCAGGCCGGAACACAAAACAGTGTCTTAATTTGTACCCCGGGTAGTAGAGATATGATGTTTCAGCTGGAAAGGACACCTTTGTATCGGTTAGAAAGAGCAAGGTCGGCTTCGCTGTTTCCAGATGGTAGTGGACGGCGTTATGGTTTGAATAAAGTCCCCTAATGTTGCAAAAATTCACGGATAGCGTGGCAGGGGGCGCCTTTGACTTATTGCTCCGTTTGCCCCGAGCAGGTTTAGTCTCGAGCGGAATTTCGCTCAGGAAAAGTAGGGAAGTTTGGGCGTGTATGCTCAGTAAGGGATTCTCCGTCACCGGGGGTGCTGGTACCCTCCTGAGTTAGTGTTAAATTTAACTCCGCTACCATGTTAAAGGGGAGGGGAATTGGGCCTCCGGCCATCTGCACTCACCAGACGAAATGCATAGCAAAGCTTCTACTTCACGCTATTCTTCTGTGAGGTCGTGGTACCACCCCCTTTGAACCAGCCCATAGGTGCAACAGCAAGGACTGCTGCGTGGCTCTACCACTGTTAAGTTATTCCGCATTACATAAGCCGTGATAAAGATGTCTATCTACAATAGAAGTAAAGTTATCGAAATAAGACATTGGATCAGTCAACTGAAGTAGTAAAGAAACTTTTATTTTTTATTAAACTGAATAACGCACTGCAGACGGACGTTTTCGAGTAGAACTTTATACTATTAAGTGAGAGTGTAAAGGTGGCACATGATCATGTATTAAACACGTGGTAGAGTCACGCTGCAGCTATATTTTGGATGTGGCGCGAAGGGGTCGGCTCAACCGCGGCAAAACCGCGCTCTCACAGAATACCAGTGTAAAATAGCCTAATGCTGCTATGTTTCGTATGGTGAGTGTAGCAAACTGGAGACCCTTTTTACTGGAAACGTGGCATTTCAACTTAGTCCTCAGAGGTGACAACACATTTGCATTTTTATTTTTAGTTGAGGATAAACATAGATGTTTATGGGTCACAGCATTCACTTACCGTCAGATGGGCTGTGTACTCATTTGTCACCCTTATTTTATAAAGGAAATATTCTGTAACCGTCTTTGGGAATAGGTTGTTCATATTAGAGAATGAATTTTTAGTGGACTGTAAACGGATCTAAGCCGTAGTAGCTCAGAGCCTAAGCGCTCTCTGTACACAACGCGAGCAAACCGGGTTCGATCACCGCCAGTACCGATGTATTTGGGTTGATGGTTCGTTTTGTAAGAAGCATTGTAGGTAATGTAAGAAACGTCTTTTGTTATTTGATAAATGTCGTAAATACCATCTCGTAATATACATATAAATACACAAACAGGCGACCGGGAGCAGCGAAAAAGGTACAAAACATTTGATTCTTAAATCCGTAAGTAAATCGTAATATAGACTCTACGCTTGACTTATGGATTTTAGGATAACAATAGGAGCTATTTTTATTTGCGCTTATTTTAATAACTATTTTGTTATTTTCATGGTGTCAATATTTGGATGTGGCATAGAAGTGTGAGCTTAAATCCTTCACGGAACAAGTATTCATAAAGTAGAGTTACAACCTTTTTCTAAGCCAAATCTTTTCAAGCGGCAACCTTGTACTCAAGCTATACGTTCATGTTTCGTACCGTTTGGATTTCACCATATTTATTACTTTAATAAATTCTAAATATGTAGGTTAAATTATTTCCCTAAGTTAGTACCAACACCAAATTTTATTAATTTAATTTACCTTTCACTGTAACACACTTATCCACTGGAGCAATATCAATAAATAAATGTGTAAATATATAAATATACTTTCCACTGCTGGGCATTTTTTCTTAGGGAATCATTATTCAGCCACTGTATATGTGGTATTCACACCTATAATTGCAGTTAAAATTTTATTGGTGTTATCAAGTTCGAACCCGCGTTACGCATTATTTACAGCAATCACTTAGCCTCTGAGCTGTATGGCATACAAAGTATGTAACCGTTCCAGATCTAGTAGTGTGTCATTTACAGCAAACCTTGTGTGGGGGTGATTTTTTTTTGCAGAACCTTTGTCACATTGTCACATTGAGGACTAAGATGGAACCCCTCGTTTTCAGTAAAAAAAAGGTCTACAGTTATATACACGCACCGTACAAAACACAGATAATACTGTTTCTTCACTTCAATGTTAGAGGTTTGAACGTACGGTTTAATCGAATTTGAACTTTCAGTCAGCCCTCAATGCCTTTTTCATCAATAAGCCGGATACATCACTATGATAGAAATTCAATGTATCTGCTTCCAGCAACTGAAACTGAACGTTACCGTGTTAAGTAGAATGCGTAAAGATGCTAAAATTAGCACAGTTCATTCGAAAGTAGAGCAGTAGGTGAATTCTCACGGTCACTAGACTATTTTTTTTTCCTTGAAATCAAGTGATAATTACTAACCAGTACTCATTAGAAACTAAAGGTTTCATGACAAAATTAACGTTTGAGATGAGTTAGTCAAAACTGATATGGATCGTCATTTTTAAAAATATGAATTAACCAAATTTCTGTGTATAATTACCTATACTATGTAATTAAAAAGTGGTATCAATTATAACAATAAACAGTTCCATGAACTATCTACTTCATTATAATAACAAATGTTATTAGTAATATGGCCTTTAGACTGAATATCGGTCACGGTGGCTCGTCTCAACGGAGACTTGCCATGTGCGCAAGACAGGATTATGGTGCCCGAGTGTGTGTATACGCAACACAATTGCACACTGTATTCCCTCACTCTTATTGTCAGAGAAAGTTCCAAGAAACGGAGGTAAAGAAATATCACCAACTTTCTGACTCCGGCTGCTACCGACCTACCGAGAATATATTGACAGAAAAATTCAATTACTAATTAAATATGGTATGGTTTATTTTAGGAAAAGCTGGGGTAACTGTTGCGTATGTTTTGATTATTTTTAACAAAATATATTTGTCCACACCGCCATCTGTCATATTTTTAAGGAACTATTTTGACCATCAAGTGGAGCGTAAACGTACTTAAGTACTTCAGCTCGCGTGTCACTGTACAGTATTCTAAGACTATCAGAGATGGCGCTTTTACAAAAGTACACACGATAAGTTTGTTACAGTTTTACAAATTGAAAATTATATATATCCTATTTCTTCCTTCCTTATAGGCATTTTTAAAAATATGAATTAACCAAATTTCTGTGTAGAATTACCTATACTATGTAATTAAAAAGTGGTATCAATTACCGCCACAATTATAACAATAAACAGTTCCATTAACTATCTACTTCAATATAATAATACTACTAATAATAATAATACGTGGTAGAGCCATGCTGCATTTATATTAGTAGTATAGTTGTAGCACGAATGGGTCGGCTCGACCGGGGAAGGACCACGCTCTCACAGAATACCAGCGTGAAATAGTAGCTTAATGCTGCTGTATTTCGTATGGTGAGTGTAGAGAACCGGAGACCCTTTTTACTGGAAACGAGGCATTCCATCTTAGTCCTCACGGGTGACAACGCATCTGCATTTTGATTCGTAATCGAGGATAGATGTGGATGTCTATGGGCCACAGCAACCACTTACCATCAGGTGGACTGTGTGCTCGTTTGTCACCCTATCCTATATAAAAAAAAAAATAAATGTTATTAGTAATATGGCCTTTAGACCGAATATCGGTCACGGTTGCTCGTCTCAACGGAGACTGCCATATGCGCAGGACAGGATTATGGTACCCGAGTGTATACACAACACAATTGCACACTGTATTCCCTCACTCTTATAGTCAGAGAGAAATTAGGCGCATGATCAACGGCTATACGAGCTTTCGGAGGAGAGTAGGAAAGAAATATCGCCAACTTCCTGACTCCGGGCTGCTACTGAGAATTTGTTGACATAAAAACTCAATAACTGATTAAACGTAGTATTGTTTATCAAGACGAAGCAATAAATAGCCTTATAAGAAATACCTTAGAATTGATGTCTCAGTGATCGCAAGGGTGGAAACTGGCAGCGATCACCGAATGGTTGGAGGCACTCTGAAACTAAACGTTGAGTTGGAGAGGTCTCGTCTAATGAAGTCAACGCTCCGTCCCCCTCGCGCTCTAATCCAGAATCCCGAAACCTTTCGGCTCGAGTTACGTAACCGCTTTCAGTGCCTAGAAGATTGCAATTCAGTGGACGATATGAATGACAAGCTCGTGGAAACTGTCCATGCGGTCGGAGCTAAGTTCTGCAAGACCCGCCGCAGAAGAACACAAAAGCTCTCCAATCACACTCTTAACCTCGTGGCTGTTAGACGGGAGATGAGGCTGCAATCGTCAACAGATTTAACAGCATACAGGCAACTGAACTGACAGATTTCCAAATGGATGCGGCGAGACTTACGCAAATTTAATACTGCTCGTATTGAAGAAGCGATTGAGCGGAACCAGGGCTCCAAAGTCTTTGCCAGAGATCTGTATGCCAGTAAGAGCCAACTTTCAAAGCTGAAGACTGAGTGTGGCAGCATCGTTTCCGGAACACCTGAGATTCTGAGTGAGATTGAGAGGTTCTATGGGCAGCTGTACACATCATCGTTGGAGCCACACGCAAGTGTGAGTAACGATCCAAGAGCGGGTCTTATCCGACACTATCCCGATGATATTCCGGACGTCAGTCTGAGCGAGATTAGAATGGCTGTCCAGCACCTTAAAAACGGCAAGTCCCCGGATGATGATGGAATTACAGCGGAACTTCTGAAAGCGGTTGGAAAACCGGTACTTGAAGTCCTTCAGAGGCTCTTTAATTCCGTCCTCCATGGTGGCACTACTCCGGAGGCGTGGAGCAGAAGTGCGGTGGTCTTGTTCTTCAAGAAAGGTGACAACACTCTCTTGAAGAACTACAGACCGATATCCCTTCTGAGCCGCATCTACGTGCTGTTTTTGAGAACATTACGAATCGTCTCGCACGCAGACTCGACAACTTCCAGCCTACTGAACAAGCTGGTTTCCGAAAAGGCTTTAGTACCATAGACCACATACATATCCTTCGGCAAATTGTACAGAAGTCCGAAGAGTACAATCAGCCACTTTGCCTGGCGTATGTGGACTATGAGAAAGCCTTTGATTCCGTCGAAATTTGGGCGGTGCTACAGTCTCTTCAGCAGTGCCAAGTTAACTGTCGGTATATCGAGGTGCTGAAGTGTTTGTACAGTGAGGCTATGATGGCTATCCGAGTACAGAACCAGAGTACGAAACCTATCCAACTGCAGATAGGTGTAAGACAGGGTAACGTTATTTCCCCGAAATTCTTCACCGCTACATTGGAAGCCGTTTTCAAGTTACTGGACTGGAAAGTATACGGTATTAACATCAATGGCGAGTACATCACTCACTTTCGATTTGCAGACGATATAGTCCTTGTGACAGAATCGCTGGAGGACCTAAGCACTATGCTCAATGACCTCAATAGTGCCTCCCAACGGATAGGTCTTAAGATGCACATGGACAAAACAAAGATCATGTTTAATGTACATGTCACACCTATACCGGTAGTTGTTAGGAGCACTAAGCTCGAACTTGTTGACGAGCACGTTTACCTGGGACAAATAGTCCGGCTAGGTAAGTCCAACTTCGACCGAGAGGTCAATCGACGGATTCAACTCGGCTGGGCAGCGTTCGAGAAATTACGACAGATCTTCTCGTCAGGTGTACCTCAAAACCTGAAAACAAAGTTGTACAACCAGTGCGTGTTGCCAGTGATGAAATATGGAACTGAGACGTGGTCCTTCACGGCTGGCCGTATGAGGACACTCAAAGTCGCTCAGCGAGCTATGGAGAGGGCTATACTCGGAGTTTCTCTGCGTGATAAACTTAGAAATGAGGATATCCGCAGTAGAACCAGAATGACCGACATAGCACAATGGATTAGTAAGCTGAAGTGGCAATGGGCCGGCCATATAGCTCGAAGAACCGACAACCGTTGGGAAAAAAAGGTTCTCAAGTGGCAGCTTCGTACCGGTAGACGAAGTGTAGGGCGACCCCCCACTAGATGGAGTGACGACCTGGTAAGACATGCAGGAAGTCGATGGATGCAGGTGGCTCAGGAACGTGCATTGTGGCATGCCTTGGGGGAGGCCTATATTCAGCAGTGGACTTGTAAAGGGCTGTAATGATGATGATGATGATGATTTCGACCATTACACGGAGCGTAAACATACTTAAGTACTTCAGCTCGCGTGTCACTGTACAATATTCTAATACTATCAGAGATGATGCTTTTACAAAAGTCCACACGATAAGTTTGTTACAGTTTTACAATTTATCGTGAAAATTATATATATCCTATTTCTTCCTTCCTTATAGTAATTTATAAAAATATGAATTAACCAAATTTCTGTGTAGAATTACCTATACTATGTTATTATAAAAGTGGTATCAATTACCGCCACAATTACAACAATAAGCAGTTCCATTATCTACTTCAATATAATAACAAATATTATTAGTAATATGGCCTTTAAACCAAATATCGATCACAGTGGCTTGTCTCAACGGAGATTTACCATGTCTGCAGGACAGGATTATAGTGCCCAAGTGTTTACGCAACACAATTGCACACTGTATTCCCTCACTCTTATTGTCAGAGAAAGATTAGGCGCAGGACCAACGGCTTTACGAGCTTTCTGAGGAACGGAGGTAAAGAAATATATATATATATATAATATACTTCCTGACTCCGGCTGCTACCGATAATATGTTGACAGAAAAATTTAATTACTAATTAAATATGGTATGGTTTATTCAAGACGATGCAATAAATAGCCTTATAAGAAATGCCTTTGAAGCGAATTTATCATGCACCATTTTTGAATATTCACGGAAAAGCTGGGGTAACTGTTGCATATGTTTTGAGTATTATTAACGAAATATATTTGTCCACACCGCCATCTGTCATATATTTAAGGAACTATTTTGACCATCACATGGAGCGTAAACGTACTTAAGTACTTCAGCTCGCGTGTCACTGTACAGTATTCTAAGACTATCAGAGATGGCACTTTTACAAAAGTCCACACGATAAGTTTGTTACAGTTTTACAATTTATCGTGAAAATTATATATATCCTATTTCTTCCTTCCTTATAGGCATTTTTAAAAATATGAATTAACCAAATTTCTGCGTAGAATTACCTATACTATGTAATTAAAAAGTGGTATCAATTACCGCCACAATTACAACAAGAAACAGTTCCATTAACTACCTACTTCAATATAATAATAAATGTTATTAGTAATATGCCCTTTAGACCGAATATCAGTCACGGTTGTTCGTCTCAACGGAGTCAGAGAGAGATTAGGCTCAGGATCAAAGATCAATGGCTTTACGAGCTTTCGGAGGAACGTAGGTAAAGAAATATCGCAAACTTACTGACTCCGGGCTGCTACTGAGAGTTTGTTGACAGAAAAATTCAATAACTGAGCTTACTCCTTTCTAAAGGGCCGGCAACGCACCCGCAATTCTCCTGGTGTTGCGGTTGATCATGGGCGGCGGTAGTCACTTAACATCAGGTGAGCCGCATGCTCGTTTGCCCCCTCTTCCATAAAAAAAAAATAGCCTTATAAGAAATACCTTAGAAGCGAATTTATCATGCACCATTTTTAAAATATTCGCGGAAAAGTTGAGGTAACTGTTGCGTATGATTTGAGTATTATTAACAAAATATATTTGTACACACAGCCATCTGTCCCATTTTGAAGGAACTATTTTGACCATCTCGTGGAGCGTAAACGTACTTCTGTACTTCAGCTCGCATGTCACTGTACAGTATTCTAAGACTGTCAGAGATGGCACTTTTACAAAAGTCCACAAGATAAATTTGTTTTACTGTTTTACATTTTATCGTGAATATTATATTTATCCTATTTCTTCCTTCTTCATGGTCATTTTTAAAAATATGAATTAACCAAATTTCTGTGTAGAATTACCTATACTATGTAATTGAAAGTGGTATTAATTACCGCCACAATTACAACAATAAACTGTTACATTAACTACCTACTTAAATATAATAATAAATGTTGTTAGTAATATGGCCTTTAGACCGAATATCGGTCACGGTTGTTCGTCTCAACGGAGTCAGAGAGAGACTAGGCTCAGGATCAAAGATCAAGGGTTTTACGAGCTTTCGGAGGAACGTAGGTAAAGAAATATCGCCAACTGCCTGACTCCGGGCTGCTACTGAGAATTTGTTGACAGAAAAACTCAATAACTGATTGAATATAGTATTGTTTATCAAGACGATGCAATAAATAACCCTTTAAGAAATACCTTAGAAGCGAATTTATCATGCACCATTTTTAAAATATTCACGGAAAAGCTGAGGTAACTCTTGCGTATGATTTTAGTATTATTAACGAAATATATTTGTCCACTCCGCCATCTCTCCCATTTTGAAGGAACTATTTTGACCATATCGTGGAGCGTAAACGTCCTTATGTACTTCAGCTCGCATGTCACTGTACAGTATTCTAAGACTATCAGAGATGGCGCTTTTGCAAAAGTCACAAGATAAGTTTGTTTTACTATTTTACATTTTATCATGAATATTATATATTATATCCAATTTCTTCCTTCTTTATAGTCATTTTTAAAAATATGAATTAACCAAAATTTCTGTGTAGAATTACCTATACTATGTATTTGAAAGTGGTATTAATTACCGCCACAATTACAACAATAAACGGTTTCATTATCCACTGCAATTTAATAATAAATATTATTAGTAATATGGCCTTTAGACTGAATATCGGTGACGGTTGCTCGTCTCAACGGACACTTGCCATGTGCGCAGGACAGGATTATAGTGCCCAAGTACGCAACACAATTGCACACCGCATTCCCTCACTCTTATAGTTTATAGTCAGCGAGAGAGATTAGGCGCAGGACCAACGGCTTTACGAGCTTTCGGAGGAACGGAGGTAAAGAAATATTGCTAACTTCCTAACACCGGGCTGCTACTGAGAATTTGTGCCGGACGGGCGAAACTCTCCGGAGTAAATGTTGTCGAAGATACTTCGCGAGTCGCTCACGTCCTACACCTATAGGTTCCGGTGGGTACTTTCACCGCCGTCTTTGTGGGTGCCGCTGAGGTATTGTGGGCTGTGGTTCAAATCAAAATGCACGATTAACAAATACAAATAGCAAGGTAGTGGCCAGCGGTTCGACTGATTGATTAGTCGCGAAATTTTATAACTATTGATCACGGTTGTTAAACTACGGTTGTTCACTATTGGTTGGTCACTGTATATTTCAAAAGATTTCTTTAAATTGTACGGTGGTATCAAATATCTATTGGTGGTAGCTGGTTTTCTAACACTACTGACTAGCAGCTATTATTAACTAAACTAGCTGATTTTATCACTTGTGTAACTGCGGATATCAGTTACCACTTTCACTATAATATGTAACTGCGAATATCAGTTACGACCTTTTTCGGCTAGCTAACACTTTCACTATGTGTAACTGCGAATATCAGTTACGACCTTTCTCGGCTAGCTAACACTTTCACTATTCACTATATACTGCTACTAGTCACTTCAGCTACCACCGGATACCACTCACTTCACTTCACTTGTCACTGGTAGTTCTTCACACTACTACGGGTACTGGGTCCCGGGCCCCTAAGGTAGACTTTGGCAATACTTTGCAGTGAGCCGCTTGCCATTTTCCGTTTGCCTCTTTATTGCATAAACTTTTCACTATACAAATGGCATAAATTGCAATATTTTCTATACAAAACTAATTGCTACACTAACATGCTATACATCATTAAATCGGTAGTCTGGTACTTTATTAGTATATCATAAAGGTTACTCAAAACATTAACATTGTAAAAAGTTATTACACGAAATGTCCAAATTTTCATAATATTTGGGTACATTAATTCTTTGATTTTTCTATAACTACGAAATGCGTTTAATTGTACCAAAATATCCCTACACTTCTTTAATCTATAAGCCATATGCTAATTCAATGTCATATTTATAACTCTTTTAGAACATAAAATTATTTTCCTTATTTTTAGTATGAACTATTACGCAGTTAATTAAAAACTTAGAGTTCCACGATAAGACGCGCTGTGATTGGTCGATTTTTTGGTATATAATAAAAGTTGTTTATATCACTTGTTATCAAAACGACATTCTATACAAATACACTAAAAGTTATAAATATGCTACAGAACTATATTAATACACGTTTTCACTCAGTTTTGTCGGTAATTTCATTATTAATACAAAAAACAATATTCTTTATCACTTTGTTTCTTAACGTTGTTAGGCCGTCGCGAACATCTCTCCCGCCGTGCAGCGTCGCGACGGTTTTTGTCACAGCGGCGCTGCATCCATTTCGGTGAGCGACGTTGCTTCTACTTCGGCAGCGGCACGAGTTTCCTGGTTGGCCTCTTGATTAGACCGTTTGCTGTGCGTACCTCCACAGTGCGGATCTGTCCGTCCGCACCGGGGTAAACAGCTTCCACCCTCCCTCGTGGCCAGGTGTTACGAGGTAACTGGCCGACAGCTATGCGGACTGGATTGCCCACATGGAGATTGGGACCTCGCCCATGGGCCTCCCGCCGGTTTTGAAGTTCCGGTAAATACTCTCGGACCCAACGCTGCCAGAACATGTCAGCGAGTATCTGGGAGCGTCGTCAGTGTCTTTTGCTATTCATATCCTTTTCATCAAATACTCCAGGTGTCGGCAGTCTCGCTGATCCTTCTAAAAGGAAGTGATTTGGAGTGATGGATTCGTCATCGTCGCTGTCTACAGAGATGTGAGTCAATGGTCTGCTATTTACTGTGTACTCCACCTCGCAGAGCAGCGTGGCTAATACTTCCTCATGCGGATGTCTCTCATGAAGGACGGTGTATAGTGCCGTCTTCACGCACCGTATGAGACGTTCCCACACTCCTCCCATGAAAGGCGCGGAGGGGGTTATAAAACGCCACACTATGCCTCGTTGACTGGCTTCTTCTCGAAAAGCCTCCCGTAGTTCCTTGTCTGCGCCATGCATGTTGGTGCCATTGTCAGAGTAAATCTCGGTGGGGCACCCTCGGTGAGCTGCGAATCTTCTTAATGCCAGTATTGCGGAGTCAGCGCTAAGATTTGCGACAACTTCTAAGTGGACAGCTCTGGATGTGAGGCAGGTGAATAGAGCTACGTATCTCTTCTGATGTTGACGTCCCACAGTGACTCAAAGTGGCCCAAAATAGTCCAGACCGGTGAAGGTGAACGGTCTCTGGTGATGAGCGAGACGTGTACTGGGATGGTCACCGGTCGCTGACACTGATGGTTGTGCTTTTCTGATGCGACACTGTATGCATTGGCTCACTATCTTTTTCGTGGTGGGTCGAAGTCGGATCACCCAGTAGTGCTGTCGAACCTCGTTGATGGTAGGTTCGGTTCCGCAATGATGCAGGCTACGATGCGTCCAGTCAATGTATAATTGCGTGATGTAATGATCACCATCCAATATAGCAGGCCCCTTCATGTCTTCTGTGACTCCCTTCACGGCGGCTATGCGACTTCGTAGCGCGATGATCCCGTCTTTCAATTCTATTTGGAGCGGTCGTAGGCGGCTATCATGAGCGACCTTTTTATTATTACGGAGATCGGTTATCTCTTGTGAGAAGGAGCCCTCTTGTATAGCACGTATCAGGAGCTTTTCGGCCTTTCTGATAAATTCGGCCTCTAGTGTGATGTACCTTTTGACATCTCTATTTTTCACTTGACTGGGAGGCTGCGCGATTTGTCGCGGATTATTTTTCGATTTCCTCCAGTCGGGATCTTCCTCTTTGTCCTTTTTGGTTCTTTAATAGAAGGTCCTGTCTGTGGTTTTGCGGCAGAGTGTTATAAATTATAGCACTCTAGCCGTAGCTCGCAATAAGCGTTCCCATCTCGAAAACCTTGCTGGATCGGGAACAGCTTCTCGGAGTATCGGAGCTTGATACGATTCCTTAATGGTGAGGGATCTTTCCTCACCTGTGTAGGTTCGGATTACGTGGGTCTTTCGGTTGGCCATGCTGAGGGTTCTTTATACAGAAACGATGGGCCGGTGTAGCACTCGTGATTGGAGTCGAAGTTCGGTGGTACGTCCCTCGTGGCAATGTCAGCTATATTCAATAAGGTAGGTACCCAGCGCCAGTCCTCTACTTTACTATGTTCCTCGATTGCTGCTATTCGGTGGGCAACGAAAGGTTTGTAACTCCTGGAGCCCCTTTTTATCCACCTGAGGACAGTTTTGCTGTCAGTCCAATATGTTACGGCTTCGGGCGTCACGCAATGTGCCTGGATGACGGCGGCAGCTACGCGGCTTCCCATCACGGCGGCTTGTAACTCGAGGCGAGGTACGGACGTTACTTTCGGCGGAGCTACCTTCGCCTTAGCCATGATGAGGCTCACATGTACTGTCCCATCGGTTGTTGTTGATCTCCAGTAGACTGCCGTTGCGTAGGCGCTCTCACTGGCATCGGTGAACACGTGGACTTGGAGTGAACGTGCGTCGCTGAATCCCGGGTAGCATCTTGGGATGCTTACTGATTTGAGCTGTTCCAGATGTTGGATCCATGTGAACCATTGTTTAGTCAGGTCTTCGTCCAACTCCTGGTCCCAGTCTGTTCCTCGTCTCCATGCTTCCTGCAGTATTTGCTTTGCTCGAATTGTAACTGGGGGAGGCGAGGCCGAGCGGGTCATACAGCGACATTACTATTTTAAGTGCTTCCCTCTTGGTTGGTGTTTTACGCAGCAAATTGATTGGAAGTCGAGCGAGCTTTAGGTTGAAGCTCAGCTGATCGGTACCCGGTTTCCAGATTAATCCGAGTATCTTTTCCTCGGTTCCTATGTTTCCCAGATCGACTGACTCAGATGCTTCATGGTCAGGTTCTAATTCTTTTACAACTTCTGGTGCGTTGGAAACACATTTTCTTAAGTTGAAGTGCGCGTTTTTGTGTATGTCGCGTACTTCCTTCGATATTCGCATTGCCTTTTCCAGAGACTGGAAACTGTCGAGATAGTCATCCATATAGTGGTTTTGAATGATAACTTCTACGGCTTCTGGATACTTGTCTATGTGTTTTTTAGCTTTTCAGTTTTTCGCGAATATGGCTGTGCAGGGTGAACCGGCTGCACCGGAAATGATCGACGTCATTCTATATTCTTGTGGAGCTTCATTACGTCGATCCCCTCTCCAGAGACATCTTAAGGCATCTCTGTCTTCGGGTCTGACTTTAACCTGCATGAACATTTCGGCTATGTCCGCGGAGACAGCGATATTATGGCGGCAAAAACGCATCATGACTCCTGGTAGTGATTGCAGTAGGCCTGGACCCGTGAGCAGGAAGTCGTTCAATGACACAGTCGTTTAGGCTGCGGCATCGTGTACTATTCGAAACTTCTCTGACTTCATTGGGTTATGGACGACGAAATGGGGTAGGTACCATGTTCTTCCCGGTGTGCTAGTTTTCGGTGCTATCTCGGCGTATCCTTTTTGTACAAGGGAATTCATTTGTTCATCATACTTCCTTTTTAGATCTTCGTCTCGATCTAATTTTCTTTCAGTGGAAACGAGCCGTTTTATTGCTGTTTCATAATTACCAGGCATCTCGATATCCTTTTCCTTCCAGAGAAGCGCTGTTTCTATGTGCCCGTTTTGTAACTGACGGGTGCTGCTATTTAGTATATCTTCAGCTTTCTTCTCTGGGTCGGAGTCTGGTCTTCTCGGATTGATAATGAGAGATTCCAGCGCGAAATATTCGCGGAGTTGGTCATCTATAGTTTCCTCGCTCTTGTGCAGCTCATTGGCCGCGTGGACGCGCTGATACGGGGCTTTGGTGTGTGCCCCGTGTAGCACCCATCCTAATTCTGTGAGCGAGGCAATTGGCTGGTGCGGCGGACCTCTTCGGATTTGAGTGGCTATCAGAAGTCTCCAATTGTCCTGTCCTATTAGGATCCTTGGGTTGCCGGAGTCATATATTAGCTGCTCCTTTAGTTCTTTCAAGTGGTTGCACTTGGCTATGTCTACTGCACGTACAGTCTGTGGCCCCAAGTTTAGGCTTGCGACCGTGCGTGCTCTGAATGGCACCCTTTTGCTATGGAGACTCTTCAGCGATACTTTAATTCTTCGGGTTTCCGGTGAATCGAGGGTAGTGTTCCCGATAGCGGTGATCTTAAAGGGGTCGAACCGCCCTTTAGCTCCAATTTGTTTGGCGATCTCTTCATCCATTAGTGAAACTGTTGACCCATCATCCAGTAGGGCGTGTGTGTTTACAGCTCCCGCCGGTCCAATTACTCGCACTGGAATTATTTTTAAATAGTCTTGATGTTTTGACACAGCGAATGAGTTAGCTACAGTTTCTTGAGGTTCTTTTTGTTCGACCTCAGTCTTCTCCTTTGTATTGTTATGGAGAAGTCGATTGTGTGTCGCTGTGCATCCCTCTATTCCACACTTATTGGTTTTGCATTTGTGTGTCTGATTTCTATAACGTAAACAGCGGAAGCATAAATTATTTTGCTTTGCGAGTTCCCATCCTTTGTTGATATCTGCTTCTTTAAATTTTTTACATTCGGATCCATAGTGACCCTCCTTTTCGCACACTCTGCATTTCGGAGACGGCTTATGCACTGCAGAAGCGAGCTTGCTCGGTAATAAAATCGCTGAAGCAGCCGAGGTCTGGTCTAGAGTCATATTTTTCGGTGTAGATTCTATACCACTGGGCACGTAAAGAGTTTGGCAGTTTGTCGGTGAGGTGTCGTAGCAGCTCTGCGTTGACGAGGTAATGATCTCGCTTTAGGGCTCGAAGAGTGACGACGCTTCTCCTCACTTTACTCGCGAATGTGCAGATGTCTCTGGGTGCTTCTGTACAGCGTGCTAATCCTCGTAACTTCTTGGTTTCTGCTTGCGCGATTGAATCTGGACGCCCAAATTGTAGCTCCAGTTCTCGCATAATCTCATCTGGCTTAGCATGCCCGATGAGTTCTGAACTGACTGTTTCCAAGGCTCTTCCTTGTAGACTTCGTCTTAGTCTAGCAGTGTTTTCAATGTCATTGAAGTAGCCTCGGTTTGTTTCGTAAATGGCACGGAATGAAAGCCACTCAGTATGTGCTCCGCTAAAGCTTGGCAGTGTCATTATAGCTTTCGACGCTGCGAAAGTATGCGACGATAGTGGCGCACTCTCTAACTTTGATTTGTCAGCGAGCGCGGCTATAGCGGATGTGAGCTCCGATATAAATGGACGGAGCCCCCTGTCTTCATTAACGGTGGGTTCCTGGCTGAGCTTCTGTGGCATGGGATCCTTTTGTACGTCTTCTGGATAGGAATCCTGGTATGTGAGCTCTGATACAACCGGTAGGAGCCCCCTGTCTTTATTAACGGTGGGTTCCTGTCTGAGCTTCTATGGCATGGGATTTTTGGAGTGACCATCTTCATCATAGTCGTCTGATTCGTCTTCTCCTTCAGCCATCTGTAAGGAGATCTGCGCAAGTTCTAGTTTGATCTTCAATACTTCTTCACGAGCCTTCAAAATTCTTCTATTGGGCCGAACAGTCTTCTTTGACTTCGTACTGCAATCGGTGTGGCCCCTCGGTGGCTCTTCGGTGTGGGTGTCTTCCCGGGATGTTGGCGATGATGCACGGCTAAAGTCATCGTTGCCTTCTAGATGTTCCCTCTGCTTCGTTGTGCGGGCCGTAGTGGACGGCGCGGGCAGGGGTATCCCCCTCTCGGGGGGGCAGCATGGCGCCTCAGCGCCCTCTACCGTTGACGGTGAGCGTGGTGGCATCTGGTGGTGGACGGCGGCGTTACTGGCCGACGAACCTCCTTCCAGACCGACGGTCCACGCCTTGGCTTCCCTTCCTTGCGAACGGGTGATCGGCATCTTGAATCTGAAAAGTTCTGCAGTTTAAATACGGTGGTGACTATTTACCCAGTTCCGAAATACAAACGGATATATCCGGCTCGAAGGACCAACGAATGTGCTGGACGGGCGAAACTCTCCGGAGTAAATGTTGTCGAAGATACTTCGCGAGTCGCTCACGTCCTACACCTATAGGTTCCGGTGGGTACTTTCACCGCCGTCTTTGTGGGTGCCGCTGAGGTATTGTGGACTGTGGTTCAAATCAAAATGCACGATTAACAAATACAAATAGCAAGGTAGTGGCCAGCGGTTCGACTGATTGATTAGTCGCGAAATTTTATAACTATTGATCACGGTTGTTAAACTACGGTTGTTCACTATTGGTTGGTCACTGTATATTTCAAAAGATTTTTTTAAATTGTACGGTGGTATCAAATATCTATTGGTGGTAGCTGGTTTTCTAACACTACTGACTAGCAGCTATTATTAACTAAACTAGCTGATTTTATCACTTGTGTAACTGCGGATATCAGTTACCACTTTCACTATAATATGTAACTGCGAATATCAGTTACGACCTTTTTCGGCTAGCTAACACTTTCACTATGTGTAACTGCGAATATCGGTTACGACCTTTCTCGGCTAGCTAACACTTTCACTATTCACTATATACTGCTACTAGTCACTTCAGCTACCACCGGATACCACTAACTTCACTTCACTTGTCACTGGTAGTTCTTCACACTACTACGGGTACTGGGTCCCGAACCCCTAAGGTAGACTTTGGCAATACTTTGCAGTGAGCCGCTTGCCATTTTCCGTTTGCCTCTTTTTTGCATAAACTTTTCACTATACAAATGGCATAAATTGCAATATTTTCTATACAAAACTAATTGCTACACTAACATGCTATACATCATTAAATCGGTAGTCTGGTACTTTATTAGTATATCATAAAGGTTACTCAAAACATTAACATTGTAAAAAGTTATTACACGAAATGTCCAAATTTTCATAATATTTGGGTACATTAATTCTTTGATTTTTCTATAACCACGAAATGCGTTTAATTATACAAAAATATCCCTACACTTCTTTAATCTATAAGCCATATGCTAATTCAATGTCATATTTATAACTCTTTCAGAACATAAAATTATTTTCCTTATTTTTATTATGAACTATTACGCAGTTAATTAAAAACTTTTAAAGAGTTCCACGATAAGACGCGCTGTGATTGGTCGATTTTTTTGGTATATAATAAAAGTTGTTTATATCACTTGTTATCAAAACGACATTCCATACAAATACACTAAGAGTTATAAATATGCTACAGAACTATATTAATACACGTTTTCACTCAGTTTTGTCGGTAATTTCATTATTAATACAAAAAACAATATTATTTATCACTTTGTTTCTTAACGTTATTAGGCCGTCGCGAACATCTCTCCCGCCGTGCAGCGTCGCGACGCTTTTCTCACAGCGGCGCTGCATCCATTTCGGTGAGCGACGTTGCTTCTACTTCGGCAGCGGCACGAGTTTCCTGGTTGGCCTCTTGATTAGACCGTTTGCTGTGCGTACCTCCACAGTGCGGATCTGTCCGTCCGCACCGGGGTAAACAGCTTCCACCCTCCCTCGTGGCCAGGTGTTACGAGGTAACTAGCCGTCAGCTATACGGACTGGATCGCCCACATGGAGATTGGGACCTCGCCCATGGGCCTCCCGCCGGTTTTGAAGTTCCGGTAAATACTCTCGGACCCAACGCTGCCAGAACATGTCAGCGAGTATCTGGGAGCGTCGTCAGTGTCTTTTGCTATTCATATCCTTTTCATCAAATACTCCAGGTGTCGGCAGTCTCGCTGATCCTCCTAAAAGGAAGTGATTTGGAGTGATGGATTCGTCATCGTCTCTGTCTACAGAGATGTGAGTCAATGGTCTGCTATTTACTGTGTACTCCACCTCGCAGAGCAGCGTGGCTAATACTTCCTCATGCGGATGTCTCTCATGAAGGACGGTGTATAGTGCCGTCTTCACGCACCGTATGAGACGTTCCCACACTCCTCCCATGAAAGGCGCGGAGGGGGTTATAAAACGCCACACTATGCGAGGCATAGTGTGGCGTTTTATATCCCTTCTGGATACTTGTCTATGTGTTTTTTAGCTTTCCAGTTTTTCGCGAATATGGCTGTGCAGGGTGAACCGGCTGCACCGGAAATGATCGACGTCATTCTATATTCTTGTGGAGCTTCATTACGTCGATCCCCTCTCCAGAGATATCTTAAGGCATCTCTGTCTTCGGGTCTGACTTTAACCTGCATGAACATTTCGGCTATGTCCGCGGAGACAGCGATATTATGGCGGCAAAAACGCATCATGACTCCTGGTAGTGATTGCAGTAGGTCTGGACCCGTGAGCAGGAAGTCGTTCAATGACACAGTCGTTTTGGCTGCGGCATCGTGTACTATTCGAAACTTCTCTGACTTCATTGGGTTATGGACGACGAAATGGGGTAGGTACCATGTTCTTCCCGGTGTGCTAGTTTTCGGTGCTATCTCGGCGTATCCTTTTTGTACAAGGGAATTCATTTGTTCATCATACTTCCTTTTTAGATCTTCGTCTCGATCTAATTTTCTTTCAATGGAAACGAGCCGTTTTATTGCTGTTTCATAATTACCAGGCATCTCGATATCCTTTTCCTTCCAGAGAAGCGCTGTTTCTATGTGCCCGTCTTGTAACTGACGGGTGCTGCTATTTAGTATATCTTCAGCTTTCTTCTCTGGGTCGGAGTCTGGTCTTCTCGGATTGATAATGAGAGATTCCAGCGCGAAATATTCGCGGAGTTGGTCATCTATAGTTTCCTCGCTCTTGTGCAGCTCATTGGCCGCGTGGACGCGCTGATACGGGGCTTTGGTGTGTGCCCCGTGTAGCACCCATCCTAATTCTGTGAGCGAGGCAATTGGCTGGTGCGGCGGACCTCTTCGGATTTGAGTGGCTATCAGAAGTCTCCAATTGTCCTGTCCTATTAGGATCCTTGGGTTGCCGGAGTCATATATTAGCTGCTCCTTTAGTTCTTTCAAGTGGTTGCACTTGGCTATGTCTACTGCACGCACAGTCTGTGGCCCCAAGTTTAGGCTTGCGACCGTGCGTGCTCTGAATGGCACCCTTTTGCTATGGAGACTCTTCAGCGATACTTTAATTCTTCGGGATTCCGGTGAATCGAGGGTAGTGTTCCCGATAGCGGTGATCTTAAAGGGGTCGAACCGCCCTTTAGCTCCAATTTGTTTGGCGATCTCTTCATCCATTAGTGAAACTGTTGACCCATCATCCAGTAGGGCGTGTGTGTTTACAGCTCCCGCCGGTCCAATTACTCGCACTGGAATTATTTTTAAATAGTCTTGATGCTTTGACACAGCGAATGAGTTAGCTACAGTTTCTTGAGGTTCTTTTTGTTTGACCTCCGTCTTCTCCTTTGTATTGTTATGGAGAAGTCGATTGTGTGTCGCTGTGCATCCTTCTATTCCACACTTATTGGTTTTGCATTTGTGTGTCTGATTTCTATAACGTAAACAGCGGAAGCATAAATTATTTTGCTTTGCGAGTTCCCATCCTTTCTTGATATCTGCTTCTTTTAATTTTTTACATTCGGATCCATAGTGACCCTCCTTTTCGCACACTCTGCATTTCGGAGACGGCTTATGCACTGCAGAAGCGAGCTTGCTCGGTAATAAAATCGCTGAAGCAGCCGAGGTCTGGTCTAGAGTCATATTTTTCGGTGTAGATTCTATACCACTGGGCACGTATAGAGTTTGGCAGTTTGTCGGTGAGGTGTCGTAGCAGCTCTGCGTTGACGAGGTAATGATCTCGCTTTAGGGCTCGAAGAGTGACGACGCTTCTCCTCACTTTACTCGCGAATGTGCAGATGTCTCTGGGTGCTTCTGTACAGCGTGCTAATCCTCGTAACTTCTTGGTTTCTGCTTGCGCGATTGAATCTGGACGCCCAAATTGTAGCTCCAGTTCTCGCATAATCTCATCTGGCTTAGCATGCCCGATGAGTTCTGAACTGACTGTTTCCAAGGCTCTTCCTTGTAGACTTCGTCTTAGTCTAGCAGTGTTTTCAATGTCATTGAAGTAGCCTCGGTTTGTTTCGTAAATGGCACGGAATGAAAGCCACTCAGTATGAGCTCCGCTAAAGCTTGGCAGTGTCATTATAGCTTTCGACGCTGCGAAAGTATGCGACGATAGTGGCGCACTCTCTAACTTTGATTTGTCAGCGAGCGCGGCTATAGCGGATGTGAGCTCCGATATAAATGGACGGAGCCCCCTGTCTTCATTAACGGTGGGTTCCTGGCTGAGCTTCTGTGGCATGGGATCCTTTTGTACGTCTTCTGGATAGGAATCCTGGTATGTGAGCTCTGATACAACCGGTAGGAGCCGCCTGTCTTTATTAACGGTGGGTTCCTGGCTGAGCTTCTATGGCATGGGATTTTTGGAGTGACCATCTTCATCATAGTCGTCTGATTCGTCTTCTACTTCAGCCATCTGTAAGGAGATCTGCGCAAGTTCTAGTTTGATCTTCAATACTTCTTCACGAGCCTTCAAAATTCTTCTATTGGGCCGAACAGTCTTCTTTGACTTCGTACTGCAATCTGTGTGGCCCCTCGGTGGCTCTTCGGTGTGGGTGTCTTCCCGGGATGTTGGCGATGATGCACGGCTAAAGTCATCGTTGCCCTCTAGATGTTCCCTCTGCTTCGTTGTGCGGGCCGTAGTGGACTGCGCGGGCAGGGGTATCCCCCTCTCGGGGGGGCAGCATGGCGCCTCAGCGCCCTCTACCGTTGACGGTGAGCGTGGTGGCATCTGGTAGTGGACGGCGGCGTTACTGGCCGACGAACCTCCTTCCAGACCGACGGTCCACGCCTTGGCTTCCCTTCCTTGCGAACGGGTGATCGGCATCTTGAATCTGAAAAGTTCTGCAGTTTAAATACGGTGGTGACTATTTACCCAGTTCCGAAATACAAACGGATATATCTGGCTCGAAGGACCAACGAATGCGCTGGACGTGCGAAACTCTCCGGAGTAAATGTTGTCGAAGATACTTCGCGAGTCGCTCACGTCCTACACTTATAGGTTTCGGTGGGTACTTTCACCGCCGTCTTTGTGGGTGCCGCTGAGGTTTTGTGGACTGTGGTTCAAATCAAAATGCACGATTAACAAATACAAATAGCAAGGTAGTGGCCAGCGGTTCGACTGATTGATTAGTCGCGAAATTTTATAACTATTGATCACGGTTGTTAAACTACGGTTGTTCACTATTGGTTGGTCACTGTATATTTCAAAAGATTTTTTTAAATTGTACGGTGGTATCAAATATCTATTGGTGGTAGCTGGTTTTCTAACACTACTGACTAGCAGCTATTATTAACTAAACTAGCTGATTTTATCACTTGTGTAACTGCGGATATCAGTTACCACTTTCACTATAATATGTAACTGCGAATATCAGTTACGACCTTTTTCGGCTAGCTAACACTTTCACTATGTATAACTGCGAATATCAGTTACGACCTTTCTCGGCTAGCTAACACTTTCACTATTCACTATATACTGCTACTAGTCACTTCAGCTACCACCGGATACCACTCACTTCACTTCACTTGTCACTGGTAGTTCTTCACACTACTACGGGTACTGGGTCCCGAGCCCCTAAGGTAGACTTTGGCAATACTTTGCAGTGAGCCGCTTGCCATTTTCCCTTTGCCTCTTTATTGCATAAACTTTTCACTATACAAATGGCATAAATTGCAATATTTTCTATACAAAACTAATTGCTACACTAACATGCTATACATCATTAAATCGGTAGTCTGGTACTTTATTAGTATATCATAAAGGTTACTCAAAACATTAACATTGTAAAAAGTTATTACACGAAATGTCCAAATTTTCATAATATTTGGGTACATTAATTCTTTGATTTTTCTATAACTACGAAATGCGTTTAATTGTACCAAAATATCCCTACACTTCTTTAATCTATAAGCCATATGCTAATTCAATGTCATATTTATAACTCTTTTAGAACATAAAATTATTTTCCTTATTTTTAGTATGTACTATTACGCAGTTAATTAAAAACTTAGAGTTCCACGATAAGACGCGCTGTGATTGGTCGATTTTTTGGTATATAATAAAAGTTGTTTATATCACTTGTTATCAAAACGACATTCTATACAAATACACTAAGAGTTATAAATATGCTACAGAACTATATTAATACACGTTTTCACTCAGTTTTGTCGGTAATTTCATTATTAATACAAAAAACAATATTATGTTTTGAGTATTAATAACAAAATATATTTCTCCATACTGCCATCTGTCTTATTTTTAAGGAAGTATTTTGACCATCACGTGGAGCGTAAATCAGCTCGCGTGTCACTGTACAGTATTCTAATACTTACGTACGTACGTTTACGCTCCACGTGATGGTCAAAATACTTCCTTAAAAATAAGACAGATGGCAGTATGGAGAAATATATTTTGTTATTAATACTCAAAACATACGTAACAGTTATCCCAGTACTTCCGCGAGTATTTTAAAAATGGTGCATGATAAATTCGCTTCTCAGGCATTTCTTATAGGGTTATTTATTGCATCGTCTTGATAAACAATACCATATATAATCAGTTATTGAGTTTTCTGTCAACAAATTCTCAGTAGCAGCCCGGTGTTAGGAAGTTAGCAATATTTCTTTACCTCCGTTCCTCCGAAAGCTCGTAAAGCCGTTGGTCCTGCGCCTAATCTCTCTCGCTGACTATAAACTATAAGAGTGAGGGAATGCGGTGTGCAATTGTGTTGCGTACTTGGGCACTATAATCCTGTCCTGCGCACATGGCAAGTGTCCGTTGAGACGAGCAACCGTCACCGATATTCGGTCTAAAGGCCATATTACTAATAATATTTATTATTAAATTGCAGTGGATAATGAAACCGTTTATTGTTGTAATTGTGGCGGTAATTAATACCACTTTCAATTACATAGTATAGGTAATTCTACACAGAAATTTTGGTTAATTCATATTTTTAAAAATGACTATAAAGAAGGAAGAAATTGGATATAATATATAATATTCATGATAAAATGTAAAACAGTAAAACAAACTTATCTTGTGACTTTTGTAAAAGCGCCATCTCTGATAGTCTTAGAATACTGTACAGTGACATGCGAGCTGAAGTACATAAGGACGTTTACGTTCCACGAGATGGTCAAAATAGTTCCTTCAAAATGGGACAGATGGCTGTGTGTACAAATATATTTTGTTAATAATACTCAAATGATACGCAACAGTTACCTCAGCTTTTCCGTGAATATTTTAAAAATGGTGCATGATAAATTCGCTTCTAAGGTATTTCTTAAAAGGCTATTTATTGCATCGTCTTGATAAACAATACTATATTCAATCAGTTATTGAGTTTTTCTGTCAACAAACTCTCAGTAGCAGCCCGGTGTCAGGAAGTTGGCGATATTTCTTTACCTACGTTCCTCCGAAAGCTCGTAAAACCCTTGATCTTTGATCCTGAGCCTAATCTCTCTCTGACTCCGTTGAGACGAACAACCGTGACCGATATTCGGTCTAAAGGCCATATTACTAATAACATTTATTATTATATTGAAGTAGGTAGTTAATGGAACTGTTTCTTGTTGTAATTGTGGCGGTAATTGATACCACTTTTTAATTACATAGTATAGGTAATTCTACGCAGAAATTTGGTTAATTCATATTTTTAAAAATACCTATAAGGAAGGAAGAAATAGGATATATATAATTTTCACGATAAATTGTAAAACTGTAACAAACTTATCGTGTGGACTTTTGTAAAAGTGCCATCTCTGATAGTCTTAGAATACTGTACAGTGACACGCGAGCTGAAGTACTTAAGTACGTTTACGCTCCATGTGATGGTCAAAATAGTTCCTTCAAAATGGGACAGATGGCGGTGTGGACAAATATATTTCGTTAATAATACTCAAAACATACGCAACAGTTACCCCAGCTTTTCCGTGAATATTCAAAAATGGTGCATGATAAATTCGCTTCAAAGGCATTTCTTATAAGGCTATTTATTGCATCGTCTTGAATAAACCATACCATATTTAATTAGTAATTAAATTTTTCTGTCAACATATTATCGGTAGCAGCCGGAGTCAGGAAGTATATTATATATATATATATATATATATATATATATATATATATATATATATATATATATATATATATATATATATATATATATATATATATATTTCTTTACCTCCGTTCCTCAGAAAGCTCGTAAAGCCGTTGGTCCTGCGCCTAATCTTTCTCTGACAATAAGAGTGAGGGAATACAGTGTGCAATTGTGTTGCGTATACACTTGGGCACTATAATCACGCACGAACGTGAACGCAAAGGAGACAATCAATTTTTCTATGGAGAATGGGCCCACTACAAATTTTAAAGATTACTTATCAATGAAATGCATGTCGATTTATTCCTTATAATCGATAGATTACAATAAAATTATTAGTTTTACTGCATCTAAACGGAGTCATGAGAAATTAACAAATAAAATATGAATCTAACAAAAACCTAAAAACAAACTGAAAGCGATTTTCTAGTAGTAAGTTAAAATAGTGCACACTTGAATAGTAGTACATATAAAACTAAGCTGTAGGTATATTCAGCATTTATAAATATTTTAAAATCGATGTAAAACCTTTCACTAGTTCGGGCAAAACCTAGTGCCTGTCTGTGCACAAATGTCGTAAGGATTCTAACTTTGACATGTATTGATTGGTTGTGAGTGTAATTCTAAATACCAAGATGGCTAAGGGATAATGTCTATTTATATTTATGATATTACCAACACACAGTAAGATACGTTTTAAACTGATTGTATTACAAAAAACAAAATATAATGTAGGTAATTCTATTTATTATTGTAAATCGTAATTTATTTAAGTATTCTATTAACTGTAGTAGGTGCAGAAACAGAAACCTTTTATTCAATTTAGATTATAAATAATACTTATTGAAAATCACTTTTTTAATTTACCACTGGTTCGGAAAAAAACCTCTGACTTGAAGAGAACCAGCAAAATACCCAATGTGTCTTTTAAAAAAAAGCCAGCTTACAATCATGTATGTCATAATTAACAACACAGAACAAATTAGAAATAGCTTGGTAGCGATCACCTTACCCACGGGTGATTGTCAGCCATAAATTCCTTTATACTATAATAACCCTTTTTATACAAACTTAATTTAATACATTTTTTGAACTTTGATGATTGACTGACATATATAGACAGGAGCGGGGTCAAGACATTATTTTAAAATGTTTTGGTTGATTAGTAAGTAGTCATATAAAGTCATCATAATAAAATGACTAGGAATTAACATGCCTTATCTATGTTATTACACAATGATAAATAGTGAGGAAGTAAGATGTTTTAAACTGTTTGTGTAAGGATTACAAAAACACAGGCTTAATTTAAATGTATTTATTACTAGCGATGCGCCTCAGCTGTGCACTGGTGATTTATGGATCTCGACAACAGTGCCATCTACCGAGTCCAAATGTAAATATAAACCATCTAGGGATCCATCCAAACACACACAAACATTTTCATTTAAATTGGTTGGAAGGTTTCTTATGTTTTGTCTATAACGGACATAGGTAGAAACATTTTAGTGTTAGATATATTTCTGAAGGTTTTTTGAAAATAACTTGATGGTAACATGTACATTTATGATATTGTAAGTAATCAGAAGGAATTTTCAATTATAAGATATATGATATAAGACTGTTGTCTTCAATATCCATACACTGTTTATCTCTGCAAGCTTTCAGCCTGCATGGCATACAGATTTGTTCTAAGCGATCCACCTGAAAAGAAGTTAATGACAATTGCAAAGGTATCTTAACTAAATAATAATTCTTATCAATATATTATTATTTTCTATATTATATAGGAATTAAAAGGACATTTTTAATAATAAGAGATATGAGATAAGACTATGCCTTCGATGTCAATAAACTGTATTTACATATTTCTGTGCGCATTTTCTTATATCTGCCTTTTCATATGTTAAATAATAAAGAAATTATTATAAATTATACAGCATTTATCAGTTCCAGCTGATACGGAAAAAGGCGGCTAAGTGCATTTTGGCGATTTTGAGCTTTCAGCACCACTAGAATAAGCAAAAAATTCTCTATCGACCAATATTGGAATTATATTTTTACGATTGATAGTTCCTGAGATACATTAAGCATTTTGGCGGTTAAGTGCAAAATTTTCTTTGCTGTCATACGCTAGAAATCAGTTACGATGCACCGTTACTCTATATACCCGTTAAGAGATTTTAACGATTTATTTTCTTAGTTGAAGTTTAATATTTTATGTTATAAAACTAAGCAAAAATGCAGTTAAACACATTTTCTAAGCTAAGAGGCAGTTAAGCGTAAATAACTGCTTTATTCCTTAGTTGCAGTCATGCTAGGTTATACCTAATAATATGCTAAAAAGCGGTAAACACTTGTAGTAGAAGCTAAAACACGGCTAAAAACCCTTAACCGTTTTCAAGCGTAGAATTAAAAAAATATATTAAAATCACGCACTTCAAAAAAAAAGCATTCACTGCTTTTTAGTGTATGATGAACCTTTGAATTATATTTGGAACAATATTTAAACAGCGGCAAAGTGAATGTGCTACTCTAAAAAGCGTCAAGTGTAAGTATAGCAATCGATGTGTACGTGAAAAATTTAGATCAGCAAGTTTTAAGAATTAAAAAAAGAGTATGATCAGAGCTCTTTCCGAGTGCGTCAGAGTTATATTCATTGGTTTGGGTTTTGATTTAGAAAAGTGTATAATAGTTCTCCGAAAAAATGTGTCTTTTCTGATGAAAAAGACTTTAAGACTCAATTTTCCCATTAAATTGCAATTAAATTGTGAGGAAGAAATTTAATAGAATTTAAAGTAAATAAAATAGTTATATTTATATTTAAAATAAAACTAGTTTTTAGGGATTATATCGCGTATATTAACTTTTTTGTATTCCCGACGTTTCGAGCACTTTACAGCCACCCTGGTCACGGGAGGGACTAAGGTCTTCGGCGTCCCGATGTAATAGTTACCCGGGTTATTTACAGATTAAAATTAATTTTTGTTCCGGTCTACACAGTATGGACTTATAATATTTTATTTATTTATTTATTTAACAGTTTATGTACACACATACTTTGATAGGAAAATGGTAAAAACAAAATTATGTACAAAGGCACTGCTTATTCCATAAAGAAATTTCTTCCAGCAGGCCTATTGAAGGATAGTTGCAGAAAATAGAAGTAGTCAAAGTGTGCACTTTATTAACATATACATACATACACACACACACACACACATATATATATATATATATATATATATATATATATGTATATATATATATATATATATATATATATATATATATATATATATATATATATACATAAATATAAGTATCTTGAGGTCTTGCAGTTGTTTGCTTGGGTTGGGTTTTAATTTTTTAATTATAAGATCGTCATCGAAAACCTTAGTCCCCCCGTGATCATGGGTGCTGTAAAGTGCTCGAAACGTCGGGAATATAAAAAAGTTAATATACGCGATAAAATCCGTAAAAATTAGTTTTATATAAATGTGTAATGTACGCGTAAATATGAGAAATCGTTACATATTTAGTTTTACAATTATATTTCCACTCATTTTAAATTTAAGTTCATGAACTTATATGAATATTTTTTTTAACTGGCATCTCCATTGAAATGGCCACATATAGTCATACCAAATAATATAAAAATAGAAATTTGCTATTTTTATATCTTAAAACCCTGATTTAGTTAGTATTTAAAAAGTAGTCAATAATAGCACATTTGATTCAAAATCCTCTCTAATATGAAAAAAGAGCGTTATATTCATTACAAAATAATTTTAAATTACGTTATGGCTATGGAGTCAATTCAATTTTGAGGTAGCATGCGCTGCTACTACTGCTGCTCGGGTGCCAAGCAAAAAGGTCTGACAATAGTTTTTATTGTGCATAAGTGGATTTGGATTACCATTACACCAAATTCATAAACTAATATTTTTCCTAATTTAATATTAAATCGTTTCGGAACGTAAGGGAGCTTACCTCTCCCTTCTTACATTACTTGAGTATTTATATATTTTTTAATTTACACCTTGAATAATGCCTTGATTTAACAAAGGCAAGAAGTTAGTGAACGTGGCGGGAGAAGAGACAGCAGAAGACTGTAAACCATTTAAACTTAATCAGTGGGCACATTGGACACGACTGACTCCCCGTTCTTTTATAATTGATTCACTTTGGTCTTGATCATACTCTGTGAATCTCATAAGTGATTCTGAATCAATTTACAAAATTTTATCAACTCCAAAAATTTAAGCGGGATGTTCAAACTTGATATCTCACAACACCAAAATAAAGATACACAATGAATTCACCTAACTGAAAACGAATAAAACACTTTGAATATTTTTGTTATGAAGAAATGGTACCATCTATAAGCGATGTATATAATTGTAATGATTATATTATATTTAATTGTATAGTTCAATATAGCCTTTCGAGTGATGTCGGGACTGCCGTGATTTTGCAGTGCATCAGGGATGTAGTACCTACTACGCCGACGTATCGTATCTATTAAGTGCAGAGTGCGAGGGAGCTCCAATACTATTCTGAAGGTTATTAGTGGTAGAATAGAATAATTTTTTATTTAATATAGATTACAAGTATTTTTTATTGAAAGTCAATATTTTACGTTACCATTGGTTCGAAAAAAAAACCTCTGTCCTAGGAAGAACCAGCAAACCAGACTGTCCAGTCAAGGACACTGGTTATACCATACATGGAGACATTGGATATACACATATGCGTGTTTACCAAGTGCCACAAACTAGCCCGGAAAATATTTAAATTAATGTTTTAGTGTTGTTTTTATTATGTTTTACTAACATAATTTGTAAATTCATATTTTGTACTAACGCTTTTATGGACCAAAAGTCTGAAATAAATTCATTTTATTTTACCTTTTTTTTTTAAAGAAATGATCGCTATAGATAAAAACTGTGTGCCACCGATGAACATGTCCCAGAATAACTCCAAATATGCCAAAGAGTATCATTACATTGAATTAGCCGATAAAGATTTTAACTCCGGTGAAGCTTTGAATTCAGTAAACATGCCGCCGAATAGCTCCAAATTCAAAGAAGTCTATATCTATCCATAAGTAAAAGTCTGTAAAATTACTCACTCCTTGGCATCTACAGTACATCTCGCAGTACCATTTACAGAAAAGTTTATCACTAGAGTTGAGATCAGCGATTACTTTAGTTAAACCATTTTTAAATATGTACCTTTATAAATAAGTAATATGTGGCAACATGAAATTAAAACTATAAATCAATATCATAAATAAAACTAAGTTCAGGTTTGTTTACAACATGCCAGATGCAAGTTTGAATTTGGATGCAACTTGTGATGTCACCCGCAGCGACTTATTATATATACAAGTAAATTAATATCTATATAGCACCCTCTGAATCTATACGATGCGCCGAGTTAACTCGGTAACTCGGTAAAATTTATTTTCTATCGATTATCGAGTTCGACAATTCACTCGATTCACTCGAGTGAAATAAAACATAGTTGGAGTCGCATCATTATGTTAAGAACAAAATGGAGTTTTTTTATTTACAAGCATTATTAAACTAATGTTTAAGAAAATATGGATATTATCAATTATCAGAAAGTAGGCATATCGATTCACTCTTAAAAAAATCGATCTTTGAATCGAAGGTACTTGAATCGATTATCGATTAAATCGAGTATTAAAATTTTGAAACATGAAATTTCAAGAATTTTCTATTTTTTTTCTTAAACTTCTAAACTGTAATATATTTTTTTTAAATAATATATTAGTAATCTTATTGATTAACATTACTAATATTCCTTTTAACCACTCCCGGTAAGCTTGTAACGCTTGTGTTAGGAGTGGTTGCGAGTATGTGCGAATCATCAATCAGAATCAATAATGTGAAAAGTTGTAGCATTTAAGCTATCAAATAATTTGTCAAGAAACAATACAAATGGTATTAAACTCCTACATTCTTCCGGCAAAACTCCACTTTTTGTCAAATGTTCTGTAGCAACAGCAACAGAGTGACTGAAAGTTTGTGCTGCTATTTTTACTTTCATCTTCTTTATTTTTGCAGGATTTATGTGCTCCTCTGTCAGCTTATGAAGAAATCTAAAAACAGGGAAAATAAGTTACTCCAGAGCTAGTTACTTTATAAAAAAAAGCACAGAGCAATCCGAAAACTGCAGGTTTTTATGTATCAAATGATTATAATGACAATCAAAATATACCTGAGCTCGCCGTAAGATTTATCAGCACTATATAGCATTTGTAAATATTTCCACTTTACAATGTGTTCTTTATTTTCTAAATCAAAGAATCGCAAATCTTTTGTAATTAAATTATTCCCGATGCCTTTTATTAAGTGTGGAACATCATATAACGGGATAATAAGTTTTGAATCCACTTCAAATGAATCATGTCTCCACTCCTTCCAGTTCCTTAAATATTTGGCTCTGGTTTCTGCAACCAGACTATTTATTGCACCAACATTTGGCACACACTGGTCACATACTGTGCACAAAATTTTTAAGCCTGAAAAAAAAACTAAATATGAATGAACTGCGCGAATTACTTCAATTAAAATCTTCAAATCTATTTTATTCAGACTCTGTGTAAAATAATAGCACACAGGTTATAATTCATTTTTATTCCTTTTATCATGAACACAAGAGCATGATTAGCAAATTTCAGTTCTTTGGCACTATTACAAGCAAATCCTTTAAATTCATCACTGGATGAATTATACTACACATGTGGAGCCAAGGACATTTCATCAAATAGCAAAAGTTTTTTCTGCATTTGCAAGACTTATTTTATAATCTTTTTCCTTAATTTTAAAGTGTTTTATTTGACTTTTTAATTTCCTAACCTGTTTATTTAGATGCTTTTGTTTTTTCATAACATATTGTAATGATTTTTTATTCATAGCTGAAACAAAACGGAATATAAGTTTAAATTGATTATATACAATTAAATTAAGAAAAACTGTTAAACAGACTGACAATTAATAAATGAGCCTTAATTGATTTTTTTATTAACTACATTATCAGTAAACTAAACACAAAAATATTGACAGTTAACAATGTCCCAAAATAAACATTCTAAGGTATTATGATATTATTTCCATCAACCAGTTGTAGAGAGATTTGCCTCGAAGTGCTTTGCAGTGGTGCTATATGAGAATACCTCACCTCACTTCATCCCATATGTGTCATAAAAGGTCCAATAAACCCTATAACTTCTGATACATGTCAATAAAACTGTCTTGTTTTAACAGATATAAAACATGCAAGCTGGCAATGGGTAGTAGCTTTAAAGATTTGAGACTTCTGGTACTACTAATGTCAATCCACCTGCCTAGCATGATGGTAAAAAAATATGTTGAGAAGCAATTCTTACCTTCATCTTTATACATTTTTGATGTTGAGGGTTGATTGAGTTGAAACTTCTCAGTTATTAAAGGAATGTTGAGATTTGAAGAAACTGAAAATAAAGAAAGTCTTATTACATATTAGCTAGTACTGGGCATGTTCCTACTGCAGAAGAATAATTGTGAGAATATAGTTTAAAATTTTATAGTTTTATTCATTGAAATTGAATGATATAGAACTTTTAAACAAATTTGCCAGTACAAAACATGCGCCACCAAGAGTAAATTAATTGTACTATGCCCATTCGCACAAATGTGAGTAATAACTTGGCAAAGTTTTCAACAACATCATCTTGCAAACCACACTCTTCTCTTATCAGACAATTTCTCACCATGTCATTTAAATTCAGCCCCAACTTACTCCTTAACAACCGCATTTCTACTGCATTTATTCTACTCTCGTGCTTCTTCTGCTACACCCAACTTTCACTACCATACGTTAAAGTAGGGACCAACACAGCATTGTGAATTGCCATATGTGCCTTTTTTGACACATTTTGACTCTTCATAATAGAGTGTAGGGCCCCATTTACTCTATTGGGAAATAGTGATTCTGATCATCTTCATTATTAAAAAAATATTATAATACCTTTTTTGTAGTCAACTAGATGACCAGGCATTTTTTCTGTAGGGATATCAGCAACAGGTACATTTTTATACATTCGTGGAATGCAATAATTATGTTCAAGTTGCACCGAAATGTTGGGAGATTTAGTTACACCTGGAATGAGGAAACAACTTTATAAAGCTCTTACTAAATTAAAACACACATAACCAAAAATTGACTGGATATTATTAATTATTACACCTAACCTCTAATGTTTGATTTCTATATGTTATTGAAACATTTCGTTTTTTTATTGTAATCTATTTTATTATATATAAATTGCGTGTAAAACTATATTAATATGAAATTATTTGTTTCGCAATTTATGACAACTTGAAATGAAACATCGCTATTACAAAAAAAACAGACATAAGTGAACTCACCATTTAAATATAGAAACGGTACAGCTGTAAAGATTAATCGATGACCTGAAGTTTTATGTTCTGTTTTAAGGTGGTAGTCACAAATACGTTTGTTATTGTACACCGTCAATGGATCAATCTCTGATAACTTTTTTCCTATATGGAAATCCAACGTTTATACAATTCTGAACGTCTTTCTGGATGAGGAAATCTGTGCATGTATGCACCTGTAAAATGGGAACATAGTCAATAACTTCATTACCTACTTGTCTGTTGGAAGTATTTAAGCAAAAAAGAAGCTTTATTAAGGAATAACGATATTAAGATGTCCGTGATTAATTTAAAAAGAAGTTTATATTAAGGAATATTTACCCATATCATAGCATCCTAGGATGCACCGTTTTTGTTGACTCTTAGACATTATACAATAAATCTAAAACGACGCTAAATTCCTAATACTATAAACTAGATAATTTACAGCTAATAGTAAGACTACACCTAGGTACTTAACTTACGAAATAAACTTATTCACAAAATCAATAACGGTATAATTAGAGCTATAGGAAACTAAAGTAAAACCAGAAGATCTCAAGCCAAAAACAAAGTAAATCTAAAGATACGAAAAACAACACTTGTACATCGAACTCAAAACTCTAAAAAGAATAGTAAGTAACGAACACCAATAAAAGTTTCAAAACTTTGAAATTTCTTTTATGCTACAGAGTACTTATTAGTTTCCGCCACAGACTACTCGACAAACCAAATCGGAACGTTTCATTTATACTTTTAAAAAATCACTTAATATACTACTTTTATTTGTCATTGATGCTACAAAAATTATAGTATGTAATTTATATAATATAAATAAACAACTTGAATTAGCAAATTATTTAAATACTTAAATATAAAAATAAAAATTGCAGAACGTTAATTGACGAATATTGCGTAACATGGATCACTACTGAGCTTCTCAAATTCTGCCATCTAGTGACGATTAAACTAACTAATACAATGTAAACTGAGGAAATTATGACCCGTACCATACACTTGATGGCGACACTTTCTATGATCAAATGCCTTACTATGGAACTGTACCCCCCCTGGTAGCAATCGTGTCCTGGCCGAAAACTATTTCAGCGCTTGTAAGCGCTTGCTAGCGCTTTTTTCTGCCAAATGCACCCAATGATAGTATTTTTTCAGACCCGTTATCAGATGATGCCAAAAAACTTTGTGTTAGTAAATAAGAGATTAAATAATTAATAAGTTTATTTGTTAGTATTTGTCCTATTTAAGAGGATAGAGTAAGTCCGCTCAAATTCTAATTTCGCCCCCACTTCCCCGAGCGTCGTATGCTATGTACCGACATGTTTGTAATCACTAATACTGTAAGTAGATAGGTCGTTAGACACTTATTTCATTAGGTTTATCATATTTATGCCTGTTTCTTAACGCCAACCCAGTCGCTTCTTATTTTTATAACGGTTATTTCCCATTTTAATTTTACGTCGTCCTGTTGCGTGATGTGTATTCTGATCGTAAGCGACACAACTTCTCCCTTCAAAAGCCGGAGCGATACTAACGGGGCGACAGGAATCAAGCTTACGCGCCGATAGTTTAGGTAATTTCTTTTTACAGTGAAAATAATGGTATTTTACAAAAAGTAAATAACATAAGCACTGCTTTATAGTTAGTTCAGTTAGTATGCAAAGTTTCATGATCTTATTTAAAGTATTTTATGAATAACAGCGGTTTATTGTTCAGTTTGGAGGTAACTTTGGATTTTTTTTCTATCGAGAAAATTTTACGGAATCGTGTTTTCATCTAACATAGTCCTTAACATTAATCCTCAACTTTACCATATATTTATTTCAAAATTAATGCTAATACTTTCGGCATAACGGAGGATCTTGCTAAGCCATTTGAGATTATATTCCCCCTTAAGAATTTTGTTGTACCAGGGCGTCATAATCGCTTCAGTGACAAAGCCCTTTTTCTAAGAATAAAAAAAACTAAATATAATAAAATACAGAGAATATGCAGGTGGCTTTGTATTCCTTGCAATGATTTGATTTAATCAATTTCAGATATGCGGGATATAATCAATCATATTTCAAAGGACAATTTTGAAAATGATCATTTAAAAGAAATTATGAAAACAAGCATATTATATACTTTAAGTGATTTTGATTTTATGAAATGTAATGTGCATAAAAATAAATTAGTTGATTATTCGATAAATATTGTGATGCGTTGTCTGATTTTTAATAGTTTTAAAAATATTAATAGAATATTAGCTGGGAGAAAAGAAGTAGATGATGATGAGAACTATTTCCAAATTAAAGCCTAAAGGTTAAGAAGTAAAGTTTTTAAAAGAAAGAAATAATTACTCTTGTTGCTACCAAAATGAGTTAATAATATTTAATTACTGTTACAAATTTTATATATTCATGCGTTCTAAACTGATTTATCAATGATATGTATATATAATAAATACGCTTAAGTTTAACCACCAAATTATAAAAGTAAGATTAATGAATCTTATTTTTTTTATACAAATGTATTTTTATAATTAGCAGATATGTCATTATTAAATAGGTTAGATATACTCTATGAGTCTATAGAATGCATTATTACAATTTTCATCAAATAATTTATTTTTAAACACAAAGTCTATTGCTAAAGATGGAAATAAACCTGGAAATAAACTATAAACAAACAAAAATTTTGCCTTTTTACCCCTATCAAAAAGCGCCGATAAAAATTAATTTTTCTTACAAAAATACCAAAATCGAGACTGTAAATGAGTACACTCTACTCGGCATAGTTTTGGATAGTCACATCAACTGGAAATCAACGTTCAGAAAATTCGTAACAAATTGTCTAGTTTTGTATATGCCCTAAGTGAAATAAAAAAGACAACTGACCTCCAGACCGCGTTAATTACTTACAATGGCTATGCACAGGCGTGGCTAAGGTACGGTATTATCCTGTGGGGTAACAGTACAGATGCAACCACCATCTTCATCTTACAGAAAAAACTAATTCGCATTATGTGTAACATAGAAAGAACTGAAAATTGTCGTCCTCATTTTAAAAAACTTAAACTTCTTACCCTAATTTGTATTTATATATTGGAATTATGCAAATTTGTGCGAAAATACCCTAATTTCTACGTAAAAAGAGAAACTAAAATTACGGCTTATAGTTTAAGACACGGAAATAGATTATGGCTACCAACTTCTAAAATGAAGCTCTTTTCCTCAGGCTCTTACATAATGTCAATAACTACCAAACTCAAAAAAAAACGAAACAAATGATCATATTTTTATAAGGCAATTAAAAGTGTTTCTAATCAATAAATGTTATTATACTTTATATGAATACCTGAATGACAAATGTAATAATGATAATGAAAACTATAAATAAATGAATGAATAACACGAATAATGATAGTATAATAATAAGGAATAATATAAATATAATGAATAATATAATAATTATAATGAAAAATAAAACATTTTTGCGTCCTCCTCTGTTCTAATTTGCTATACCCGACAGGGTCCATATTGTGAAAATTGAATATTATTAATTTCTACATTATGGAACGCAAATAAATATATTGTAAATTGTAAATTGTAAGATTGATGATACCATAGAATACTATAATACACAATAGAATGGCTGTCAACTTTATTTTGTACGAGGAAGGGTGTCGACAAACGCGATTCGCTGTGTTGACAGAGCGAATCTCATTAAAAAATCGTTTAACGCTTACATATTTATTTGTAAATAGGGTGCAATTTGGCATTTTCTAAATAATTTGCATGCAAAATTTGGAAACCATTGTAAACGTCAAAACACATATCGTGTTGACATTTATACGTGTGAATTGACATATTAGTGACATTTTAGTGGCTACGCGGGCTCCGCTCACTCCCCCGTTCTATTATGTATGTATTATGGTATTCTATGCGTGATACTATGGGAATATTTGCCACAGTATATCAGGTGGGTTGGCAACTGCAGCATATTTTTTCCAAGGAGGCTGCTACGCATAGCTTATGTTTTAGTTTATCTCTGTCGCTTCTTACGACACTCACACATGACATTGAGTAGTAAATTCTCTTACGCCGTCATGACTTATTACATATATATTATATACACTACAGGGTACAATACAGCACATAATTTTTTGTATTACATATTTTATTCAAAAAAGTGTTAGAAATAATGCAAAGGAGCATAATTCATTTTGAGCTTATTATTTGATATAAGTTATTATATAATGTGAGTTTAAGACGTCTTCATTGCTAACATACTGCTTTAATATTTGTTTTCAAATATTCATTATTATATAAATATTATTGCTTGAATATTTGTTTTTGTCAATATTCGATTCGATTTTAATGGAGCAATATGCAGAATTGCTTACTTGATTGGCAATTGGTTTAAAATTCACTTCAAAAATTATAAATCGCCGCAATTCCAAAGGAACTCAATTTTACTATCATTTCAATTTAATCTTAAAAGATTAAGAAAAATAAATATTCAAGATTGGATTTCACTTTAATTTGATATAGGCCGAATATGGTTGTCACCGAATACGAATATTCGGCCGAAAGTTCGGTAAAAACTAAATTCGGCCGAACATTATTCAACGGGATCACCTCTGTAACTAACCAATTTATATCGAAACTTGTTACCATAAAGCGCGCGGGATTATATAGAAAAATATAAAAAAAAGTAAAGTGAAATGTACTAATGTAATTTAATGTTTTCTTTGTTTGATTCCAAAAACATTTTATCAAGCTTTCTATTTGCTATAATTGGAAGTAAATCTAAAGTACCTCGAAAACATAACATTTCTAGTAGATTTAACCCATAAATAAAATATACTTTCAACAGTAAAATTATGAAAGACATGACATTACTCAATTCGTACAATTCAAGTGGACATTTTTAGTAAAGTGTACTGGGGTAATTCCGACGGGAATTTTTACGAGATGACTAGAGGTCTATATTTCGGTTAGTTAGGTAAAGTAGCTTCATATTTACTGACAATAGTATGCGACTTCTGTTAACTTAATGAAAATAAATTTAATCTATGGATATATTAGATTCATAACTATGTAGTTGGATTCACTAAATAGAGCATTTTGAATTATTGAGTTATAATTTTTTGTTATTAGGGGAAATTACGAACTATCTTGGGGTTATTCCAAAATTGTTCAAAAGTTTATTTTATTGTACTTTGATCGAAGGCTTACATTTCTTTTTCAATCGTATTTAACCCTTACACAAAATATCATGAATTTTAGTAATAGTATCGCTAATATAATTTTTTATGGTCTTGTATTTCGGAATTATCCCTAGAAGAGATTGTGGTTCTCAACATTTCAATTAAGTTTTTTTGTTTATTCTCAGTAATTGTCACCCAGTTTATTGCCACTAATTTTATTTCCACTGGTGACAAACGAGAAAAAATGTCACAGTTGTCATCGAAGTTGCCGTAGAAGTGAGTTGACAATATTTGATAGTTCTGACAGATCTCTGCGCGGAATAGAACAAGTAGTATAAATGATTACATAATTTAATAATGTTGTTATGTTTTAATAATTTAAATTATTATTATAAATTAATATTATTATTTTAATCCTGATAAAAATAAATAAAATGATTGCGGATTATTAAAAATTTGTACATTACCAAAGAGATAAACATGTTGCTTTTAGCAGGGTTTAATGCTTTTATGAAATTTAACGGTCAATTAAGATGAGCTGAAACTGTAGATACTTGAAGATATAAAGCATAGGTAGAGATTTTTATAAAGATACCTTTTATTCAGTGCTTTTTGCAAAATAAAATAAACTTTCTACATATATTATTGCCTTACACTTAAATCAATCATCCTTAAAAATGTTAACCCAAAGTAGGAACTTTCGGTCACAACCACCATTTTCATTTTCTTTTGGTATAAAATACTTAAATACTAAACCTTATCAAATAAAAAAACTTTGCTGCTAGCAAAACTAAAATTATAAAATGCTTTAATTTTTTTTTAAATATAACAAAATTGGTTAGGACATGTAAAAATGTAAAAACATCGCATCTATATAATAATGATATAAAATCACTGTTACATAATCAGTCAAAGTAAATTGTATCTTCATAATTAAGTTAGTAATATTCTTTTTCGTTATATTTTTTTAAATCTATCTTCTTCACTATTAATGACTTTGGAACTTTATCAATATCCTTTCTTTTAATCGTTATAAAGGTAAGGCGCTGCTATGGTCTCACGGTTTTTAGAAAATTTATAGTGAAGTATATTTCTTCATTTTTTATTATATTTTCTATGAACCCCACAAAATACTTCCATTTATTCCTTATCAAATATCTGAGGAGTACTGTATCATTTAGTTGGTAATTTTCCTTCATAGCAAGGTTCTCTTCTTCAGTCTCGCATATTATTTCTTTACTTTCCTGTTTAAGTAGCAGTTGCTTATATTTGTCCTTTTCTTTCGAGAATTCTCTAGTTGTCATATTTTTTTTCTTTAGTAAAAACATCAATATCATATTCGTAATTTCTTTCAATGAGTCTTTCCTCTTTATTTTCTTCGACTTTTTCTTCCACTTTGTTTTCTTTCCCTTTAGTTCCTTTGCCTACACCTTTACCCTTAATACAGAGAGGATTTAAATTCTTGTTAGTGAGAAAATCATTTTCAGAGTATTCATCCGTCAATTCTTCAAAATCAACACATTCAATAGTATCAGAATCACTATGTTCGCTCATAATGTCGGATACACTAGTTATGTTGTCAAGTGAAAGCTGGCGTTTTCGTTTCTTCTTATTTCTTTTGCCTGAAGGGCCTGGATGATGTTCTTGTTGCTGTGCTGTAAATATTGTTATTTCAGAATCTTCCTTATTTTTTACTCTTGCTGTTCTTTTTTTGTAAATTTTACTGGGGTTTGCTTTCGCTTTTTTAGCTTTTATCGGTTCTTCTAAAATTTTCTTACCCATTGTTGCTGTTATCACTTCTTCCTTTAGTGACACGTTTCTTTTTTGTCGGTTTATTATCTTTTTTGTCCTATTGTATTTTTCTTAAAAGCAGTTCTTCGAATGTGCATGATGGCTCGGGTAGTCGTTGAGCTTGAAGTAACTGTGGAGGTGCTTTTTTGATGATAACGTTCGAGATTATTTTTATTTTTGATAAATTTTGAGTTGATGTTTGATTAGAATTCTGTAAACATATAGGTATTTGGGATGGTTGTTTTGCGACAAAACTCAAAGTCTGGATATCAGGTTTTGATTCCAGAGACAACAAGGTATCCTTATCAGTGTTTGACGATTTCTGTAAACATGCAGGTGGTTGGGTTGGCTGTCTGGCCACAAAACTCAAATTTTAAAATTTGTGACAGCAAGGTAACGTCATCGGTATTTGCATTTTCAAGAGCATCATTTGTTGTTGCAAGTTGATTGTTAAAAAATCCAATACAAATTTCTTGTAGTGACTTCGGGGTTTTTGGTGTCGGTTGTGTGGAAGCAAAATGTTCTTCTAATGTCTTTTTTTGGTACCTTTTATATGCATCTGGATCATACTTGTCCACAGGTATCACGTGCGCATTAAAAGGGAATCCCAGCTTTTCTAAATCCACTTTTGATAATATTGGGGTTTGTTTCTCTCCAAGTATCTGCCAGCGCTTGAGCGAAAACTTTTTTTGGCATTTTCGTGCCAACATTTCTACGCTGCCACTCTACCAGTTTGGCATCCCATATTGACTTGAATGACTTGAATACTGCTATATCAAGAGGCTGCAGCAAATGTGATGTGTGTGGCGGTAGTTTAAGAATTGTGATACGGTTTCGTATTGCCAGTTCCACAACTCTTACATGGACGTGAGTTGAGTGACCATCATAAACAATAAAAACCGGGCGCTCCTCGCCCAGACTTGGGATAAGAACTTTTTCTATATAATTATAGAAAATGTCTGTTTCCATCCACCCTTTAGTACTGGCTGCATACGATAATTCGAAATCGTAAGCACCACCAACCAGTTCAGCCATCCACTGATCCCAAACAAATTTGCCTTTAAATACAATCAAAGGCGGCAACTTCTTGCCATTAGCGCTTGCGTCTGTCAACATAGTGATATTTTCTTTTCCACTCCCATGGGTTGACCTCGCACAAGGTTTATTTATTTGTCCACATACTTTAGTTCTGGATGGATCCAGGCATAACGACGTTTCATCTAAGTTCCAAATGAGTTGGGGACTTTCAAAAAGATCCAAATCTTTTAAAGTATTTTCGAGCATATTGAAATATTCACCAATGACGAATGGATCTGCCATTTTTCTTCTTACAAATTCTACAGGCTGTGCTTTTTTAATTGGTAATCTATGTCGTTTCCGGAAATTAATGAACCAGTCTGTGCCTGCGACATTATATTTTTAAATGGTGTTTGAATCTTATTCACCCGCACATATTCAGCGACAAGCTCCATAATTTCAAACCTGGACCATATCCCCATTTTTCCATAATTCTGACAGTTTCTGCTGATTTTTTCTCATCTTTTAGGCGTATAACGATTGGTCTACCTGCATTTGGTCTGGTAGTTTCTTTACCTTTTTTTAAGTTTTCATTAAGAGTCTCATTGGAATTTTATAATCTTGCGCTGCTCTATATTGCGTAAGTTCTCCATTTTTTACCTTGAGCTAAATCTTGTGGAGTGTATGATTTAATTTTCTTTCTTATGTAAGTCCGAGGCATAATGGCACTGAAAAAGAAATAAGTACCTACTTACTTAACATATACGTCCCACCTGTATTTCCCGAAGGATTGGGAATACATTAATTTTAAAGTACAATGTTATTTAAAACAGAAACTTTAAACCGCCTTCAAAAAGAACGCAATATGTGTGAAACAGTTTAGGAAGTAGATGCAGGAAGTTGATTCATTGAATTGGTTTATTGGGTACCAAATTTCGAAACTGCCTCACACACATTATTGTGTTCTTTTTGAAGACGGTATTAAATTTTTATTTTTCTATTTGGAGTGACTTACACATACAAATTTTTGCTGTTAATTAATATATGGGCGAAGTAAATTAAATGTCGTTTATTGAAGCTTATTAACCCATTTGTTGCAGTTATTTTTAAAAACAATTCAACCAAAATTATTAAAATATAGAACAACGTCCGTTTCCTCTACTAAGTAAAAAAGAATAATTAAAATCGGTTCATAATCGCCGAAGAAATCGTGTAAAATACACACAAAAAAGATATACAATCGAATTAGAAAACCCTCCTTCTTTTTGAGGTCGGTGAATAAGTAATGATTAGTAATATAGAATCATTATCTACAATAAACCCAAGTTTTCCAACAAACTTCGAAATAATAATAAAATTTTGCATACTTCATGTAATGTCATGCAAATCATCTGATCGTACAGATTGAGAATCACTGTCAATTTCTATGGAAAAACTAAGTGGGGTTATTGCGGAATGGTTATACATCGGAATCACCCCAGAGGTGTATGTACGAAAAAGTATTGAAAATACAGCTCGTACGTTGTTTTCCTCTCACGAATTCGCTAAAAACTACAACGTATCGCAAAAACAAGCACTTATTGAAATAACTTACCAGAGTTCCGAGATAAATATATTGGGGTTATTGCGAATCAACAAAAATGGCGCAAAAATCTTTTGAATTTGAATCTCTTCATGCCACGCACGTTATGTTGACACTAGCTTCTCACGACGACTGATGCGGCGAGGATAATCAAGATGGCGTCTAAACCAATGTTGCCAATAGGAAAATATCGCTACGATTAGTAGAATCTTTGAACTTGCGGAATATACCCTTTTTCGGAATTACCCCAGTGCACCTTACCACTTAAACGAATATTCGGTGATTTAGCCGCATATTCGGCCGAATACGAATATTCGGTAAAGCTTGCGAATACCGAATATGAAACGAATATTCGGCCCATCTCTCATTTTATATATATATCTTCGTCTCAATTTAATGGAACAATAAAGTAGAATTGCTTACTTAATTAGCAATTGGTTTCAAATTTATTTCAATTTCAAACGATCTCAATTTTATTCTTGACGCATTTTAAATACATATTATAATATAAGAAGTTGAGTGCAGATTTACATTATTTAATTTTTTAAATTTAGTTCTTATCTTTGTTTCAGGCTGTTCATTAATTTCTATATTTAAGTTGAATAAATGTACTGATATTTATTATTGTCATAACTATTATTTAGTATTTGTGTGCTGTTTTTTTTAATAAATCCTGTAAATATAATGATAGTTTTATTTATTTTGATTTTAATTATTAATATCTGTGATGAGAACAAGTATATATACGTAGGTGCTATATATACGGCATATGTTTATATAAGCTTATATTTATAGATATTACAATAAAGTTGCTAACTATGGATACGAGAGGTGCTAGTTATGCATTGCCATTTTATAGCTATTATTATTATTTATAGCATTTTATATATTGCTATGCCGGAGGTCGTGGGTTCGATTCCCACCCAGGACAAATGTTTGTGGGATGAGCACGATCATTTGTTCTGTGTCTGGGTGTAATTTGTCTATAATATTTATGTATTTAGAAATATATAAGTATATTTATCAGTTGTCTAGTACCCATAACACAAGCTCTGCTTAGCTTGGGACTAGATGGCGTTGTGTGATAGTTGTGGAATATTATATTATATTATATTTTATAGGTCGAAAATTGGTCTCTATTTCAGTTTATACAAAGGTTGATTGATGAGACGGGAGATGATGTGGTGAACACTCACTGCCGCTCGCCCTGCCCGTCCTTTGACTTCCGCACGAAAAACCGACATTTGGGGGATCGTCGGGCAGTGGCAGCGGCAGCGGCAGTGTCAGCGCGAGTAGCCCGTTTACATACTGTCCTGCCCACTGCCCTGCTCACTTCCCTGCCCAACAAGGCTGAATGTAAATGGGGCATAAGGCGTGGGTAGGGAATGCAATCCAGCACCCAAGAGATAATCTTGCGAATCCGCAAGATTGAGACCATCAGTCCCGCGGATCCGCAAGATTTGCAGGATTTTACCTTTACCTCTTTAGCCGGCGTTAAAGAATTTTGTTTTGAATGCTGCTGAGAACAGCTTGTACTGGCGGTTTCAGTATCACTAACGCTACGTACAGATTCCTCCGTTATCTTATACTTCCGCAAGTGTACTTGCAAGCCCTTAGTAGATCGAGCGCTTATATTGATGATAGAAGGACAATGTTTACACTTAGCAGGAAAGCCATCTTTCGATCTTAAGAAGTGTAAATTAGTAAAGTATTTTATAAGGAATACGACAGTAATAATCAAATTTATTACTGTCGTATTCCTTATAAATTACTCTAGCATTCATTTTTTAGTTCCCGATTACAACTTCACTTATAGCCAATTATTAATTAATTAATTTTATTTAGATATAATGTTGCGGTTCAAATATAAAAATAAGTCGTTTAAATTTATTTCAATTTAAATTGCATGTCACAAAGTACGCGCTAGTACGCACAGAGTACGTCACGTACTCACGAGTTAAAACTGAAATAGTGCAAGCATAAGTAGAGTATCGACAGATATTTTGGGGAATCCCCTTACAGAGGGAGATTCCCATTCACTCGTCACTCGACTCACACACATACGTACTTCAATTTGGGGATCCAACTATTGTCGTTCATTCGTGCCGTACATGATGTTATGCGAATTTAGGCCGGAAAAGTAAAATCTTGCAAATCTTGCGGATCCCGCACGTGCTACCCCGCATTTGTAATCCCGCAAATTTCACGCGAGATCCCGAATTTGCGAGATTGCGGATCCGTGGGATTGCATGTATATACAGTAATCTATGGGGGCGACAAAGGCTGAGGATTCCCCGTTCTGTTTGTAAGACATAGAATACTGTCTTTATTTAATCGTGGGCGCGTGGTAATTGAGTAAAGAGTGCGGTACAGCAGCCCACATGGTTGCTGTAGGTATATTTTCGCGCTGTACGCACACGAGTAGACAAACGGAACAGACACAAAGCTTCTTAAGAATTTGCGAAATTGTTACTTATTTTGGTAGGGTTGTCACTATAGGTGAAGACAAATTAAAGCTCTAGAACGTTTATGTACTATTTGTGACTGGATTAAAGAATATCGACAAACTTGTTTCGAAAAATGCTTGTCTGGTATTTAACAGTTCTAATTAAACAAATCTAATCTGCCGAAAAACTTTAAAAATAAAAGAGTAGCCAAAAAGAAAAAGACGTTGGATTATGAAGGCAAGAATTAACCTATATTATAGTATCCAAAAGTCAGTATTAAACAGATTTTTTCAACACCATGTTTGTTCAATTATAACAAATTTGGATTTGAGATCTATGGCTTTAAACCCACATTATGAAAATTTTGGTTTCCTTAATGATTTAAGTAGGTTAAAAAATATTCCAAACCATCTAATATTAAAATAACTGTCAAGATTTTCACACAGCCCTGCGAGTGGGTGAAAGCAGTGACTTTTAACCTTACGAATTATATGAAAAATTACAATTAATGATCTCTAATTTACCTAACTTCGTAACAGATGTGAAACAGTTTCTGCAATACGTTACAGAAAATAATTTAAAAAAAAATATACCCAAACATTTACATCGTCATTTAACAATACCGATCAGTACAGCCTCCGCTGAAGGAAGCTTCTTAAAATTAGTACTCATTAAAACTATCTTAGGAATTCAATGTCAAAGAAAAGACTTTCAGCGTTGAAAGTTTTATCTATCGAGGCAGATATAGCATCCAAGCTGAATTATGAGGCTATATTTAAACAATTCAGCAGGATAAAAAGCAGAATGTCTATTTCTTCATTTTTCTTTGAAATTGTTTGGTGTTGGTACTTAATGACTTTGTAAAAATAAAAATTTTATAATGTCAAGTGTTTTGTTTTTCATTTTATATAATACGTCTTCTTGCGCGGGCAGAGGGCCTCGCAAAATGTATCTTGCCCACATAAAATTTAGGTCTTGCGCCGCCACTGCTTGCCATGTGCGCAGAATAGGATTATGGTGCTCGAGTATATACGCAACTGTATTCTCTTATAGTCAGAGAGAGATTAGGCGCAGGACTAACCAATGGCGTATTATATATAGACACGCCATGAACGAACATCGCGGCACTTAAAAACGGCGAAAATACTAGAACTACTTATACGCGTGAAGAAAGAGAAAGAAAATATGACACCGTAGGTACGGCGGGATGCCTGTTGCTTGACTACTAGCTGCATGCGCCGGGCGCCATTAGACAACGTCGTCGAATAAAATGAAATGAAAATAGGTAGTTTTGTGAACTTACGCATGAAATGACACATTTTGTCTTTAACTTTTGGGGTATAATTTGTACATCGTCTGAAAACACACGACGGCATGTTTTCTTTATGTTTTGCACAGGTTTACACACACGAATCACGATATAATAAATTAAAAATAAACGTAGCGTCGCGCGACAGGTTGGTGCGTGACTAGGCGCGATGTGGCCGATTGGCTTCATTTCATGTTGCCATTTTAGAGTGCGGACAACGTATCTATAAGTTTATACATCATTGGGACCAACGGCTTCACGAGCTTTCAGAGGAACGGAGGTAAAGAAATATCGCCAACTTCCTGACTCCGAGCTGCTACGCAGAATTTGTTGAGAGAAAAATTCAATAGCGATTAAATATAGAATTTTTATCAAGACGGTGCCTTATAGAAAATGCTTTAGAAGCGAATTTATCATGCACCATTTTTAAAATATTCACGGAAACGCTGGGGTAACTGTTGCGCATGTTTTGATTGTTTTGAGTATTATTAACAAAATGTATTTGTTCACACCGCCATCTGTCTTATTTTTGGGGAACTATTTTGACCATCACTATATATATTATATTATGTACTTCAGCTCGCGTGTCACTGTACAGTATTCTAAGACTATCAGAGATGGCGCTTTTATAAAAGTCCACAAGATAAGTTTGTTTTACTGTTTTACATTTTATCGTGAATATTATATATATATACTATCATAATTTTAAATTAACATACAACATTGTCATCAATGATACGGATCATTTATAAAACTGTTTATGAACTTGATTCTGACTATTCTAACCACATAAATGCTTATTTTAATATTTAATGAATAAACCTACGATATACATAAGTGAATTATAAAATTATTCTTTGCTCTATACATTCTAAGGTCTTCTACTTTTTAGATTATATGATCATTTGCTATTTTATACCACGCAAAAGGAATATTATATTTCAAAAGTCTGTGTAATACGCATTTATATTATCTAAATTTACTGCAAAAATTGTTTAGAACATGCCATATAGATAGCCACTGCTTTAATTATTTTACTTATATTTGATAAAATAATCTCCCTCTGGTCAATGGGCATCTATGGGTAACAAGTAAATAAGAATAAGTCTCTTTGACGTTTGACGTCACCGTAAGGATGTTGAAATGTCATGTCTGAGAAATTAAAAAATATTTCGAATACATGTGAAGTTCGCTAATTGGCTTTGGGGCAATGCGGAGGACATTTTCCCGCCCTAAGACTCTTTCAGGAATGAAAGGAGGCCTATGCTCGGCAGTGGGAATAATATAGACTGTAACTTTTTTATAGAATAAGGGTGACAAACGAGCACACAGTCCACCTGATGATAAGTGGATGCTGTGGCCCATAGATATCAAAATTTATCCTAGATTAAGAATCAAAACGCGGATGCGTTGTCACTCCTGAGTACTAAGATGGAATGCCTCTTTTCCGTAAAAAAAGGTAAAAAAGGGTCTCCGCATCTCTATACTTACCATACGAAACACAGCAGTATTAAGCTGCTATTTCACGCTGGTATTCCGTGAGAGCGTAGTCCTTCCCCGGTCGTGCCGGCGCATACATGCTACAACCATACTATACCTGGAGCATGGCTATACCACGTTTAAAATTTTACGTAAAATAGCAGTTTAAGGCTGCTGTGTTTCGTATGGTGAGTGTAAAAAGTGTCTCCAGATCGGAGACACTTTTTGATGGATACGAGGCATTCTATCTTAGTCCTCAGGGTTAACATCGCATCTCCGTTTTGATTCTTAATCGAGGATAAATGTAGATGTCTATGGGCCACAGCATCTACTTACCATCAGGTGGACGGTTTGCTCGTTTGTAACCCTTCTATTTTTTTTTTGTTCTGGCACAATAGCAACAATAATGCTGGCTATTTGACAGTCAGCACCTCACGGACTTTGAGTGGTTGCTGTGGCTGATATACACCTACATTATTTATCTTTGTTTTTTATTAAAAATTTCATGCGTTACTAACACTTAAGCCTAAAGATGTGATTCTTAGCTAATCAGTAAAAAGGGTTTCCAGTTCTCTACGCTCACCATACAAGTATTAAACTGCAATATTAACCTAGTATATATAGTAGTATCTGTGAGAGCATAGTCCTCCTATCTTAGAGCCGAAGCATTCGTGCTGCAACATAATATAGCTGCAGCATAGTTCATCCACGTGCAACTTATGACTCTATTTCATATTCAATCCAATAGTCATTTCTTATAATAATTATTTTTTTTTTTTATTTCTATTTTACTTTTGGTTTTGTATCGCAATATCACTTTAATATTTATAACAATAGACTCTTAGAAAATTCTTGTTATTTTTTAATATGAGCTCCGGCAAGGAAACAATACTCTTCAAATATAATATCTGTTATAATGGATTTACTACAACTAACTAACAAACTGTGCGTTATTGCACGAATTGAAGGTCATAGTGGAAGCGTTTCAATCTCAAATACTTGCTGTGCAAGAGACCATATTAGATTTGAGACAAATCGGCAATATCAATAAATCTTGCACAACTACACGTGAGGCCAGTATCCAGACTTTCATCATATTGCTGAATCGGTATACAAAAACGGGGAATATCGATTTAAATTGTTGCGCGGGTGAGTATCATATTGGTGGGAACCAGTGGTATAATTCATAGAGTTCCTAAAAGAAACTGAAATAATTACCCAGGAATAGCTTATGGTGACAGTTTGTTAGTCTACTGATGGTGTAATTAATTATAGTTTCCTGTCATAAAGAGCCATACTTACCGCTAAAGTGTCAAGTAACGCAAACGATGGTGGAGAACCTGGCACTCAAACAACTGAGATTGATGAATTGCTCTTTGTCAATACGTATTCATGACAATGAACTGCCACATACAGTTCAACAGACATCGGCATACACACATACTGTTCAACATTAGCAGAGCCATAGCTTCCGCATAAACTATATTATCCAAACCTTGCTCCAATAGACTTCTACTTTTTACGAAGTTTAGATCCTTTTTTGGTAGTCAAAAATTTCAATTTCTTTAAAGTTTTCGGTGATTCTCGTGCAGCAGACTTTTATAGAAATGTAATTAACAACCGTATTACCATAAGGTTTGCATGCATTACGCATGCTCGTTTGCCCGCTCTCCTATTAAACTAACTGCTTATTGGCTTCAATGTGTTAACAGTTCAAGCAAGTATTATGATTAATTACGCTTTTAAAAAAAATATACTTTCCAATACGAAATGTAAATAGCATAGGTTGCCAAGTGCTAATATTTTGATATATTGTAAAAATCCAATATTTCACTGTATTTCTACGTTATATGCTATTTTATGATTTGTGTCTGCCGTGGGTTAGGCTACCATAAAGTAAGTACAACTATGGTATATGAAGATTGTTAATGTGCATATCTTTCCTTGCATAAGACAAAAAAAGACTAAAAGGCATCAAGGGCCAATAAAAATTACGTTTTATTACCCGAAATTTGCTTACCGGTATTTACAAAAGAAGTCACCAGATCATATAATCAATCCGTCCACCGGGAAAAACGAATGATGAAGACATTACGATGACAATTATCAGCACGCAGGTGCAATAAAGTGCTTCGGAAATTTTCTTTCAATATTTGGTATCAGTTTTGTTATTATATTAATAATGTTATATATTTTGTTATTGTTTTTATAAAACAATTTAAATAAATTAAGCGAACGTAGAAAATAACATCTAATCATTCTGGTATTTCTACCATTTACTGCAAATGTATTAAATTAATAAATAAATTAAATAACATACATAAACACTTACGCCTGTCACCCAGAGGGGTAGGCAAAGACTACAGACTTTCTTTTGGCACGATCCTGACACACCTCTCTCGCTTCTTCCACATTCATATACCTACGCATACATTCTTGTCGGTTAAGGGTACTCCTAATTTGGCCCATTTTCAATATATTCCCAATTTGGTCAATAAACTTTCGCCTAGGACGTCCCTTTTTTTACTTTTCTAAGCCAGCAATTAGCTACAATCCCACCTGATGGTACGTGGTGATATAGTTTAAGATGGTAAAGCGCACTGACTTAACAAAAACCCTATTCACTCTTGGCTTGAAGACACCCGCATTGTAATCGGATGGAAAGACAGATGCTGGCAACTTATTCCACTCCTTTGCTGTACGCATGACGAACGACGTAGCATGCCGTTTAGTTCGAATGCGTAGTAAGTCAACAACCAAAGGGTGAAGACTGGCCGAAAGTCTGGTTGTCCAATTGCGGAAGGGAGAGGGAGGAATTAAATTATGAAATTCCAGCGCACACTCCCCGAAATGCATCCCGTAGAAGGTCGTAAGGCTGGCTACTTTGTGCCGGTGTTCGAGGCTGGTAGATTGGTTTCAGCCAAATTCGGGTCAACAATAAGCCCCTTAGCACGCCTTTCCATTGAGACCAGGGCCGCTAGGTGACATTTTACAGCACCAGCCGATATATGGCAGCAATACTCCATGCACGACCGGACTTGCGCTTTATATAAAGTAAGCATCTGTCCCGTGCAAGTATCGCCGCACCTTTGCAAGGACTTCTAGCCTACTTGCGACCGCTTTGGGCTTGGACTCAATGAAATGTCCGAAGTTTAGATTATTGATATTTCAACCCTCAGCAACTGGGGGCTGTCGGTGTATTCCAGTGATACATTTAGGAAAGCAGGGTCCAAGGTGAGCTGGCTCCTTTTTGCAGTGAACGCTTGTGTTTTGGAGACGTTGAATTTCACAAGATTAACATCACCCCATTTGACGACTACCTGTAGTGTGACATTCACGCGCTCTACCATAGCTTCTCTATCGGACTGGATTTGATCCAGACCGGCCCGAGGACCTAGTTGCTATCTCTCCATAACTGTGCTGACATCTGCGTACGCATAGATATCGGACATAAGCAAATCATTTATATGCAGCAGGAAGATAGTTACGGAGAGATCGGACCCCCGAGGAACACCGGCGTTAGTTGTAAGTGGATCAGATGAGCAGCCATCGACGACGACTCGGAGACACCGTTCACGCAGAAAATCTTTTACCAAGTCAATCAAATCAGGGGATAAGCCGTACGCTGGAAGTTTAGCGAGAAGGCTAGCGTGCCAAACTCTGTCAAAGGCCTTTGAGACATCAAGGGAAACGGCAAGTGCTTCCCCATTGTTCTCGAGTGCCTCGCCCCATACGTGTGTGGCATACGCTAGAAGGTCCCCAGCAGACCGAATTCGGCGAAACCCGTATTGATGGTCACTAAAGAGGTCATTCTGTTATATCTAGGTATGCCATTAAGCGGGCATTCAATATACGCTCCATAATCTTGCAGAGTATGGAGGTAATTGAGATTGGCCGATAATTGGCAGGGTCAGCACGGCTGCCTTATTTGGAACAGGTTGCACGTTGTCCTGCTTTCAGGATTTTGGCACTATTCCAGTCCTAAAAGAGAGGTGGAACAAGCGTCTCAACATAGGAGACGACTCAGGTGCACAAGCCTTTAGTACTAAAGCTGGTATACCATCTGGCCCACTAGCTTTATTCACGTCTAGATACCGCAAGGTTTTGAGAACTTCCTTATTTGTGATACGAACCCCTGATATAGTGGTCCCGCAGTGAGGTTACTTAGGTGAAATGTTGTTGCCACTATCCAGACATGAATTATAAATAGAGGCAAATAGAGATGCGAATAAGTCTGCTCTCTCTTTAGCCGTATGTGCTAGTGTACCATCCGGTTAAAAATCCCTTTCCGACTCTTCCAATCTCTTCTTCGACATAAATTTGCTTTGTTATTCTTTCCTCATTGATTTTTTTTACATAATCAAACCACCGAAGCATTTCTTTCTTATTCGTGGTCACATCATCATCTTGGAAACCATACTTTTCTTTTATCACACAATTTCTGACCCTCTCACTCAGATTCAGCCCTAACATACTCCTTAGCGACCGCATTTCTACTGCATTTATTCTGCACTCGTACTTTTTCTGCCACACCCAACTTTCACTATCATAAATTAAAGTAGGGACTAATACAGCATTGTGAATTTCCATCCGTGCTGAATACACATCCCAAATTCATGAACTCATCCACTTGCTCAATTAACTCCTCTTCTATTCCTATTTCACATATCGTTTTACTTTCTTCTCTTTCAAAAACCATAACTTTCGTCTTACTTGTGTTAACTTTCATACCCCTTTCTTTTAATGACCTGTTCATTAATGTAACCATCATTTACTACTCCACTGCCGACGACGTAAAAATAATATGATCATCGGCGTACAAAAGGCATTTGATGGTTCACTCACCCTTTCTTAGTCCGCATTCTTCAACTTTCAAATTCTCCAAACAAATGTCCATATATAGGTTGAACAGCCACAGGGAAGCCACACAACCCTTTCTGTGATACCTTTATGGATACCAAACCAGTCCGAGTAGACCACGTTGATTTTAACACAAGCATTACAGTCCCTATAAAGAAACTTTGATGCCTGTATCAACCCTGCGCTTAACCCAATTGAATTCAATGTTCGCCATAACACATCTTTTTTTTTTTATAGAAGAGGGGGCAAACGAGCATGCGGCTCACCTGATGTTAAGTGACTACCGCCGCCCATGATCAACCGCAACACCAGGAGAATTGCGGGTGCGTTGCCGGCCCTTTAGAAAGGAGTAAGCTCTTTTCTTGAAGGTCCCCAGGTCGTATCGGTCCGGAAAAATCGCCGGTGGTAAACTATTCCACAAAGAGGTTGTACGTGGAAGAAAACTCCTTGTGAAACGTACAGTGGTGGACCGCCAAGCATCCAGATGGTGTGGATGGTATCGGGACGTTTGCCGTGTAGTGCGTTCACGAAATTTGGCGGCTGGGATTAATCCGAACAATTCCTCAGAGCACTCCCCGTGATAGATGCGATAAACGATGCAACATCTCTTCGCAGCGCCAGTAAATCGAGCCGATCGGAAAGCACTCGGTCGTCGACGATTCGAGCCGCTCTGCGCTGGATGCGGTCAAGTGGAAGGAGCTGGTACTGGGGAGCCCCAGCCCAGAGATGGGAACAGTATTCCATGTGCGGCCGAACCTGCGCCTTGTAAAGTTGCAGGCGGTGTGCCGGCAAGAAATACTGTCCCGCTCTGCTGAGCACGCCAAGCTTTTTAGAGGCCAATTTGGCCTTCCCTTGCAAGTGACCACGAAACTGCACGTCACTCGATATGTCGACGCCAAGGATCCCAATACCGGCTGAGGCAACAAGGGGAGTGCCTTGAAACTGAGGGGATACGACAAAGGGGTTCTTTTTAGCGGTTAACGCGCAAACTTGTGTCTTCTGGGGGTTAAACTTTACTAGATTTAGTCGTCCCCGATCCGAGACTCTGTTTAGCAAAGACTCGACTTCAGACACAAGTTTGTCCCGGCACTCGGAGACGTTTTCCCGAGAAATATTGGCTCGGCCGGTGTAGAGAGCATCACCAGTGCTGTCATCCGCATAGCAATGAATGTTACGGGTATGCAACATATCATTGATATGCAGAAGAAACAGCGTTGGCGATAGCACGCAGCCCTGTGGAACACCAGCATTAATAGGCTTGCAATCGGAGCTTGCACCGTCTACAACGACCTTGATGCTCCGATCTGCAAGAAAGCTAGTGATCCAATCGCACAATTTCTCGTGAAGCCCATAGGAAGGGAGCTTCGAAAGAAGCGCTTTGTGCCAAACGCGATCGAAGGCCTTCGCAATGTCCAAACTAACGGCCAATGCCTCCCCCTTGAACTCTACTGCCTCCGCCCATCTGTGAGTGAGGTAGACCAGAAGATCACCAGCTGACCGACCACGGCGAAAACCGTATTGGCGGTCACTAATCAGCTGGTGATCCTCAAGGTACCTCATGAGCTGGCAGTTTACAATGGACTCCATTGTTTTGGAGAACAAGGAGGTGATGGCGATTGGCCGGTAGTTGGACGGGTCTGAACGGTCGCCTTTTTTAGGGATCGGGTGGACGAAAGCCGTCTTCCATGATTTTGGGACTACGCCTAGGGAGTAGGAGTACCGGAAAAGACGCGTTAAAACTGGTGCCAACTCTGGAGCACACGTCCTCAGCACAATTGGGGGGATTCCGTCAGGCCCACTCGACTTGTGGATGTCCAGGGAGAGGAGTGCTTTGCGAACCGAGCGCTGTGTGAACTGCACTTCCGGCATGGAGCACTCACACCGCGGGATGGTCGGCGGCGTACTCCCCCCGTCATCGAGAGTCGAGTTAGACGCAAAGAAAGAGCCTAGAAGATCGGCTTTCTCCTTTGCAGTATGGGCCTGTGAGTCGTCCTTCCTGTGCAGAGATGGAAGGGATGGCTGACAGAAATTCCCCTGGACAGCCTTGGCGAGAGACCAGAATGCACGGGTTCCAGAAGGAAGGCGAACTAGTTTCTCGCCAATTCTGCCTATGTGCTCTGACTTTGCCTTGGCAATGACTCTTTTGAAGGACCTAGAGGCGGAATTATACTTCTTTTTTAGAGCGCTGGTGTTTACATCCCGGGACGCTGATGCACCAACCCAGGCTTGGTAGCACTCCTGCTTATAGCATGATGCTATTTTACAGGAGCGACCAAACCATGGCTGAGATTTGCCTCCAATGGGCACCACAGAGGAAGGAATAAAAAGTTCCATACCCTGAAGTACCACATCAGTAACAGAATCCGCAACAACGTTGGGATCATCCGGCGAGAAGCAAACCCGCCCCCAAGGGTAAGATGCAAAGAAAGACCGCATCCCATCCCAATCGGCTGACCTATAGTGCCAAACACGACGGCAGCCTGCAGAGTGCAACCGCGATTTCAGCGTGAGTGGCACAACACTCCGGACCAGACAATGGTCCGAGGAGCCTAAAGGGGCGTCGACGGAAATCTGACATCCGTCCGGGTGAGAGGTCAGCAGAAGGTCCAACAGGGAAGGTACATGATCCTCCACATCTGGAATCCGCGTAGGCGAAGTAACCAGTTGTGTCAGACCATATGCCAAGGCAAAATCATGAACAGATCTCCCCGCGTGATCGGTTAAACGTGAACCAAGCCATTCGGCGTGATGGGCGTTAAAGTCGCCGAGGATCACGATCTCTGCGGAGGGGATCTGCTGTAGCAACGAATCTGCAGCCATTTGGACGTGGTCGAAGAGTCGGTCTGTTTCGGCATTACCGCTATGGGACCTATAGAGGCACCCGTAGACGCGCGGATGGTCGTCGCTGTCTACGCGTAGCCAAAGGATGGACAGGTGCGAACCTTCAAGTCTGCCGAGGCGTCCTCTCTGACGTAAACGCAAACTCCAGCCCGAGGCACAAAGGAGTGTTCCAGTTTGTACCCCGGGTAGGAGAGATACGAGACATCAGCCGGAGAGGACACCTGCGTCTCGGTCAGAAAGAGCAGAGCCGGCCTCGCCGTCTCGAGATGGTAGTGGACGGCGTTTAGGTTAGAGTGAAGTCCCCTGATATTGCAGAAATTCACGGACAGCGTGGCAGGGGTCGCCTTGGTTTTGTTGCTCCGTTTGCCCCGAGCAGTTGTAGTCTTGAGCGGAATTTTGCCCCCCCCAGAATACGCGGGGCAGCCTGAGCACCCACGCTCAGAAGCAGAGAAACATGGTCGTGGATGCTCAGCGAGGGATTCTCCAGGGGTGCTGGTACCCTCCTGGGGTAGTCTATCATTATTTAATTCCGCTACCATGTTGATGGGGGGGGGGGGATTTGGGCCTCCGGCCACCTGCACTCACCAGACGAAACGCGGAAGCAGAGCTTCCACTTCACGCCGGTATTCTGTGAGGTCGTGGTACCACCCCGGTTTGAGCCGGCCCACACGTGCAACAGCAAAGCTGCCGCGTGGCTCTACCACTGTTAGATTACATCGTTGTCCACTCTGCCATAAGCATTTTCCAAGTCCATGAACACACAAAAACTCTTTGGTTTTTGGCCAAAAATTTCTTTGCGATCATGCTTATGGAAAAGACTCGATCTGTACATCCCAATCCCGTTCTAAATCCTACTTGCACATCCACAAAATTTTCCGTCTGTTTCTTTCATGATTCTTTCAATTGGTACCTTAGCATACAGCTTTCCCACAAAGCTAAGAAGGCTGATACTACGGTAATTTTTACCCCTTATATATTGGGACCCTTTTTCCTTATATATTGGGACTATCACGGCTTGGCACCAGTCTACCGGTGCCCGCTTTAGTTCCCAGCATAAATTAAACATTGCTCCACATACTACATTCAGCGTAGCCAGACGGGCCTTTGAAATCCGCTTTTCGCCCCTCCAGGAGACAGAACAGACGTATTGTTAGGAATCACAATATAACTACAATTTAACGTGAATTTACAATATTCTTGAATGTAAATAATGAATAAGTTGTCAATGGTTGTGCTTCCAGGCGAGGTAAATCTTATCTATGGGAAATCTTTGTTCTGTAATGGGTTTAGTTTTTCGATAATGTAAAAATTGTATATGATTCTATTATAAAAATTTATATATTGTCATTATAAAAATAGAATACACAGGGTGAATGACTTATATGTAGGTGACGCAACTTTAAAAACATTTTGCCTCATGCAATTTCCATGTTAAACCTATTATGTACTTTTTAAAATTGTGGACAAAGAAGGTAAACATGTTTCAAATAAAATTTATTTACTTGTTTTTAACCGAAATTCACGGCCAGAAACGATAAAATATAAGATCCAGATACATATGCATATCCCATACTTAAATTAAATAAAATAAAACTCTTGAATAGTTTGTGTATCAGATCAAAGAGCAAAATAGAAAATGACAGACGAGGCGATTTGTAAAACCAATTATTTGTCCATTTTCACCATGAGCATAAAATTGCATACACAAAGTTGCAGTATGATAGAAAACTTACACCTTTAAATTCAAGTCATAAAAAGTTAATTACAACATTGTCCCATGACTATCTTTAATATTTCACGTCGACTTTAACCATAACACAAAGCATGGTCTCAAACAAGTCTCAAGCTCTGTAGTGGCTGCCTGTTACACTGTATTCTTCTATTTTAAATATGTAATACAAAAAAAAAACTAAAATATAATTTCGCTAAAAGTGACTTACATTTATGATAAATGCAGATCAAGGTCAATTTATGTTTTAAAAGTATAGCTATGTACGTATACTTAATATTATATAATATAGCTATACTTAAGTGTATTCAAAATTATTGTCCTATTTTAAAAGCTTTATTTAAGACTAAGAGACTGCTTAAACTTTACATTAATAATCTTCTTCGTATCTTGAACACGTCGGCGGGAATGGCCTCGATCCTCCGTATTCTATTTTCTTCGCCTTCATTTTTGTTAAAATCTAATGTAGTGCCACCTGTGTGCTATGGGAATTGTTCACGCAAACTATTATAATTATCAAAAAATGACGGTTGGCGAACAAATAATATATTTATGTATAATAAATAATATATATACAATAAATAATAAATATGTATTTTGAGAGAACTTATATATTTTGAGAGTATCCATCACTCCATTTCATACTGTGGGCGACGAAGAAAGTAAAAAGTAAGAAGTAAAATCAAATAGCTTTTAACTGAAGAACAGATTAACATCACACCGTTTACGACTGATGTTAAATACCTCGATCGGAGATCGTAAATCTGCTTGCCAAACATATCGAAAAGGCGAATATTTCCTAAAACGGTGGAGTCACGGATGAACGGTGGTCTTACGACCTGATAATTAAGAAGAGATATAGTCAAAAGTGTAAGACGTCTGATACAGCAACCAGCAATCCATGACAGCGGATCTCTTACATACTGATGAAGAATAAGAAAAATCGTTACGTAAATCAAAATTAATTCAAAAAATATTTTAGATGCCGTGATATCAATTTACGATGTATAGCCACTTTCTTTGACGATTTTTGTATTTTATTACAACTTTAATGTTGTGCAAGTTATTGTAATTGTTAGAGCTTGAATCTAGAACCCACGAATCAATAGGCAGATTGTCGAAGCGTAATCTTAACCTACAATAAATGTTTTGTCTCTCTTCTTATAAAGATAATAATAGTATTACAGCCATTATCGTTACTCATACATAGCGTTGTTTATTAAGATTAAAATTTAACTGATGGTCAGTCGCGCAAATTAAATGTCAAATAATATCAGGCTTAATGCACTGGAGGTATAAACAGTGAACTATAAATAACTTTGGTTGAGAATAACAACATCAAACAGGTTTAAGTGTAGCACAGCGCTTGTGGATCAATCCATACGCTTCTTAAATTTAATACGACTACATTTTATCGAAAAGCAGTGACAATTCGGACCAAGCCACCACCATAAATAAAGTAACAACCCAATTACAAAATCTTAAAATTGTAAATTGTAAAATCTGTTTCTACCATCGCCTATTCGCCTGCCAAGCATTGCGAATTCTCTTAAGTGCCCATGTCTGACATTGGGCTGATACAGTTTGATAAAGAAGAAGAAATCTATAATCATCTCGATTGTCCATGTGAAGAGAATATCGGCAATCTGCATGTGTTGCTCTAAAAGCGGATAAAAACTAGGCTCGCAAAAACATAACAATACGTAAGCACTCACGCCAATCACCCAGAGGGATAGACAGATACTACGGACTTCCATTTGGCATGATTCTTACACAACTCTCCCGCCACCTTCACGTCCAGATACCTATGCATAGAAGCTGATCGGTTAGGGATAGTCTTCAGTTTGCTCTTCTTCAATATCCAAGAGCCAATGTTATCGATAAACATCCGTCAAGGGCGTCCCTTGCCGACACTGCTATCCACTTCTGCAATATGAATTTGATTTGCCCCTCACACAGGTAGTCTTTGTAAGAAGCCAGACCATCGAAGCATTCTTTTTTAATCCTGGTCAGAAGATCTTATTGCAAACCACACTTTCCTCTTATAACAAAATTTCTAAGTGCCATTCACAATCACACTTAACAAACTCATAATGGTCAGCTCACCACGCAAAAGGTTGACTGGCAGATATTGTCGACAGGCATTAAGTCTGCCCATTGTTACCTTAGTTGTAAGGTGTTGCAATAAATAATAAATAACAAATAAATAAATGGTAATAATTAAATTTTAAATGATATTTGAAGTAAACTTTTAATGAAAATATTAAATGAACTCATTTATACAACCCCAAGCTTATACAGAAATAATTATGTCCATTGTTGCGACGACCACAAGTCACTGTGGGTTAATGGTTCATCAAGGGTCTTTTCATGTTTGTCGCCTAATTATACAATTTATGCAATGACTCGGCCACAGGCAACGACAGGCCTTGTGCTCTTTTCTATTGTAAACGCGTGTTAACGACGAACCCGCAAACGATTTTTCGTGATCATCATGATATAGCTGTGCATTACTTAACTGTTATTGTATATTGTTTCTCTTGACACAAATTCAATCGTGCAATATCAACGAAATAGAGATAAAATATTGCTATACTGTTATACTATAAATAACTTAGGACATTTCAAAGGACAGTAAATTTTCATCTTTCCGTGTGTATGAGCGACTACGGATGCCAAAAGTTCTCAAGACGGTACAAAATGCGTAACAATAACGGAAAAACTACTAACAAAGAGAATCATTCAGACCAGCGGTGGACAATGAGTTGATAAAAAAACTGATGGAGCATATGGTAAGTAAAGTTACAGCCTATATACGAGTACGTTCCACTGCTGAGGACAGGCCTCCACTCATTTCTGAGAGAGTATTAGGGCAAGGAAGTGTCCGCCGCGCTGCCCCAATGCGTGTTGGCGAACTTCACATGTCTTCGAATTTTTTTTTCTTATTTCTCAGACATGCGGGTTTCCTCACGATGTTTTCCTTCACCGCTGAGCACGTGGTAAAACAGCACTTAAAATTGCAATTAACAATTTCGTTGGTGCCGGCGGGTATCGAACCCGGTTTGCTCGTGTACTGTGAAATTTACAGCGAGCGTTAACCAACTGAGCTACCATGGCTCTCAAGCCTATGCATATGGTATTCCGAGCTATTATTATTAATTAACCAATTACCTGTCCCTGTATCTGGTTCATTGCTATTTTCTTGCTACTGTGTCTAAAATACGGCAGTAAGTGTTAAAATTCATTGATTAGTAATGTAACGAACGCATGCACGTAAAATGCATGTAAAGAGTATTTTATTCTCAAATGTCAACTTTACCTTGCTAATAAAGTTCTGATAACCGCTTGATAGCGAAAAATCATCTTAGGTTCGACACACTGAATAAGACTATGGGAAACAGCATTATACTAGTAGATATGAATAATGACTAATCTTTAAGAAAATAGCACAGGTTTGCATGTTATAGTATAATGCTTCTTAATTACGATTGTATAAAAATACTGTAATTGTACTATGTATCAATATTTACAAGTATAACGAAATAATGATTTGAGTTAGTTTACTATTAAAATAAGCTAAGAAATCGTATTATGTCACTCTATGTTTGTAATAGTTGAAAGTATTACATAGACAATACATTACCCGGTTACTGATACTTTCGCCGAAATGTTACTGTGAAAGTTGTATACGATGCGATCATCACGAGCAAGTAGGGTAGGTCATGGTCACTTGCAATTTCAATTCAAGTAATAAATAATGTAAACAGAAAAGGGATCCTAAATTATTTATGGTATATTTAAAAAATAGTTAATGAATTGATGAAGGTATTTGGTGTTTGCAAATATTACTGATAAATTATAGGCAATTTAATAAATTAATATATTTGCTTCAAATTCAACTGAAATGGAGACATTACGGGCGTTTTTATTTTTAAACTATTTAGAGGTATTGTTGACAATTTCATAATAAAATAGCGATTCGCCAAGGCTTCGTACGACTGATTTCTGGATCTCGACAACAGCGCCACCCATCGGGTCCGAATATAAGCCATTTAGGGACCCATTCGACACACAAAAAATTTATCAAAATCGGTTGGATCGTTTCAAAGCCTATAACATTATTTGTGTTTTATATAGAAAGATAAATAATAAAACTAAAAATAAATATAAATTTTGTTAAGTGTATTACTTGTACCAGGTGTCTCAAAAGTAAGTTCACATTTGCTTATCTTATTACGCGAAAGCAACTATTCTGAGGGGCGCGGGGGGTATGTCAGTCGGTAGTCTGGCTCTTGGGAATTTAGTCGCTATGGAGCGTTTCTCTGGTGCGGACCGTGCGTTGTGCGTACGTGAGTTTTACAAAAACGGTAATTCGGCGACTGTAGCGCGTAGAAAATTCTGCAGTATTCGACATATTCGTCACTTAAATGATGCGCCTAGCACTCGTCTCATTGCAAAATGGGTTGAGAAGTTTGAAGAGACTGGGTCAACTCTGGAGAAACCAAAATCTGGGCGACCAAGAACATCAAGAACAGCCGAAAACGTGGACAGTGTTACTCAGTCTATTCGAGATGATCCAAACCTCTCGATTCGGAAGCGTGCTGTTGCTTTAAATGTGCACAGATCTTCATTATGCCGCATTTTACACAAAGATTTAAAGCTGCACCCGTACAAAATTCAGTTAGTGCAAGAACTGAAGCCTCAAGATGCTGGTCAGAGGCTTGCCTTTGTAAATCAGATGATTGAGCGCTTTCCAACGTTCACCAACATCTTGTTTTCCGATGAAGCCCATTTTCACCTGAATGGGCATGTAAACAAGCAAAATTGTCGTTACTGGAGTGCAACCAACCCAAAACAAAAACATCAGAAACCGCTACATTCACCCAAAGTCACCGTATGGGCAGCGATGTCGGCGCGAGGAATTATCGGCCCTTACTTTTTTGAAGATGGAAGGGGACGCACACTCACAGTGAATTCAGAGCGTTATGTGGAGATGTTAGACGAGTTTTTCGTACCCCAACTGCAAAACTTTCCTGGTTACAACCAAAGAACATGGTTCCAGCAGGATGGAGCAACTTCACACACGTCCAACAGATCTCTGCCTCGAGTTCGAGAAATTTTTCCGAACAAATTAATCTCCTGGCGAGGTGACATAAATTGGCCTCCACGGAGTCCCGATTTAACGCCTATGGATTTTTTCCTGTGGGGTTATGTCAAATCAAAAGTTTACGCTAGTAAACCGACTTCCCTGGCACAATTAAAAGAAAATATCCGTCATGAAATGGCAGCCATCACGGAGACTACCTGCCGAGCTGTCATAGGCAATTTTAGTGCCCGACTAAATGAATGCCGAGAGCGCAACGGTTTACATTTGGACAATGTTATTTTTAAAAAATAAATTCCCAAACAGTGTACTTCAATATAAAATAAACATTTTTTCAATAAAGCTAAGACTTTTCTTTTAAAAAAAGATTTAAATGTGAACTTTCTTTTGAGACACCTTGTATAAAATAGTGCACAAAAAATCACATTTATAAATATTTCATAGTGTCAAAATATTTATGTCCATAATATTCTCCAAAAGAAACAAAGCGAATGGATTTATAGATTTTTAAAAGATAAATTTCATAATTACATCGTAATAGTTGTATGAAACCGTAGCTCAGAAGCTAAACGCTCACCGTAAATTTCACAGTTATCAAGCACCAGAGTTCGATCCTCGCCTGCTACCTAAATTGAATCGACCAATTAAAAATTTAAGTTAATTAATTGCAAACTTAAGTTCTGATTTACCACGTATTTAGTGGTAAAGATAAACGGCATGTCTGAGAAATTAAAAAAAATATTTCGTATGCATGTCCGCCAACACATTGAGTCAGTGCATTTACTTGCCTTAAAACCTTTATAGAAATGAGAGGAGGTTTGTGCCCAGGAGTGGAATGTAAATAGGTTGTAACTTTAATAATGTATGTTAAATCTAGAATATACCTAAAGCAACATACCTAGTCCGGCTACAAGTTCTGTTACAAATGAAAATGCTTTTTTTTGAAGTAATGTAATATTACTAAAACTTTAATGTACGAGTACATATTTATTAAAGTCTCAGCAAAAAATAAAAACAATATTCTACTCAAAATGGCCACCTTTGGCTTTTATACAAGCCTTTAATCTGTCTGGCCACGAATCTATGGATTTACGCACTGTTTCCATGGAAAATTTTGCCATTACTTGCTCCAGAGATTTTTTAAGAGACTCAATGTCACCGTGTCGTTAAGAGCAAGCTATGTCATCTAAAACTGACTATAATTTGTAGTCTAAAGAGTTGAAGTCTGGGCTAGATGAGGGCCAGTCTTCAGATCTTATAAAGTCCAGGTTCGAAATGTTGGTTTCAAGCCAGGTTTGGGTAGTTCGTGCCTTGTGAAGGTGCAGAGTCCTGCTGGAAAGTCCACGGAAATTTTTTAAAAAGTGTATTGCTGAGATATTTCACAACACGATCCAAGACTGTCTCTTGATACAATTTGGCTGAAGTTTTCACTCCATTTTCACAAAAATGTAGCTTTGTGACGCCCTGATAAGACACGCCCCACCAAACCATCACTGACGCAGGATTTACGACTACTTGCAGCTTCTTCAGAACAATGAGCGTACACTTTATCGTTTTGCTTATTTTAGTGCTCTTCAATCGTGTAAATTTTTTCACCAGTAAAGAGGATATTTCTGTGCCCTGTTGAAGGGCACAGAAATATCCATTCGCTACGAAAACTGTGTAATTCCTTTCCGCACTAGTGTCAAGGATCTGGGTTTAATTACTGACCCGACCCTTAGTTGGAGGTAACAGGTGTCCGAGATTTGTCGTAAAGTCACAGGCATACTTCGTTCCATCTATCGTCTTAAATTCTTTCTGCCTCCTTTAACTAAGCTTCTACTCATCCAATCTCTAATTCTTCCATTATTTGACTATGCCGATGTTTGTCTCTCTAATATATCTCAGGAGCTGCTAAGCAGGTTGGACAGGTTACTTAACAACTGCATACGATTCATCTTTGGCCTGCGCAAATACGATAACGTATCAGAATTTCGCTCCCAATTAAAGTGGTTGACTATACGCCAGCGCAGAGATTTTCGAATGCTGTCCTCTCCGTTTTCAGTTCTTAATGATTCTTCCTCACCCCTTTACCTAAAAGAAAGATTCCAATTCCGTAGTGACACTCATTCTCTTAATCTCCGATCTTCACACAATTTATTACTGTCTACTCCTCTCCACCATTCTGGGTTTATGTCAAATTCTTTCACAGTAACTTCCATCTCCCTTTGAAACAAATTGCCTGTTGACCTGCGAATAATACCTGCTAAAAACGTTTTTAAAAGAAAACTATACGAATATATCCGTAACCAACAAATTTGAGTCCACTTACTTTATTTGTTTATTATTTGTATATAATTTTATGGAGATATATATGTATGTATATATATATATATATATATATATATATATATATATATATATCCCTCTCAGAAATGAGGGGAGGCCTGAGCCCAGCAGTGGGACGTATATAGGCTGTAACTTTTATATGTATATGTATATATATATATATATATATATATATATATATACTAGCTTCTGCCCGCGACTTCGTACGCGGATCCTGTTGCTTATGCCAGCGACAACGGGGTCGTCAAAATCAAATTCAAAGAGCCCGGGGACGGGAAAATAACGTGATGCGCCAAACAATTCGAGACGTTCCAGATGTTTCATTTTTGTAAGTCAACAGGAAATGCCCATCAGACTAAACAACTTTTGCTAAGACGTCCTTCCTATATATGTTATAATGTCGCTGGGCTTTGGAGTTCCACAACAGGTGTTCCAGATCTTTAAATTTATTCTCACAGCAGAAAATACTCTTCACGTGGAATATTTTTTGCTGTGGCACCATTTTTATATCTCTTATACTTTAGCTGGTCTGCTGTGGTTCTGCATCAGGTGTTCCATTTTCCAAAATAAATTATAGCCTATATGTTGCCTAGACTTAACACCTATACAACAAAAAACTTTTCATCCTCCACCACATATATTTCACCGATCCGGTGCGGAACGCATTACAAAAAAATACTTTATAAACTAAAGCTGTACACGTGGCTTTGCCCACGTATCGCATAACTATTTTTTATTCTATTTTTATTTTAATAATAGTTAGTGATAGTTTGTAGATTTACAGAAACACTCAAAAGACGCATCCCATACTTATATTAAAGCTTAGATACCTACCTCAAAAACTATTTAGCTTAGTAAACTCAAATTTGAAAGTTATATAGTTAATTTACTGGTAAAAGACGTCAGGTTAATAAGGAAATTTTGGTGACGTCGAATAACAGAAGTGTTGTAATTTACTGTAACACTTTTGTGTAAACAACGTTCGTTGTTTTTCCCTCGGTCTCATTCAATATGTACAGCGAGTCAGGACTGGTGACGCGGGAGCAAGCCACGTACAGTTGTCCGTGTGAAAAGCAGCTCGTCCTGAGGTCGACACCCGCAGCCTTCAGTGTCTGCCCCTGCGACTTATTTATTATCATGGCGAAGCACACGCTTACAGGAAACTGCACGCGCTTGAATTGAAAGGGGTAATTGTGGGGAATCAGTGGTATACGTGGTATAAACACTGTTTCGCCGACACCACAACCCGTTAGAATTTCCGCCTCAATGATATTTCTCTGCAGCGAGACGACTTTGAGCCGGGTCCCATTGCACAGTTTTGGCGGAGTGAGATTCCGAAGAAGCATAATTGGAACACCGACCTTTAGCTTAATGGTGTGCGCTGGCAGTCCACTTGCACTGAGGGAATTGAGAAATTCTACGGTAATGTGTAGCGTCATCTCGGTCGACCACAGTGTTTATTGAAGTGTAGATCACTTCATTTCCCTCAATTTTGGCGAGAATGCATTCATTGATCGTAGAATCTTGATCGTTTTTGGGTGTTAAAACGGCTCGTTCACACACCCAAGAATTATCTTGGTTCGGTATCCTATTGATGTCCCCGTACACTAGGCGAATCAAATCTTCTAAGGTGGACACCACTCTCCCAAGTATCTCAGGTAGAACCACCTGGCCACTGTCTACTGGTAACGTTCCCTCACCCAATTTTAAGAGAACATCAGAAAATTCTTGGGCGTGTACATTCCCGCCAAGCTGTGCTCTCATATTAATCGTTAAGCGCAACCTATGAATATGTGGCCATAAGAGAGAGCATTTCAACGAAGCATTCACCTCATCAGCCCTAGTTCCTCGCGTCACCACAGGCAGCGTTTGTCGGAAATCGCCGCTAAACATAGTAACATCACCCATCATTTGCTGGTTCCTGCGGATGTCCTGCAAAGTCCTGTTTACCGCCTCTACTGCTTTTCTGTTCGCCATAGTGCATTCATCCCACACGATTAAAGAGCAATCTTTAAGCACGTGCTCTTTGTCACTGTTGCGTGACACTCCACAAACAGATGTTTCATTACTCTCTAAATCTATGGGAATCTTAAACATTGCGTGCGCTGTTTTGCCACCAGGAAGCAGTGTTGCGGCGATTCCTGACAATGCTACTGCAATGGCAATCTTGCCTTGCCTCCTGACCTCTGCGAGAATGCCAGCGGTGACAAATGTTTTCCCAGTTCCACCAGGGGCATCCAAGAAAAACATTTTACCTTGGCCGAGCCCAACACTTTCAAGGATGGTGTCGAAAATTTGCTTTTGCTCTGAGGTAAACTTACAGACATGGTCATTGACGACGGTACTCATAGCTCTTGGATCATAATTTATTTCAGAGTTGTACTCTCTGTTTCCACGCTCTTGTACATCCAGAGGTTGTGGATACGGTAGCCCATAATCCACCAGAGAACTGCCGCCGATCGAAATGACCATGTCTTGAAGTGAACTAAGGCAACTGTTTAGAACGTGCTCATCAGTTGCCTCAGTATTATCTCCAGTAGTGCATCTCGGAGCTCTTAGGAAGTCTTCGGACAAAAGATGCCGATATTTCCCCACAACAGAAGCGGATTTGCAATACCGCAGAACACCAACATGACGGCAAACAGATGTCGCAAACGACTGGGACTGTCACTAATGTTGGCCTCCTCAAGTGCGTTGTCACAGTGCTGATCACCGTCGAAAGGTGGCGTGCTACGCAAGCAGCGCGGTATGTGGGATACTGAATGTCATCGACTGTCCTTAGAAACGCAAATGATGTTGGGCCCCGCACTGTGTGCAGTAACATTCGCAAATAATAGCACTCGCCATTATTTGGGTGCACAGTGTAAACCCGTCCCAATGCGGTGTCCTTAAAAATTCCTGGAAACCCGTCCATGGCGTGTCCGCGTCTACGTCGATTAAATTCACCTCCTTGTTTGTCGTACGTGTAGTACGACGGCACCTCATCATAGGTGAGTGATCTAGCAAAGTTGTCCTCTTCACATAGTCTGAAAGGCCAACAGAGTGGGTTGGCGCGGATTTTCCAATCTCGCTGCAACGTTATCAGGGTCAAAATAAATGCGCTGGCCATTTTCTAAATGGACATCTAAATGCATGACTGTTGGATGTCTGTCGTGTATGGAGAAGGCCAGTATCCGCCAAACCGCCTCAGAAGTGCTGATGTAGCGACCAGACTGGTACTTGGTCACTTCATCCCTGTCAGTACTCTGTAAAGCGAACGTTGCCTGGTCACTACCTTTGTTGACGTATTTACAGATGTATTTAATCGACTGTACGCTTGTGCACGACTCGACGTTAATGTGGGTACTGAACGTCCTGAAAAGTACAGGTGAGTATGGAACTATCCACCTATTGTCGATCTCGACTGCCTGGCCACGCATAGTTAACTCGGCACGACTGCCACCCTCAGCAGGAGATCGACGCTGGTATGAAGGGTATCCATCCTCACCTGTAAGTGTTTCGCTGCTAAATCGCTTCGGGAACCTTTTTGAGCACCGTCCGTCCCTCATGCAAGGAGAACTGCGATTTAGGGCTCCGCAAGGACCATGCACCATGTGACCCTTTACAATTTGATACAGAACGGGGTCAACGTTGGGATCTGGTAGCTCAGCACTTATGACATCATCGATCTCGTTGGGCCTGATTTTATCTTTCAACCACAAAAGCAAATGCGCATGGGGCAAGCCGCGTTTTTGCCACTCTACCGAATACATGTGGCATCTGGTAGCACCAAATAGTTTTTTCTTTTGTGAGAAGATCCATCAGGCACTTTAATTTTAAATGAAACACCCGAGAAATCAAGTCGTGCCTTTCATGTGGCACCTGCCCTGCTAAGAGCTCGCTGGTTATTTCGGGCCACTTAGGGTTGGTAGTGATGGTGATGAAGAGGTCCGGTCGACCGTACTTGCGCACGTAACAGAATGCGTCCTGTGTCCGCTCGTGCATGTACCGCGGACCTCCCGTAAAGGTGGAAGGGAGTATCACCATCCGTCCAATATTTTCCGCGTTAGAGTCCTCTCGCATGGCGTCCCTTAGGTGCACGTAGTTTTCCGCCCTTAGTTTCCGTTGATTCGTTCTAATGAACACCAACCGCTCCGTTTCAATTTTGGCATACTCATCTACCAGAAATTGACTAAAGAGTGCACGGTAATAATGGAGATGAGAGTTGTCGTTGGAACGGAGCTGAATCATGTAACTGTAAAACTGGAGGGCGGAAGTCTTTCTGTTATAATTTGGGGCACCTGTCTGCGGGTCTACATTGTATACGGCAAAGTGATAGCCATCCTCTCCGCGACAAAACATTAGGGGATACTGTAGGGTATCATAAGCGCGATGTGTCTCGCTGATACGCTGTGGGCGATCATCACGTGTGCGTAAAACAATGTCTCTTTTGTGGCAATCCTGGTCAACCAAGAGGATGGCTACCTCGTTTAACGTTGGTGCGTTATATCGTCCTGGATGGGCTGCGGTCGGTCTTTTGTCTGCGCTAATAACGAATTTAAAATTATCGCGCTCGTGTTCAGGCGATTCCAGAGCGGTTTTGAAATCAGTAACGTATGGGTTGACACTATGCAGAGTGTTTTGTAATTCCCTTATAAGGCTCAAGTCTAAATTAGGTATGTGTCGGCATCTGACATTAGCCTGTTCAGCAAAATCTGCAATGAAATATATTTGCAAAAATTTCGGCATTTCGGTGGAAAGCAGGGAACCTATCCAATGGTAGATTTGCCCCTGAATTTTAAAAGTCGGCATGAATCCAGATTCAGTGACTTGATGAGCTCCAAATGAAGTCATCAGGAAATTACTGTTGTAGGCTCGAATATTGCTTAAGAAATGGCTGGACTTGGGATGCTCGCTATTCAAAAGAACTCGTAAGATCTCCGGTAGCTCTTGCATAGAGTTTAGTCGCACCTTTCCAGATGCACAACACATTCCCTTAATCTCTCCCTTCCACTTACGCGCGTGACAGTGTGCAAAAACCTCAGACATGGTGCCAATGTCTCCGTGTTCGATGTAATTAGTAAATGGATTATAGGAAAACGCGCTCCTTTCTTTATTGAACCACGGTTGCTCTTTAAGATCATAAACCATAGACTCAATATCAGATGAGGATGAATTGCGAAGATTGCGACGTATACGGTCTAAATCAATTTGGGCCACACGCCGTTCGACTGACTGACTTGCCCGAATTTCCTGAATCCTCTCACGTTCTTGCGTGGAATGAACAGACACTTCAACACGCATGTCGTGATATCTTTGCCAAGCAAGTGCGTTGCATTGCTCGTCTGTCTCCAAAGACCGAGCTAAAGCATGCTGTGAGCGGTCTGCACTAAGTCGTGTCTCACGTTCTTCAAGATTCTCAAGTGATCGAGATGTGGCAGTGCGAATACGTTGGGAGCTTAAACGCGAGTCTCTCTGCGTGTAAGTCTCCGAAGCGCGAGTTACTGCGTGGCGCTCGCGATCGCTTGCTTGGCGTGTATCGTGCTCCTGACTATTCTCGAGCGACCGAGCAGTCTCAGTGCGGAAAAGCTGAAGACTTAATCTCTGCTCTCTCTCTGTTTCCGTTTCGGAAGCACGAGATAAAGAATGACGCTCTCGGTCACGCGCAAGTCGTATCTCACGCTCCCGACTGCTCTCATGTGATCGAGCAGTCTCAGAGCGGATATTCTGAAGACTCAACCTCTGATCCCTCTGTGTAACCGTTTCGGATGCGCGAGACAAAGAATGACGATCCCAGTCGATAGCTAAACGCATTTTTCGTTGTTCCACACTTTCCTGAGATCGAGAAGCGGTAGTGCGAACTCGTTTAAATTCTAAAGTCCTAGTTTCTGCGGACAAACTTAGTGCATTACGCTCACGGTTAGCACCCAGCCGTTGTTCACGCTTTGCGTCGATTTCGAAAGATCGAACTAACCTGCGCATCTTAGAAATCCTTGAGTTTCGAGACAGATTTGATCTTTTTCTAAAAGGCATAGCTAAAATTATTAAGAAGGAATTTTTGGAAATTCCTTCTTAATCCGATAGTCCGATACTAACGATATTCAAAACAATGAAAATGAAAAGTAATCGAACGTACTTAACGTAAGAATTGCTGTTAAGTAGAATAATAATTATTCGCGGGAAAATGAAACACATCAACCAACACAGACAACAAATGTAACTGCCGTTTAACTAAAAAACTAAAAAGAACGTTTAACTAAAACTAAAAAACGGAAACTACATATTATTTACCCAAATGAATAAATTAAATCATGAATTAAAACTAAATTGTAGTTAATTTAACAGACAAGTACATTATTTTTGCATTAAAAGAATATAGTAACAGCAGCAAGGAACAAAACTAAGAATTACATACTTAAATCAATTAATTACAATTAGTAAGCAAAGACATCTAAATAGGTAGTAGTAATAGACCGGACATCAGTAACATAATTGTCATCTGTAACTTTTGTCCTATAGGATACATCTCCGATTTTCGTCATTTAGTCTAAGTGACATCGTTAAAAGGTCAAGACGCATTTATTTTATAAATTTAAAAATATTTTTAAAGAAAATATGCCTGGTTGTGTATTAAAGTATCGTAAATCACGATATGGAGCAAAAAATGAACGTGATTTCGGTTTATTATCGTAAGAATAATGTGTATTTACCAAATAATCTTTAAATTTTACTATCTCTAGTATATTGTTCGAGAAGAAAGATAAATCATTATTGTAATAAGTGCCCTCTGTTATCCAGTAACGTCACTATTTATTTACAAATACGTTAGTGATTAACGATGTGCCTGCATATGATTTTAACCCTATGTTTAGTAGTGTCACCTACTGGGAAATAGCTAAAATGTTTTCTAAGTAAATATTCAGTGTAGTATTGCTATATTTCGTTAGAGGGTGTAATACATGCGCGTGGTCACAGCATTTTTAATGAAAATATGCCTGGTTGTGCATTAAAGTATTGTAAATCACGATATGGAGCAAAAAATGAACGTGATTTCGGTTTATTATCGTAAGAATAATTTGTATTTATCAAATAATTTTTAAATGATTATTTTGTGCATTCAATTACGAAGAAAAACTTTTTAAAATCAATATTGCATACCTCCTACAACATACGGCGTGATAATATGTAGCCTAAAGCCTTCCTTGGTAAACAAAGAACATTTTTGCTTAATTTTAATTCAATCTATCCAGTAGTTTTGGCATGAAGCCGTACCATACACACAGACGAACAGACAAACAGACAAAAATTGTAAAATGTCACTTTTTTTTTTCGCTGACACACGTTTCATGCCCAAAATATCCGAAAAAATTTCATGGCAAGAGCCAACCGATATGCCAACATCCTCCGCAACTTCTCTGATAGTGATTCGACGATTTTCCAAAACAATTTTCTTCATTATTTCAACGTTTTCATCGGTTGATGACGTGCTGGGGCGTCCAGAGCGAGGTTCGTCATTGGCATCTTCTCGGCCATCTTGAAAGAGCTTGTACCACTTATAAAGGTTTTTTTTACTAAGAGTAGACTCACCGTGTGCCACTGTCAACATTTCAAGTGTTTTGGAGCACGTAATTCCATTTTTTACACATTTGATGCAAATTCTTTGATCCATTTTTTTTGATAGAAGAAAATCGCCGAGCACACCAAAGTACGTCTGACCTTTGTAACTGTCAAAAATAAACTAAACATGCTATACACTTCAAACTTGAAACATATGCTCAGGACATGTGTACCAACGCAACAAAATACAAAAATCGAAAATCGAATGTGCGTTGCCCGCGAAATTCAAAAAGTTACCTTATCTTTTGAACACACCTCGTATATATATATATATATATATATATATATATATATATATATATATATATATATATATATATATATATATAGCATGTACATTTTTGAATTGAATGTGATCATGACAACTTTACTGCCCATAACTCACTCTCTGTTCTGCCCAAGGTTAGCTGGTAGAGAATGCCATATAGCATTAAGCTCGCCTTTTGTACAAAATCTTTGGTGCAATAAAGAATAAAATAATAATAACAGCGTATTGCGGCAGAAGGCATTTTGGTCGATACACTCTCTTTAATTGTAAATATTGATTTAGGGCATGTTTTGTATATCGACGATAAGCACCAATCTTCAGGTCTTGTTTTATAATACACGACAGAGTCCTAGCGGGAATCTTTATTTCTCGCGATAAGATTTTTTGCTACCTCATGGGATTTTGATGAATTCTGGCTTTAACAGCATTAACGGCCTTTGTAGTTCTAACAGGACGCTGCCGCCCCGTTCATTCATGGTTTTCGATAGAGGAAGTGTTGTTGTATCTGTTGATAGTACGATATACGAACATACGGCTGATACCAAGCTTTTGAAGTGTCTGGTCCATAAGTGTGGGGTCCATACCCACTTTGTGCAAGGCGATCACCGCAATCCTATTTTCTTTCACACTCCAATGCATAGTGTAATTTGATAATGAACACGAAAAAATATGTGAAATGACGCGAAATCGAAAGAACTTTTAAAAATAATGAACGCGTTCCAAATTCAAAATAATTAAAAGTAAAAAGAAAATTTCTTATGTAACAGTATTTATGGCCAGACTAGTTATATATATAGACGACGTTGAAAACTATTAATTGATTAATAGTGCGTTAATACCCCTATTTTAGCGGTTGCTCAATACTTCTAGTTTATCAGTTAATCATGGGCGGAGCGGCGGTAGTCACTTACCACGGAGCCGCATGTTCCTTTGCCCTCTGTACTATAAAAAACCTATTGTTACAGCGTAGGGGAATCGAAAATCTCGTAGCTTGTTAAGTAAAAGTTACTTAAATACTTAAAAACGAGATGGTACGTTGTAGGGAATAAATTGCTAGGAAACTTGTTATCTAATAATGCTATCGCTAAGCCGTCGTAAGGTTAGCGATGAATCCCATATTTCCCAACCTTTGAAGGTTTTTGTACCACAGTGGAACAGTGAATATTGCATTTTAAATACTTTTAAATAACAGAGTATTACTTAAATTGAATATATAAAGTATTATATACATATATATATATATATATATATATATATATATATATATATATATATATATATATATATTAAAAATGTCAACCTGTCTTTCAACTGGTTGCCCACTGGGAAATAACCTTATTTCTGATTGCAGTTTGCATAAAATACAAAGTAAAACGAAATAAATAATAAAAATGTTAAAGTATAAAATTACCATTTAAATGGAGTGGCCACTTTAAATTAAAATTAAACCTGCGTGGTCCAAGGTTTTTTATAAAAATTTTTTAACACAATAACTACATCTAACATTCTCATTTCAAAATGAAAATGACATTCTATTGTTTGATTTTTCGTATTTTTAGTTAAATATGAACATACAGTATATTCTAACAGTCTTATTCATAAAAAGTTAAAATAGGTTTATTAGCTTGTTATAAGGAGCTACCCGTAAAACATTATTCATAAACCTTTAATAACTCTAAAACGCATTATAAGTGTTCTATAACGGCTTCATAAGTTATAGAAGGGTCCACCCTACTATATGCCTGTAATAAAGAAAAATATGGCCGACTTGCGTGCGAGCAACGAACAGCTGTTTGTTTAAGCCGTTTAAGTTATTGTTGGTGAAATTGTTTTTTGTGGATTTTGATTACTAAAAAGTGTCGATATGCAAGCTCTGCAAGCTTTAGAAGGTATGGAGCAACTAGGAAATGCTCCGCATACTCGTCGTAAGGTTTACCAGAAGAGATATGATCCGTTTTCTTTGCCCGATGTAGAGTTCAAAAAGCGATACCGCTTCAATAAACATACGGCATCTTTTATAATTCATCTTGTAAGGCAGGATTTACAACTGGATCCAAGGGGTTGTGGTACATCACCAGAATTGCAGGTGTTAACTGCCATTATATGTTGGGGACGTCGTGAAGTAAGTCTCAACTCGTAGTATACAAGTAATAATACCTTAAATGAGTGTGTAAACGGTTTTGTACCTATCCGTTTTAGTTTCAAGATGATGGGGGATACCTTCATGGGTTGACACAAACAACTGTGAGTCGCATTTGTGCCACTGCATTCAGCTACTCTGTTCCAATCAACTGCGGTGCATACACCACACTTTAATCAGTCATTCGCTAGGCACTTATAGAGTTGTCACGTGTTGTGTTGATTTAAAAAAATCTCCTGATAAAAATATGCCGTCGTGTGTACTTAGATATTGCACAAATAATTCAAGAAATGTCAGTAAAAACCAAAGAATTACTTTTCATCGGTAAATAAGATACTTAATCAATAAAAATGTATTATAGATTAATAATAAAACAAATTATACCTAATACGCCATTTCGTGTCATGAAATATAGATTATTTAATTAATATGTTCAGATGCGACATTTCTGTGGGTACTTAAGTATAGGACGAATATATTATTACACACATTTTTTTTTGTAGTAACATATATAAGTTATTATAATTAGGCTAGATTTTTCTTGTTAAAATCTGCTTATTATTCCTTTATTTTATATTTAGGTTTCCACTTCAAAGTCAAAGTGGAATAAATTCGTCCATTTTTAACTCTCGCGTGCCCAGCATTTATGAACGACTCTTATTCTAATTTAAATAAATATATTTGTAATTTAAATGTTATGTTAATAAGTTTTTTAAACATACATTTAGTATGTTTTTTTATATTTGACATGGATACCTTTTAAAATATTCAGATAAAAATATTATTAAAACGTAATTGTGTAATAATGTGTAATAAGTTATGTAATATTATATTAAATAAGCAAATATAATATATAAAATAAATGACAAAGTTTTAAAAAAATTCTCGATATAAATTACCTATTACCTACGGATCATTCTACCTATGTTTATTCTATGATAAAAAAACCAACCGCGCGTACACAGAGTAGCGCACATTTTTTGTTTGAGATAGCTGTTCTAGTACGTAAATACATATTACTTCAATGTTCTAAGTGTATGAATAAATATTAAGACCCCGAAAATAAGAATTTGAAAAAATTAGATTCTGATGTTGTTTTAATACAGGAATGAAGGTTCGTTGCTATACATTATCAACGCTACATTTAAAAAGAATACAACTAACTTACGCTCTGTGCGTTTTTGCTTCAATCGTTTTCATTTCGAAACTTTGACGAGAGTAATGAACCACGAACAACGTTTTACGTGGTAGAGCTACGCTGCATTGTGGTTGTAGAACGAATGGGTCGACTCGACCGGGGTAGAACCACGCTCTATAGTATATTATGCTGCTTCGTTTCGTATGGTGAGCGTATAGAACCGTAGACCCATTTAAATGGAAACGAGTCATTCCATTTTACTCCTCAGAAATGATAACGCATCCGTATGTATATATATTTAACGAGAAATAATGTTAATGTCTATGGGCCACAGCATCCACTTGCCATCAGGTGGACTGTGTGCTCGTTTGTTATCCGTATTTAATAAATATATAAAGATCAAACACTACGGTAAATAACGATGAATAGAAATTAACGGTGGAAACCAATCAATGTTAGACCACTTCTTTTATCCACAATATTGACTCAATTGCACCAACCTGATAAAATAAAAAAACTCGAGAAATGGATGCGTCGTGAATTAACTGCTGTGTACGAGTATAGTATATATCACTCAAGGTCGCTCAGCGAGCTATGGAGAGGGTTATGTTCGGAGTTTCTCTGCGTGATAGACTCAGAAATGAACATATCCGCAATAAAACCAGAGTAACCGACATAGCCCAACGGATTAGTAAGCTGAAGTGGCAACGGGCTGGGCCATATAGCTCGAAGAACCGATAACCGATGGGGAAGAAAGGTTCTCGAGTGGCACCCTTGTACCAGTAGGCTTAGTGTAGGGCGACCCCCCACTAGATCGAGTGACGACCTGGTAAGACATGCAGGAAGTCGATGGATGCAGGTGGCTAAGGACCGTGCTTTGTGGCATTACTTGGGGGAGGCCTATGTTCAGCAGTGGACTTGTGAAGGGCTGTAATGATGATGATGATGATGTACGTGTATAGAGGCACACGCGTTGAAGCTTATTTCGCTTTGGTTTTGGACATAATTGTTACGTGTTAACGAAATAAGCAAACATAATGGTTAGACCCCATGACAATTTCCTAAAGCGAAGCCCCACCCATAGAAAAGTATGGTTACGTCGGAAATTTTAGTAGTCATTTCTTAATCTGATTCACTATAGCTTTTTGAGATCTGATGTATCAATAAGAGCAAATATCTATTGTGAAACATGACGCACAATGACAGCTAAACTCCCAAAAAAGCAACCCAAGCTTGTCAAACGATCTGATAAATGAAATCATTATTGCTCTATGACAAAGCGATACTTCACATTGCTCGACAAACCATTTTAACATTAGAAAACCTGCAGTTAGAAACTATTTGTCATCTTCCGTATTTGCCCGATCCAGCTCCAACCTATTTCCATTTATTCAGTAATGTAGAAAATTTCCCATAAAGAAGTTTAAATCTTTAGACTTAGCATAGTCCAGATCTTTAAAGTACTGTCGTATATACATATATGATCTTCCCTCAATATGCCAGAAATATGTTAATGATGAGGGTAAATACTTCGATGAAAAGAAATGTATCTGAATTTTTCATATTAAACGGCAATTTCATACTTCAACCTAATATGTACAAGATTTTTTCTAATTTTATAATGCTAACATTAAAAAACTAAATACAATATTTAGGACACTAATCATCATCATCATCATCATTAAAGCCCTTCATAAGTCCACTGCTGAAACATAAGCCTCCCCCAAAGAATGCCACAAAGCACGGTCTTGAGCCACCTGTATCCATCGACTTCCTGCATGTCTTACCAGGTCGATCTAGTAAGAGATCACCCTACACTACGCCTACCGGTGCGAGGCTGCCACTCGAGAACCTTTATGCCCCATCGGTTTTTTATTTGTTAAGTTATTGGGGTTTTAGTTCAATAAATTATCATCAGCCGCCCGATGACAAGATGTTCACGGTGTTAAGAACCGTCCCATTGGACTATGAGAGAGTAAGTAAAAAAAGAAAAATAAAGAGAGAGTACACCTTGATGTTCACTTTAGAAAAGGAAGCAAGGGCTTGTTTGTAAAGGACCAACGCTCTAGGCGGTTTGAGCTCGCTTTCTTACGGACTAAGATACCTGCGTGACTTAATGAGGAAATACAGACTTTATGCATAAATTCAGATATCATGCATACGCACTACACGTTTAATAAAATGTATATAGTAGAACTACCTACCAAAGGGAGGCTGAATAGACAGGTTTTCTATTCAGCCAGTGTGCTTTGGTAGGTAGTTTTATTTTTTTATATTTCTGTGAGATAGGCAACCAAGGGTTGCCGATCAAGACATTTCGTTTATGTTACGTCGAAATACAGCGCCGAAATTAAATCTTCCCAAAAATGAACTTAACGCGTTAAAAACCTTACGCAACAGACCAAAGCTTACGATTCTCCGCGCAGATAAAGGTAACGCTACGGTAGTAATGGATACGTCGGATTACAATTTTAAAATACAACAACTTTTGTCGGATGAAAGTACATACTGTAAGGTCAAAACAGACCCTACAACTGATACGCCTAAAACAACTAGCGATCTAATTAAGAATTACTTCGAGAAATTGAATCCAGACCTCAATTCGATGATACCTTGGTGTGCAAAACCTCCGAAGTTGTATGGGTTACCAAAAATACACAAACTTAACGCTCCATTACGTCCAATAGTGAGTCAGATCGATTCGCCAATTTACAGATTGGCTCAACACTTAGCCAAAATATTATCACCACTCAGAGGACACACAAGAGCACATACCCTAGTATGTGCTCTTGTGTGTCCTCTGAGTCATACTATTTTGTCAGTGAGATAAAAGACCTATGTCTTACTGACAATGAAACTATGGTCAGTTTTGATGTTCAGTCTCTATTTACATGCCTACCTGTTGAAGACGGCATCTGAATTATAACTAGGAAACTAGATGAAAATAACATGCCACCAGAATATGCAGTACTACTAAGACATTTTCTACTAAGACATTTCCTTACACCTGGCTATCTATTGTGGAAGGAAGAGTTCTACAAGTAAGTAGATGGTGTTGTGATGGGCTCACCTATATCTCCCATTGTCGCCGATATATTCACGGAAGATTTTGAGGAGAAAGCCCTCCTTACTGCATCTATTACCACATGGTTCTACAAGCGGTACGTAGACGATACTTTCAGAATTTTACCATCAGACAAAGTAACTGCATTTTTAGAACATCTTAATTCCACAAACTCTAAAATTCAATTTACTATGGAGTTAGAGGCAAATAATTCCTTAGCATTCCTAGATGTGTTAGTCATCTGAAATCCTAACAACACCATAGGTCATACTGTGTATGGATAAAAGACCCATACAAACCGATATTTAAATGGTGAATCAGAGAGCACGAGGGATCTGTATCAGCAAACACCTGGCCGCCGAGCTTCAGCATGTCAAGCAGGTTCTGCACGACAACAAGCTTCGGGTCCCACGCCTACATCACAGTGACCGAGTGAAGCCGGCCACAGCGTGTATCTGCTGTACTACCATATGTCAGAGGTGTCACAGACAAGATTGGCTACATCTTGAAACGAGCTGCCATTAGAACATTCCACAAGCCGCCGAAGAAGATTGGTCAGTTCTTACCATCCGTCAAGTGTCATATTCCTCTACAAGATGCAGGAGTGTACGAGCTTGATTGTGATTGTGGCCTCTCATATATAGGGCAAACAAAGAGATCAATTAGAACTCGCGTAAAAGAACACACAGCTGACGTGAAGCATAAACGTTCCGGAGAGTCATTCCGCGTAGATCGGACCAAAGACAATAATTAAAAAGCTGAAGGTACTCCGTGGTTAACTTTGACATCGGGACGTCAGTCACCTCAGTCCCCCGTGACCATGGGTGCTGGAAAGCACCCGAAACGTCGGGTATTAAAAATAACATAAATAAACGCGATAAAATCCGTAAAAGTAGTTTGAATCAATTATTAAAGAAGGTTTATCTCTTATACTATATATATTATTAATCTACTCTGTATACATTGATATTAGACTTTACTTCCATTTTCTTTACTTATAACTAGAATTGCAGAAAGTGCAAATTGCATGAATCTAGATCGGCGATTGTCATCTTCCATCATTATTGCTATATTCTCTTTGTGATCGACATGTCCACGCTGCACTCGCATCCATATCTAATTTTGTTAAATTTTGGGCATTGTGTAATAATACGTTGTATTGTTTGATCACTTTCATCATCGCAAGTGCAATGTGGATTTGTCAATAACTGAAACCTATACAAATAGGATTTATTTCCGCCATGTCCAGTAAACAATTGTATTTCAATGTTAGTAATTTTGATATCTTTTAATATTTTTGAAGCTATCTGTACATTTGGGGAGAATATTTTCGTGGTCTCGCTGCCTGTAGATTTGATGTACTTCTGTTGCCAGATCATAGGAGTAGCATTTCTAGTGTGGTGCTTGGCATAAGATAGGGGGAACTTATCGTATTGGACGCTGTTTATTTTTAATGGCAGCATTTTTAGCTAGTTCGTCCGCTCGTTCGTTTACAAGAATGTCGCAGTGCGCCTTTATCCAGAAAAGTTCACTGCGTCCCCTATTATTTTCTAGTATAGTGATGTTCTCTTGTATCTCCGCTACAGTAGGGTGCAGTGATCATGAATTGCAGATACTTTCAATGGCTGATCTTGAGTCACTTAAAAACCTTATATGGTTTACGAATGGGTAAAAAATCGGTCTTCACGTAGTGTTTTGAATCTTCGAAAACGACCCATATTCAACTCATTACGAATTTGGGGAAATTCGCCTGTAGCTACCAAGTAGAAATTTACGCTACATTACGTTGTTAAGGAATCAATCTATAATAACTATATAAGTTCTGAGAGTGTAGTAGCACGACTAACACTAAGATCAAAATTAGTACCCTAAAGCTAGTGGGGGACTGCATGAACTGATTAAGCACTCTGGATTTTAAAATCAGGTACTATGGGTTCCACATATTAAATATGTGGAACCCATAGTACCTGACTCAACTGACTCTTGAAACTATCAACCACAAAAAATCACTTAAGATCTGATTTAACACACCAAGCTTAAAACAATACAAGACGTTGATTCGGGCATATGGTTGAAAATTCGTTTCAGTAGCTCTGGGATCAAGTAAGAAGAAGCTATGTATTTTGGCAAGAGTCCTGACTGGATATTGCGGCGTAAAAAACACAAGATTGTCATGGGACTACGCAACTCAAGGATGTGTTGATTCTGTTCCTTAATAAAAGGGACATCACTGCACATTCTAACTGCGCAAACCTAACCCTGATTTGAAAAATTACGTACGTAGCCCAGAATAAGTGAAAATGCTCACAACTGAAATCTATTGGATTTAGGAGTGAACTATAGCAGCAGCAGCGATCACAATAGTACATACTGGTCACAGCAAGACAGGTTTTGTTAGACCTACTTAACAGGTAGCACAAATAAGACTGAGTTACCTTATGAACAGTTCTTATGCACCCAAATTCCATTACTACAGACATCCTATTATTTTTTTAGTTATTTAGTGCCAAGCCTGGCCAGATGATTTCATTATTGGATGTTTAATTTGTACATATTTTGTCTGAACGTAACATTATTACCGAATAGAAGCGGTATAACAATATCTACTATCCCGTATCACCCCATGGGTGTCGTAAGAGGTGACTGAGGGAATTGAATCAGTATATGGGAAGCGGTGTCTTTTTAATAATGACTATAAATAAATAAAACTGCGGTTGTCAACGCGCTTGTTAAACATGGCGACTATGGCCAACTATGGGGGAGGCCTATGTTCAGCAGTGGACTATATTATACTGTAACGATAATGGAACGTAATATTATACAACAAGCTAAGAAACTAAAACGTAAAACACATAAGCATGAATAGTACAATAATGAGAAACACCATCATTGTTTTATTTCCTCTTTGCAACGTATAATGTCACGGTGAAGGTATATATTCGTAAGTACTTTTAACTTTCAAATGGTCGTGTAGTATGAATTATTTCAACTTTCGGGATTGTATAATTTATCCGCACAAAATCTGTGATGCTTTGTTATGATAAAACTCCAACTATCTCGTGCTACACGATTTTTGGATGCCTTATTATTTAGCTTGTGTTTATGTCATAACTAGGTTAAAATCTTTGTTTTTCTCCTTTTATATTAGCCTACAAAAGTCTAACGCTGAGTATGCTTTAATTCCATTAATCGTCTCGCTTCGCAAACGGATTGACGATTTTACCGGTAAACGAGATGGGTATACCGGTATCCATCAAAAGTCGTTTCCTATGGGAAAGACAACAAGAAACATGCGAGAGCCGAATCAAAAAGAAATGATTCAACTACTGGTCGTGCAATCCCATATATATGATATTATCCCATCCCATATATATGATATGATAGATGGAATTGAAGTTACTTGATTGAATCATACATGGTCATTTTCCATCAAGTGGTATTCTTTTATACTAGCTTATATGTATATATAAACTACTTACCAAAAAAATACATGCCTGCGAGAGATTTAAATACCTGTGTTGAGCACTTAATGAACAATGTGATGCAAAAACTGTTGTCTTTAACGACGCGCAGCGACGTTTTTTTTTTGAACCACATTATTTCCCCGTTATAAACACCACATAGCCACTTATTATAAAACCACTTAAGTTTCATAAAGGTTATTGCTTTACAAATTGACAACCTAGTTATTTCAATGTCAACATCAAACTATCAACTGGGGAAGGAATCGACCCATTCTTCTCCATAGCAAAAATTATTTGCCTTTGTCGCCACTATTGACAGCAGCATTAGCAGTCGCAGAACCACTGTCACTCTTACTCGCCATTGAATTTGCTTTCGTTGTTGGTTTATACATATAAAGTCAGAGCCTGTCAGTTCATATATCTCATTACATTCTGTATTCTGGCATAATGACATGATTAAACCGACTATTAATGTTGATATAAACATAGTCATAAGCCATAGTTGATATTTGAGACACTCAGATAAATAATGTATGTATTATAATAGAATAATTCCTAATTTGTCAATTATTTACTAACCTGTATTTTTCATCCTGAATATAATTATTCATGTTAACATTTTGATGTTTAATTTAAAGAAGTCAATGATTTCAGATGGCTAAGAACAATCATTTTTCTTGAGGAAGGCCAATATTTAACAGTTAACTTGTGGTGAACTGTAATGATTATGATGATATTTATGGTGATGGTAAACTTTAATTTTGTATAGATAGAATATCTGTTAAAAACAACTACAACAGTTACTTTTTCGATTAGATAAAAACAAAAAATATTATTAAAAATTATTTTTTATTTTACATATTTACAAAAGTCACAAACATAAAATACATTTGCTTATTACATAAATGGAAGCGGTAAAGATATTTCAAGAGTCATAATTCACATGATAAATTACCATTCTTTTGATTCAGTAGGTCAACGACGTGAATTTTTTTCTTAATACTAAATTTAAATAGATAATAAATGACTGATGAAAGAATCATAAGTCACGCTTCCTTTTCTGAATACAAGCCGCTCTTCTTTTGAGAAATCTATTTCTATAACGACATTCCCTGTTCGTCCGTTACGAGCAAACGACAAAATGATGATGCATCTAATGACATAACAAAAAGGTACAGAAAGGAACAGAACAATAGAAATTATATAATAACTGTATTACTTTTAAGAAATCTAGTTCTAAACAGAGTTACAATTATGCCGCAAAAATATTTTTATCTCGTACTAAACGAAATAGATTTTTATAATGATAAAATCTATTTAAGTTGTACAACGGTCAATAAAAGAGCAGAAGATACTGTAGCAATATATTTTTCACATAAGCATTCTTTATTCTTATAAATGTTTGATACTAAGTATATTTTCACTTAATGATTGCTTTCAGTAAAATTATATTTGTTTTAATAATATAACCTATTTGGTTTATCTAGATTCTAAATTTGTCGAATAATAAGAGTGTTGAAGTTGTATTAACATAACATAAAAACAACCTTTTGCCTAACTGCTATCATATTCCTATTATTTTGTATTATATTATCTGTTAGTGTGTATTTTAGGCTTTTAGTTTTTCCATAGTTTACCGCAAAGAAGACATTATATTTTTATAATAAGTGATGTTTTGATATATTTTACTAAATTTACATCTCAGTGGATATCTAGTATATTTAATTGCTTAACAACTTGTATTTATATCAAGGTGACAGGACAGTAACCAAGACTTATGTTGACAGTAGCAGCTGTTCGACACGGTTGAGATGTCTTCATACTGAGTGCTTGTATGTAATTAATACCCTCGTCAATGTCTAGCCCTCCAATCACTAAAACTTGATCACGCAAATCAATGTCTGTTATATTGTATAACTAGTACATAAATAGTTAAGTATTTGTCATTACATTATATATTTGGGTATCTACTTTATGTTGCAACATACAATACATGATGAAGAACATCCTAAACAATACATGCATGTAAGCATCTTTTTTAAACATTTTAAAAATATGAAAATACAACATTTTAAAACTTAACAATATTACATGATGGAAAATATTCTAAAACAAAAGCGTTATAAGTAAACTGATAGTATACGTTCAAAAAATTTAAATACAACATGGCGAAATATAACAATGTTACATGATGGAATTTGTTCCAAAACAAAACAACTACGAGTATGCTGTTTTATCTTAACACTTTAAGCGAGCAACTCTTGTATAATATTGTCATATTGTCAATTGTCGTAATATGTAATTGGTTTCTCAGAAATTGCTCTAACTATTTGAATGAATTTTTGGATTTTGATAATGTTTTACTTTCCATATTTGTCTATAGATGTTTCATCCTTGAGATTTTTTCTAACGCCGAACAAAGAAGGTGGCCAGGAACTATGTTTAAAAAGATGAAAATATTGTATACATATTTTTAAGATGTGGCACTTTAATTTTATTCTATTAAACTGCTTAATAACATCACAATATTCTTTCTATATCTTCTTAACCCTCGCATAATTCAACATGATTCGGTTACTCGGCTTCGCTTTTAAAATTAAGTATTTTTTTTTTACATAATGGCCTTATATCTGGTCGTAAATTAACCACTGTGAAAGTAATAAACTTACAAAGAATAACAAAATAAATGACTAATGTCTCGAATGGACGTATGCTGGCCATTGGTAAAACGGTGCTCCTGTACCCTGGAAACAAAAGAATAATTATTTCATATCTAAAATCATTTTGAAAAACGAAAAGATCCAGTTATATATATATATATATATATATATATATATATATATATATATATATATATATATATATATATATATGTGTGTGTGTGTGTGTGTGTGTGTGTGTGTGTGTCGTATATATTAAGAGGCTGATTTATTAGTAGAGTATGGGTCCAAGGGACATTAATCCAAATAATAGAGACTACAGGAATATTTTATATCTATATATCCTTCAAATCGAAGCACAAGTGTGACTGATTATCAGTAGAAGTAGATACAATACAAAGCCCAAGGTCGAAAACTGAACTGAAACATGAGGCTGAATATTTAACTAATAAAATATTTGAACATCTGTTTGTGTTTGGCTAACTACCTACTTTGATACTTACTTCAAGTGTTGTTCTTTGAATTCTTTTAACAGCATCCTTTTCAAACTTCCACTGTAAATCGCTTGAAGCATCTCCGCTAGAATCAACAATTTCATTAGTCTCAATATCATTGTGTTTCGCATCATCTTGTTTCTTCTGTTGTTTGGATTCCTGTAGATCACTGATATAAGCAGGTACGAAATATCTTATACCAATACCAGGTAAACTTTGAGAGCTCAGTATTTGAGATGGAGCGAAGTAACTTTGTACTGGTTGTGGTTTAATAGATTGGGTGGGAATATAAGAGTTTACGAAGTTCTGAACATTGGTAGCCGGCTGCAGCGTAGGAGCTTTTATAATAACTTGTGTGTATCTTGGTTGCGGTTCGAAGAACTGGGGTCGCCTGAAAATTAAATCACAAATTACAGTTACGTTTTTTAATCAATTTTAATGCAACACATGTAACGTAACTATATTTACATATTTAGGTATTTATTTAGAATTTTCTCATGAAAAAGAAGAATACTGTTAGGGCGACTAATATTCAAGGTAATTGTAAAATGAGTTAAAAAACTACTAGATAGTAAGAAGCTACTAAAAGCGATTGGACACCTGCAACTAAATTCAACAAAGAAGACTGTAGATGCGTCCAACTCTGAGGACAGAGATGAAATACCTCATAGCATTTAGTTGACTGACAGTCCAAATTATTTAAATCTGAAGTGTAGTGATTATACTGCTCGTACATTGAGACGTCAGAAATAACTAAAATATATTTCTTCATCAGATGGCAGTAAATTGTGATATTACCTAGAAAGCAATTCATAATATTTTCGGGCAGATAAGAAACATTATGTCATTGTTAATATACAACAAAACACTAAGCTTTCAACACTACGAGTATCTATTCGATTCGAACTGATTGTGAAGATTATAATGTTTCTTTTACTGCGTTTAGGCTGAGCTGTGTTTTCATTTCATTGAACTAGTGAAAAATTGTTGTCAAGAAATAGCATACCACTGTGCATTGGGATCGGGTGTGTCATCGCTGCGATCCTCCCAAACAGGTGCAGGGATCCGATAGGGCTGCGGTGAGGGAAGGGGTTCTGGTGTAGGAGGTTCAATAGGCCCACCCTTTGTGCCGTACTTAACCATGATCCCATGTGAGCTGGACACGTACACCATCAGGAAAGTCAGCAGCTGTTATAACAATCATGATTTCCTTACAATTGCAATATTTTAATAAACGTTATGATTAACTTAATGAACAAAAACCAAAGGATTAATAAAATTATTGAAAAACAGTTTAGTTTACGAAAGCTTTTATATTTATGTTAGTAGTTTAGTAATAACAATAACACATAATATTATTCGCACACTCACATATATGTTTAAAAGAAAAATAAACAGACGCATGATTTTATCGTTTACTGGGTTATTCAAACTATAAAGTACTCTATTTATAAGATAAGAAAATATTTCAAAAACAATAACTAAATAACATCTTCATCTTGATATTTGTTGAGTAATTGTAAATTAATTAATTAAAATCCAATCAAGATTAAAAGTCTAATTTAAAACCTTGACGAAATTACATTTGCTTAGATGTATCGTTCCCACGCAAATATATATCTTAATCTAAAAGATAAAATTTTAAGTTAAAATGTTTGATCATTCTTAAGTTCTTAACAGGTCTGGGATTTTACCACTATATGATAACAATCGTACACCTCGTAAATGTCGTAAAACGCGAACACTAAAAATACTTATTGTACTTCTATGTGCAACTTTCTGCTGCAACGTTAGGTTTCATCTGTAATATGTTATTGAAGTTGAAAAAATGTACATTTTTCTTAGACTAAATAGGTAGCAAGTTAGCATAGCCTGAGAGAATCCACTACACTAATTCTGATTGATAATTTATTAACTTCACCCGTGAAATGCTTTGTAAGCTTAACAATCACAGCAAAAGTTTCCTATTTGGTTATCTGTATAGCTATGGAATATTACAGGTCTCCAATCAGAGAGATAATCAGGATATTGGATTTTTTTTAAATAGGTTAACAAACGAGCATACAGTCCACCTGATGGTAAGTAGTTGCTGTGGCCATAGACATCTACATCTGTCCTTGATTACGAATCAAAATACAGTTACGTTGTCATCCGTGAGGAATAAGATAGAATGTTTCGTTTACAGTAAACAGGGTCTCCGGTTATCTACACTCCCCATACGAAATACAGCAGTGGTGATCTGCTATTTTACGTTCATATTTTGTAAGACCATGGTCCTTCAACGGTCAAGTTGATCCATTTGTGCTACAACTATACTACTAATATAGCTATAGCATGAATCTACTACGTATTGGAAATTCATTCTGAAAATTGCTGAATAGAAATTTCACAGACTGGTAATTAAGAGAAGTATTAGCAAAGCGAGAGTATTGGCTTTGCACTCTCTTACCTGCCTGCAAAGTATGGATTTTTATAAAATTTAAGTACGTACGTCCACCTGTTAATAAGTGCCTACTGTAAACCTGGACGCCTGGACCGAGTGGACGTCTAGACCGAGTGGACACCTGGACCGAGTGGACGCCTGCAAACCTACTTCAAACAGAGAAGGCTATAGATGCGTTGTCACTTCTGAGGACTAAGATGGTATTTGTCACAACCTGTAATTGTATTGGCTCTTTATATCTTTCAAACCGGAACGCAGTAGTACTTGTTTAGCTGCTTGGCAGAAAAATAGTTAAGAGGGTAGAACCCACCTAGATAAAAAAAGGAGTCTTACCATTTCCACGGTGATATGGGCTCATCATTAAAGATATGAGTCATTTTGGTAAATTATTCAAAAAAAATTATATCCAGTAGCAGTGTCCAAAGACGAAGATAATTAAATACATTAAAATTTAAAAATTAAAAAAAATCCACAAGATTTTGTTAATTGCACAAATACTAACGTTACTAGCCACCATTGTTTTTTTTGAAGTTAGCAAATAGAGCCGTGGTAGCTCAGATGGTTAACGCTCGCTGTAAATATAACAGAACGCGAGTAATCTGGGTTCGATCCCCGCCGGCACCAATGAAATTGTTAATTGCAATTTTAAGTGCTGATCTAACACGTGCTCGGCGGTGAAGGAAAACGTCGTGAGGAAACATGCATGTCTGAGGAATAAGTAAAAAATATTTCGAAGACATGTGAAGTTCGCCAACACGCATTGGGGTAGCGCGGCGGACACTTCCTTGCCCTAAAACCCTCTCAGAAATGAAGGGACGCCTGTGCCCAGCAGTGGGACGTACATAGGCTGTAACTTTACTTTACTTTAAATAGACTTGGTAACCTCTTTGAATTTCGCTTCAGTTTTATATGCACCTTCAACTGTTATCAGAGAATCTTGACGATTTTATGAACTTATCTTAGCGTCGTGAACTGATTTTGTTTCAAGGTCACCCGTTTATAAAAATTAATTCCTTAATCGTTTTTACTACAAAAGATGAACCTAATTTGCAGCAGTGTACTAATTTGTTCTAAATATAATGTAGTAAAGAAAAGCCTAAATAAATAAATTTTCATAAAGAAGTTAACAATGTGGATATAAGCTAGAAAAAGTTAATTTAAATACCTGCAATCTCACGGAAACCTTCATTTTGTTTTGTCTGTTTTTTCTACCTTATCATTCGGCTATATTTCTGAAACAAACAAAATATTGAATCACTTTTAAAACATAAAGGTCATATTGTAATAAAACTTTCAATTGTAAGTTGTTATTAGGGTAGGATTTTTGGATGTCCCAATTTTTATATAACATCCCCTCATCTTGAGATCCCTATAGTCCTTCCTAATGTGTACTCTCTATGTTATATGTATCTGTAAAGTTTTTTTCATCTTGCTCATCTTACGAAAAAATGATGGTACTGACTCCAAGCTAATTTTATGCGACGTATTTATTAGCTTTTTATCCAGATAGCACTAAACAAGCAAAGAAGTTGGATCCTTAATCATTCATTATCATTTTAGGACGGAATTAAATACCAGGAATTCAATCTCCCCAGTCTACCCACTGTAAACGCAACAAAATCCAAAAAATTGTTTTATTCATCACCCAAATCTAGTCAAAAAATATTTTACGATGTGCTTGTGACAAAGTGCGTAAACTTTATCGAACGCATAATTAAAATTTATATTTACTGTATGATTTACATTTACTGTAATTGCATCGGGTGTGCTCACATGTTTTTTTGCAAACCAATTTAATGTATGGACTCCTAATGTTATTACTACTATAATCTTAAAAAATTTAAGTGAGAAATTTTAAGAGTCATTATCACAAGTGTTCCTCAATTACAGTCTAACGGAATCAAATGATTTCGCAATAAATCCCATTACACATTAACATGACATAATATGAAATAATGATTGCAAAATGTTTAAGGAAATGTAAACTAGTCGACAATCTCGCGCATGCATCACAGCACTCGTAATACAAAAAGATTGACATTTTGTTATAATAAATGATGCTACTCGTAGTAAGGAATTTAACACATCATGCTTAGTTTATTTTGTAATACAATGTTTTAAGGATAAAGACGGTGACGACAACATGCTAGATTAAATCTGGAGCTATTCGTATCAGATTGCAATAAAGATAGACTGGAGGACAGCGTTTGCATATTATTATTAACATTTTTTTTCATTACATAAAACGTGTTGTTGAAAATTTACTGTTTTTTTATGTATAATTTATGCCTGTTTGCTCTGGTTGATTAAATAATATAATTTACTGTTTTTGCCGGGTATCGGTGTCGTAAAAGGCGACAAGTATAAACCGCAGCAGGTTTGGCAGCAGCATTCTCCTAATGAAAACAAAAATAATAAAAAAACGCGGCAGTCAAGTAAAGCAACTATAGTAAATACGGGGTATTAAAGCGGCAGTAAAGTGCCCTAATTAAGCAATCTATTGGGGTAGCCTATGTTAAGCAGTTGCTGTAATGATGATGATGCTTACTTTCACTCTTATTTAAATATTTAGAATATTGTCAGAGCGGGGGTAGCTTTCAGAAATGTTTGCCGTCTGTTGCGTACTTAAAACGCCTAATGTTCAATTGTAGATGTATAAAAGCTATCATCCTCAGACTTTTTCGACAACATTTAGCAAAATGACAAAATAAAAAGTAGAGTTCGTAAAAAGGTCGTTTAGTTTTATCAAATATGTTGATATGTGAATAATGAAGTTGAATACGTAATATCAGTGTAATCATCCTTGAGTATATCGTTCCATTCCGTTACATCCTATTAAAGTCCACTGCTGAACATAGAGGCCTCCCCCATAGAGTACATCACTGCCACACTTGGCAACGGCAGTTTTATATTTTAGTAGTTATTAGGAGACGTTGCTGCGTACCTCCTGACTTGTTTCTCTTTATAGCCTCTTACGACATCAACGGGATGATATAGTGTATTTGATTGAACCGTTAAAAATAATCTATAACTTAATAATTTGTTAAAATAATTTAACCACCTAATTCTACTTCTTTAAGATCAGAAGCCGTAATGTCTTTCTGGCATATTCTATAGTCGCCTGTTACCTGTAAATGCACAATGACAACAAGTTACATTCTCACCTGGTCTCCTTTTATTTACACGTAAGGTTTACAAACAAGCACATAACAAGGAGCACCTGATGGTAAGTGGATGCTGTTGCCCATAGATATCTATCCTCAATTTGAAATAAAAATTCAGATGCGTCGTCACCCGTGAGGGTTAAGATGAATTGCCTCGTTACCAGTAAAAGGATCGCTTTATGAAATAAGGGTGACGAACGGAAGCAAAGTCCACCTCATGATAAGTTGATGCTGTGCCTATAAACATGCATCTATCCTTTATTAAGAATTAAAATGTAGAATATGTTGTCACCCCTGAGGACTAATTGAAATGCATCTTTTTCAACAAAAAAGGTCTCCGGAACTCTACATTTACTATAGGAAACTTGCATTAAGCTGCTATTTTACTGGTATGATCTGGTGTTCTGTGAGAACGTGATCCTTCCCCAGTCGAGCCAACCTATTTGTTCGGTTAGTTGTTTGAGTGTATTACGTCTGCGAATGTTTTTGACAACAAAAATGAATAGCACGAATTTCGGGGAAAGTTAGTGAAATGTAAAAGCAACTGCTAGTGTTACCGATGGCAAGTGATAAATTTAGCATAAAGGACTTGATTGCATCTAAAGCATCAAAATGATAATCTCAGATGATAAATAAAGTCCTAAGATAACTACGATAAACACATAATAAAATATAATAAAGTTAAAACGAAAAAACATCATTGCATGTTCGATATGCGTTTTCCTTTGCTTTACTTGCCTACGAACATTAATTCCATGTATAATCACCCACATCACATAAATATTTATGCACATTCTTTTTTATGACATAAATACATAAATTTTTTCTCGATGCATTCAAAAGTATGCCAATAAAGCCATATTTCAGGAGGTCGCAATGCAAAATAATAATGTAAATATTACTTAATCGAAGGACGGCTGCGAAATTTCAAGATATACATACAACCGTAATAAAGAACTCTGAAGACATTTTCTTACAAGGTAAAATTTAAAAAAGTCAAATTGTTAAAAATGCAATTTATGGTTTGTGATCCACGTAGTTTATGGAGTGTATTTTTCGTAAAACCATGAAGAAATTAGTAACATGAAGTAGATATTATTTAATAGAAAAAAGATTTTGTTAGAAAATAAGTGTTACAATCGATCTCATTGCCAGCTTAAGTAAAAACAGATATGTTGATACTCTTCAAGAACCATATACGTGTGGTGTAGCACGAATGGGTCGGCTCGGCTGGTTGAAGACCACGTTCTTACAGAATACCAGCGTAAAATAGTAGCTTAACGCTGCTGTGTTTCCTATGGTGCGTGTAGAGAACCGGAGACCCCTTTTACTGGAAATAAGGCATTCCATCTTAGTCCTCACGGATGACAACGCATCTGCATTTTGATTCGTAATCGAGGATACATGTAGGTGTCTATGGGCCACAGCAACCACTTACCATCAGGTAGACTGTGTGTACGTTTGTAACCCTTTCCTATTAAATAAAATCATCCACAATCTGAACCGATAATATTTTTTGCGATTTAACACATTTAAATCATCAATAATACAATCAAAAAAATTTTAAACACGCAATGAAACCCAGTATAATCCTAATATGTAAATTGTATTTATTTTTCAACATAATCGCCATATAAGCTAATATATATTAAATAGCGTTTTGCAAGTTGCTTATTTCCCTTGAAAAAATCGCTTGATCTTAGGACTCGAAAAAGGCCTCTACGACACACATCACCTCATCATCGCCGTTGAATTTTCTACCACGCAAGTGCTTTTTCAGGTCAGCAGAGAAAAGACTCGGAGCTTGGTCCGGAGAATATTATGGGTGCTACATCAACTAAAACCCAGCGGTTCGGATGGCAGCGCCTGCAACATCAGATCAATGTGCAGGGGCATTATCATGATGAAAAAGCACTTCAGTACAAAATTTTATTCAACGTTTAACCTTCAGTTCTGCGCATAGTTTTCTGATTAATGATGCATAATAATCTCCGGTTATTTTCTCTCTTTTACTTAAATAGTCGAACATAATTATACCTTCCGTGTCACAGAAGACAGATTACATTATTTTTTCAGTGGCGGCAGACACTTTGAACCTCTTTACTGGTGAGAAAGACGCTTTTCCACACCTTGCTTTGGTTTTTCATCTACAGGTCAAAACAGTATATGTTTCCATGTTTCATCTACGATTACAAAACGAGCGCTAAAATATTATGGGCCATCTTTATTATTGCTAAATTTAGAAAGAAAGAATTTTGAATTTTCTTTCTTTCTAGTATCTGTCAACAGTTCGAGAAACCCAGTGTGCTTTGAGTTAAAATAAACTGAATTATTCCAAACGAAAGCTATAAAATCTCAGCTTAATAGAGAATGGTCTCACGTCGATCTACCTTAACAATTTCTTCGATTTTTTGACGTTTTCTTGCGTAGCAGCCTTTTTGGCGGTTATTGCAGGTAGTACTGACTAAGCACTTCCGTAATAAGATTTCTGAATAATATGGAGCATTGACTGGCAAAGTAGACTGCAGTTCGTTATAAACACCTTTTGTAAAAAAAATTTAGGCAGAAATATTTAATAATCGCACTTTGTTCGAGATTCTTCCATTTTGAATACGAAACAAATTCCCTCCAAATTTAAAGTTTGAAAAAAAAATAGGTATAGCTTTTAATTTAGTGTTTTGTGGCCTTGGCTACCAATTAAATTAAAATTCTAAAAAAAAGTAGAACGTATTTCTATAATTTATTGATAAATGCCTTATTCCGAAAATCAGAGCGATGGGCATCATCATTGATCATCCTAGGTATAATACATCCAGAACTAAAGAATGATCAATGTTCACTAAAAATACGGAAAACAAGAGTGTGTGTACACATTTATTAAACCGCTACGTAGGTTTAAACCAGGCGTCGCTTTGTAAATATTTAACCGCTAATACAGCTTTACAGTTTAAAACAATGCGAAATATATTTATACGTCAATATACATATTACACTTACAAATATATACCATTAAAATTTAAACTGCGATGAAACGACTTGTTGTTATCACTATTTCCCTTAAAGAAGGTATGACATTTGACTTTATTTATTTACATTGCATCATTCCAACCTTTAACACATTGTTTAAGTTAAAATACTTTGTTGCTTGTTGCCTTTGAAATGCGATTTCCTTTTCTTTATTAGCCTGGCTACACTATGATAAAGCCCATTACTAATTGTGCCCACTGATATGGTAGCCTCAAAATATTCCCGTAATTAGCAGAAAGCATGATCGATATGCGCGTTGGTGTGCGCATAGTAGAACCGCAAGTAAAATTGGTCACAATACCTATTTAGTGCAATTTGGATGAATAATAACACAGCTTTTTTTGATCATTAATAATTTAATTGCTTCCAAAGTTAGCATTTGCAAAATTTGGCAACTCTATCATACACCCCAACGTGTTGGTATCACAATAAGAATGGTAAATAGTAAAACAAATTGATCAGGCATTGAATGTATTATAGACATCGCTACTGCACACATACAGTCCCTTTCAATGTTTGTGTTTTGACTTTTCTTTTTACTACCAATAAAATTAAGACAAGCTGACTAACCTTTCCTGCGTAAATAAGTCGACAGATTAGAAGTAAATTACAAAAAGGATAGAAGCCTAAAAGGTATCAAGGTATAAAATCGTATTATTTATACCGTCCGTTTGATAATCATAAACTTTTATTCAAAAATGATTATATTTTATTCGCGGCTCAGCCAGCGTGAAAACTAAATCTTAAATCACCTACATGTTCTTTCCTCTCTGTAACTTTAATTTACGGCTACGTTGTACGTTGCTAAACTAAGTTCAAATTCTTTTAGCCGTTTATGCGTAATTAAGCTACAAACATCTAAATATTTTAACAAAATTTGCCTTCTATGTATAATATATAATGAGAATGATGTCCTCATGCCGTTTATAAATAGCAAGAATTCGAACAATGTATGAATATAGGGCAAGCGCTCTCCTCCTGCCTTATATGTCGCTCGCTCATTAGCCAATGCGTAACCGATGAGAGACATAAGGCACGTAAGAACTTGATATGTGTCTTGAGATGGCATGTGTGAAATCTAACGTATGCAACAACTAATTATACCACTGTAACTTGTCATCGTTTCTGAACGGGATTTATACTAAGAAAATAATTAATATATGTTCTCACTTTTAAATCGATACACATTAAAAGAAAGACAAAATGAAATATATGTAGTATATGCGGCCTTATCCCTCTGGAAGCGTCTACTTCTAGATCATTAAGATTGAACTTAAATCTTAGTTTTATGCGATTTTACTTATTTCGGGAAGTTTGCTCTACTACAAAACTCTTTTCGATAGATTTTTTATATTTTTATTGCGATAAGTTCGCAATTATTATATTCGCAATTATGTTTTAATTTTAAAACAGGCAGTTATTTTTAAGAAAAGTCTCAAATACACAATTTTTTACGGAAAATATCTATATATATATATATATATATATATATATATATATATATATATATATCTATAATAATTATAAAGTACGAGTAGCGTATGACATAGCGGACGTAGTGTCACAGATCCTCTACACTTTCCACACGAAACACGAGAACACTAAGCCGCTATTTCACGTCGACAGGTCAAAATAATGCAATTAAAAATTTTCAAAGATTAAAATAGAAATATCACTCAGCTCATGTCGGGCCCCGCCGACTGAAACCGTGATTAAAGGTCAAATGGTCCGCCTTCACCGCATATTGGCGTGGCCATGAGTACGTGTTTGCACACATCCGCAGAAAGACAGCTCCTGAACCTTTTCTTCCTCACATACAAGTCACGCCTTCCACCGCGAACCGATTTCACCCGTAAAACGTATCCCTTTCCCCAAGAAAAACCCAGTAATTGTAAGCGCCATCATTCTTGACCCATGCGGGTGACTAGGCCTATGGCTCCCCTATCGACACTCCTCTCGTACGGTGCGACCTTCGCAAAGTCGCAGAGTCTGCGCGCGGAGTATAGGGTAGCGTGTCGCTTTGATAACACCCATCTTCTCCCACGACTCCATCTCGCTGCTGTGATAAGTGGAGATGTCACCCCTCTCAACATGCATTCGAAGTGGACTCGACAAAACCACTCAGGACAGCCACCGCAGGCCGACATTGGGCTATTCATGTGGGTTTCTCTCTATGTCTATCTCTCTTGTCTATTAAGACCGTGGAAGACCAAGCTACGGCTACTAAGCCACCGCGTGGTATCCCGTTCAGGGGGTAATCGGAGCCATATCTAGTTTTTAAATATTCGTGTTACCATCTTTGCAAAAAAGAGCTTACAATATTGTGAAGTCTTGCAATGCTTTGGAGCTTAACAATCAAAATGTTAATAAATAAAGCCGATGCCGATAAATTTTCCCATAGGTTTCACGATTAAATGCCAAATGTTTCTAGAGTAACAAGTCGCAATGATTGAAGCGCGTACGTGTTTCAGTGCCCATTTCCATTCTGAGCTCGAATTTCCCCATAAGTGCCAGAGAATTTATCATAAATCGGCGAGCGCTCGTTACAAACCTCTACGTAATAAAACAGGAACGCACAACACTCCTTGTATGGACCCATGACATGCTTTTTTGCTGCCAACTAGCTCCTTAATAGAAGCCTCTATATTTGAATAAAAGGAGAGTCTTGAATTTCAATAAGGTAGTGTAAATATATAATATTAATATTTACTTCGTTTTAAAATACTATTCCATTATAAGTTACTTTATAATGAAATACAATGAAAAATATATGGTAATCCAAAGAGAATTATCACATATTTTTAGAGAAATGTACATAATTTTCAAAAATTATAGGCGAATGTGGGATCATAATACTAATTCAATGAATTATTAATACAGTATGTATTGGGATGTAAGAGAGCTAAATCATTCTCCAATTGCCTTCATAACCTACTTGCAGTGTATTCTGATGGCATTCAGTCAAACTTCAGTATATCGTGTTTGGACTTATATACTTATTGAATATTATGACTGACTATCATTTGAGTTATGTGTTAAATTTTATATTGAGAAAGGGGGTCAAAAGCATATTAGCTTACGCATTCTTAAGCGTGAGGAAGCTAAATAATTGTGTGTCTCCTTGGCTGTACGCCTTGACAATGTGTCAAATAACAAAGAACCAACATTAGTTAGAATTTGAAATGCAAATACATTGCACCCACTCGCTCGTACAATATCATTACCCAATAGATTACTGAGTGACAATTATTATAGAGCATGTTTAAGCATCCGTAGTATGTACATATTTTTGACATTAAAATTGTACTTGTATTGATTATGATGACGTCATCAAGCTATATTTAAAACAATGTCAACTGCTTGGGATAAAATAAAATATCGTACGTTTTCATAACAACATGGAATTAAAAATATATTTTTGCCGAGGTTGAGGGATAGCTATGCTATAAAAATAAATTTAAAGCACATATACATCCTACTGCCGGGAAAAAGCTTCCTCATTGTAGAGTGACTAGTCCGCCGCACTTATTAGCGGACTTTACATCTCCTCGAAATGTCTTACCCGTCAGATATCCAAGTGCTACCAGCAGGAACCGAACCCAGGTTGCTCATGTATTGGTAAAATTACGGCGATCACTTTGACTTAAGCTACCATGGCTCTTTAATTATGAAATATTTTTATATTTATTTCTTTACATCAAGGAAGAAAAAAGCTAGAGCCAATTGCATTTTACAACAATGCTTTATAATTTGTAAATAAACATTTAATTAGATAAAATGCTGCGATATCCTTAATATTTTGAAACACTGGAGTTTCTAAATGTACAGGGTCTGTGGGAAATAGAGGGTGTTAAAGATGCAAGATAGATTCATTCATTGAGAATAAATGCTTCCGTACATTCCCTATCATCAGTAGTCCTTTCTAGTTTTGCAAAATATATAACTCTTGATTCCAAATTCCAGTTATGAAGTCCGCAGAAGAGGCTTGAATTAATCACGAAACAATTAATAGAAAAATATTTAACTTAATTTTTTTTATTCTTGCATTACCAATGTCATGTAAATATTATAAAGTATAAAAATATATGACTTAGAGCTGATTTTCAATAATAATTACTTATCGAGTAAATTTTAAACTGACTGAATATAAAATAGAAATAATGAACGAGCTATTAATACAAGTGTAATTTTTAATTTGTTTTATTTTTAATGTTGTATTTTATTCCATTAAAAATTGGCACTTACACAATATACAAACATTTTTTAACAAATGTTGTCATTAAATAAGCTTTTTAATCTTTGTTAGCTGCTTAACAAGACGGCCATACGTATGTAATCGCATTACTACAAATGGGCGAGAGTACCACTTTCAGAGGCTAAGCACTCGATCTATATTTTACAATGCATGAGTAACCCTGATTCAATCCTCGCCACCACTAATGAAATAGTTAATTGCAACTTTAAGATTCGATTTTCAACATGCAGCAAAATAAACTTCATTTGGTAGTCTGCATGTCAGAGAAACCGATTAAATCAAGGACATGTGATGTCTGTGGACATGCATAAGAGCAGCGTAGCGGACACTTCCCTGCTCTAAAACTCTTGCAGAAATAAGAAGTAACTTTAATTTTTAATAATTCTATATTTTTATAAAAGTATAATCAAATAAATGAACATCGTATTTTTATCCTTCAAACTGCTAATCATAAAATTGCAACACATAAAAATAATATCGTAGTCGATATTGTGGAAAAACTAAGGCATTGATTGAAAGAGTTATAAAAGAAACATATGAAAAAACTTAGTATGTGCAAGCTGAATTTAGAAAGGGAATGGGGTGAACGGATCAGGTATTTTCCACGCGCATGATCTTTCTTCTTCTTAAAAAAACGTTACCGCTATAACCGATTTTCTCCTGTATCGTGGGGGCAATTTACAAACATAAATTGCACAAGGACAAACATTCAGATACGGGACAATTATTTGTAAGCCATACAAATACTTATTCCGTGTGGAATTTGAACCCGCGATCCCCAGCGTAGCTCCTCATTGCTAAGCCACTGCGCCACGGTGCCGTCAAGTTTTTGACCCGAGAAGTTTTTGGCCAAAAACCAAAAAGTTTTTTCTGCATTCATAGACTTGGAAAAAGCTTATGACAGAGTGAACAGGAATATTTCATGGCAAACACTAAGACTCATTTGGGTTGAGCGCTGTGTTGTTACAGGCATTAAAATCTTTTTATAACACTCTAGTGCATGTGTTTAAATATCGGTTGGTATGGGTCTTTTTCCTATACACAATGTGACCAATAGTGTTATCAGGATTTTTCGGATGACTAAAACATCTATAAAAGCTAAAGAATTATTTGCCTCTAACTGCATTGTGAATTGTATTTTAGAGTTTATAGAGGTGATTCAAAAATGCAGTTACTTTGTCAGTTGGTAAAATTGTGAATGTGAGAAAGTTTAGCATCTGACAAAGTAACTGAATTTATAGACCACCTTAACTCCATAAACTCCACATTAAAATAGACGCAAATAATTCTTTAGCCTTCCTAGATATTCTAGTCATCCGAAATGCTGATAATGTATAAAAATACCCATACTAACTGAGATTTAAACGGTTAATCTCACCACCATTCTTCACTGTTAGCTAGGGTGGAAAATTTTTGGTTTTAGAGACCACAAAGGATCTGTGACATTAAAAAATCAGCCGCCGAACTTCAGCACGTCAAGCAAGTATTGCAAGACAATAAGCTTCGGGTACCGTGCAAATGTCACAGAGGCTGAGTGAAGTCGATCGAGCGTGCGTCTGCTGTACTACCATACGTTAGAGGACTCACAGACAAGATTGGCTACATCTTGAAGCGAGCCACCATTAAAACCTACTAGAAGCCGCCGAAGAAGATTATTCAATTTTTACCATCCGTGAAGTGTAATATCCCTCTACAAGATGCAGAAGTGTACAAGCTGGTTTGTGAATACATAGGACAAACAAATAGATCAATGCAACGTAAGTATTTATGCAACCCAAATAGAAGACAAAACATACAAATATCCCAATATAATAATAGTTAATACTCTTAAAGTCGATAAGTCGTCGAGTGCAACGAGTAGCTTAGGTGGCTAAAAATAAGAGCTTTATTGTTTTTAACCAGTTCGTTGCTGAACTGGTATATACCCCCTATGAAATAATAATTAGTTTATATATGATGCATACATAGTATGCTATAGAATACCATACTTTGATACCTTAGGAAACTGATTTATATATTACATTGCTATAAAACGGTCGATTATCCAGTAAGTGAATAGCTTTATCGATAATCAACACGCAATTGAATGCTTATTCTATCATAATAATATGTTTTAACTCGTATCAGTACTGTTTAGTCCGTGTTGACCTGATTTAGGACGAAAGCTTAACTATTGAAGTCATTCAGTAATGTCAGTTATTTGTAGCGTGAAAGTGATACTGATTGCCGATTCATTGTAAAGTGATGCAATGAATTTGCGTCTCTAACTAACCAAACACAAATCGACTATTATTGTTTACTAAGGCCGCTGTATTTATTAATTATATAAGATAAATATTATGCTTAATTCTTATTTAGGAACGTATATATTTTTATAACACAACAATGGTGTAACTTGATTATAACAATTTTAAGAAGAGCAAAAAGTGACTTGTTTTAAATATTAAATATTTCTCACATATTAATTTTATCTTGATTAAACGTTATTTAACGAATAAATTTATTTTTATTTTTTTAGGATAAGAGTTACAAACGAGCACACACTCCACCTGACGGAAAGTGGTCGTTATAGCCCGTAGACAAATTTTCTACATTAATCCTAAAATGCAGATGCGTTGTCACACAAGAGGGTTAAAATGAAATGCCTCGATTACAGTAATAGGGGTCTTCGGTTCTCTACACTCACCATACGAAACAATGCATTAAGCTGCTATTTTACGTTGAGTTTTACTCTGAGAGCGTAGTCCTTCTCCGGTCGAGCCGAACCATTCGTGCTACAACTATACTAGTAATATAGCTGTAGCATGGCTCTACCACGTAAGAAAAGGTTAAAAATGGTCTATGAATTTCGTATAATTACATAATTCTACTTTTTTGTGGTTCATCTCTTTTAAATTTACGAACAACTTTTTATTGCATAAATAATTGTAAAACCAAATTTGGTATCAAAACATATTCCTATCTTAGTGCTAACTATAGAAAACTAACTAGCAATTATTTACGTACCTCTTCCTTGTAAATTAAAAAAAAAACTATTACTCGTACTTTTTGCATTTACACCATTCTTGCGCAGCTTATTCAATACAATTCAAATAATTATGATTAAATGGCACTATATTGGCCGTTATAAAAACCACCAAATGGAACCTATTTACGTCATACATTTTTCACAGCCTAAAGTTATTTGCTTCAAAGTTTTAAATACTAATTTTGTATTATTTTAACAATATTTAAAAATAATGTTAAGTCAAATTATATTGGGCTGTTTCATAAGTCTAATAATACAAACAATACTAATATTGGACCTTTTCACAACGATTCCGATCGAAATGAATTTATTATCCTAGACTTAAACAAACAAATATCTTAGTACTTAAGCTGGAAAAAATGGAATTACATTAATAATGGTATTATATTACTATTAATAAAAACAATATTTTTTAGTTAATTTAGCAATATAATATGTAACTATCCACATCGCCAGCTTGATCAGGATTGAAGCTTCTGTAAATGGCTGTAGTGTTGTGTAGCAGGTGAAATTTCTAATTGTGTGAAAACCCTACAAACTACAACTAGAACAAGTAAGACTTAGGGATGCACTCTTATACGACGGGTAAATATGTCTTCTGATTCTTTATCCTTTTCACAAAATCTATAGCTAGAAATATGTATCATCTTTACGTCTCCTAAAAGTGAATAAGTAAATATAGATAAACAACAACAATAAAATACTATTCAAGTAAGCCGGAACAGGTCAACTAGTAGGCAAGCTTGCCTATGCCATCATTATTTTATTACAAAGCTATAATTTGCACTTACGTTAGAGGTTATCCTTTTGAAGATGTTTTTTTTAACGGTGGTAAACTTATAAAAGAATTTTTAATAAGAGCTATTTATAATAATCTATATTGAACAAAAAATGTTGCATTCTATTCTAAGCCTGCACCAACTGCAACATTTAAATAATATGCATAAGCTAACTTAGATAAAGAGATATCACAAAACAAAAAACACCCTGATTAAAAAAAGTCAAAAATTTTGTAAGGAAGTCGACACTTTTTTTTACATTACAAATATTTTTGTGCTTGGTAATTTCACTGGAAACAAAAAGCTGTTATAATTAAAATTTATTAAGTGAACTTAATATATAATTTAAAACAAAATCCAAACCAAGTGCATTACTTGCGTAATTGATTGGGCATCCAATCAATTATGCAAGTAATACACTTGGTTTGGAGCTTTTGTACGTATGTTTTGTTTGTGCATTTATTTCCCGTTGCCATGCGTCTCTACACTCACTGTACCCAGTTCATTAACTAAGCGCAACATGAAGAATATTATCTTAATTGCCAGAATTATAGGTAATTTACTTAAGAACATTAAATAATCCATTAATACCTCTCATTCGTTTTTAAATATTGTATTATGAGGCATTAAGTTCATAATACTAAATCTTGTTCTGATTGATAGTGACAAAAACATGTATGCGACGTACTAGTTTTGACTACGCTTTCATTGGAAATCAATGTCATTATACTTTTGAAGTATTTTTTAATTGTTTTTTAAGACCGGTAAAATATTTAAAGAAAAATTCTTATACACATTCATTTACACGAATTACACTGGGTCTTTCCTTCAGCTTTTAAAGATGAACTTACGGTATCTTGAGGACTTTCAGTGGTATACTTAGATTTTGATTTAAGTTTATTAATTATAGAACCCAGCAATATTCTCTATCTCTTCTCCATCTAAATCTAAATTTTATGTGGTGTGATAGCAGGAACGACCTTGAACATCTTCAGAGACAGACTTCCCAGAGCGAAATTAATCTTCAAAATTTGAAGGTAGGCCGGTTTAATTATGAAATCGGGACGTCAAAACCCTCAGTCCCCTCGAATCATCGGCGCTTTAAAGCACTCGAAATGTTGTAATTGAAATAAGTGAAAAATAAATAAAATTAAACGCGATGAAATCCGTAAATTATTTTTGTTAAAAATATTGTAAAAGTATAAAATATTTCGCACATTTTTCAAATAAAAAATCATATTTGTCCAGTCACGCTTTTGTTGTGTCAGGTTGCGATCTAAAATTATTTTCATTCATCCATCGATTTTCAGATGGGATCGATTTATTGAATTCTATCGTACCATTGACTTATACGGCAGGTATTTCAGGGTATTTCAAAGCCGAACAATTTTTTCATCAGACTAACAATTGACTAAACTCGTTGCTACTCAGTGAGTCGTATATAATACTCATAAGTATTACGTGTAATATAATGTAATCAAAAAGTTGCGACGGGCTTGTCTACATATCTAATACACGCCCTTTCTCTGTTCCCATTTAATATTTACTTTCGTCTGCGACAGCGAAGACAATTATTGCAAAACAAAATGACATCAATCCATCTGTAATATAATAATTCTGTTCCAACCATAATTATATTGATTATCATTACCACACAGTCAAAGGCATAAGCGATATGATTTAATTTTTTTTGTAATTTTTATTATTAATTATTATTTTATTATTTATATTTATATTTTTATATAATTAATTTTAAAACGGTACAAATTATGGAATAAAAATAGGTTTAAATTTTTACTTACAGTACTTTAATAGTCAACACTTACACCTTAATCTTATGAGAATAATCATGAAGGGAAGGGAGGGAAGAGAATAATCATAAGGGAAGGGAGTTCTTCCCGCCACGTCTCTGTTTCAGAGGTGCTTAAAGTTCGAGGCAAAGGCAAAAAATAAGCCGAGACAAAGAAACTATTTGAAAACATTTCTTTTAAAGTTTTTATTGTTCATGCAAGCCAGCCCTAATTGTTTTACCTGTTTTTAAATTATTTATTACTCTATGCCTGAAGGAAGCCTATTTTCAGCAGTATAAACTTATAAAGATTTGCAATGTATGTATGGAACTTTAAAGAAAAAGATATTGAATTAGATAATGCTTTTCTCGGTCTTAGTTTTACTTATTTCATAATCTTAGTAACCTAAGAAAGGTTACAGTAGGTAAAGGTTATGAATTAATGTTTTTGGTATTTTTATTTTAAAACAATTTACGTTACCTTAATAACCTTAAATACCTTAATAACTGAAATTTCAAATTCAAAAATAGATTCTTTTTCAAGTTGATCTCTTAAACATCAACGGTCTAAAACACGCTTAAAAATGGTCAAGGCAAAAATAATAAATTAGAATAGTTATTTTACTGAAAACAAATTGTAAACTTAAATAAAATATATGCGAACTGCAATATTTTTCAACAAAATACCAACTGCAGTTATTTCGCATTTTATGTATAATTTATTTCAATGATGTGTCACTTTAATATTCTTCATGTGATTAGTGGTCATCTAATACCTGCAATCATTATGTCACGTAAATATGGAACGGCATCATAAATTTCATAGGACAAGGTTAACTCGTCAATTCTATATAACGATAAGTTCGTTTTAAATGCCTTAACCTTTAAGAGCCAACAGGAAATTTTTACAAAACAGCTTTCAAAATATTATTATATCAACAATATGAAAATTTTGTAGATTTAGTCCACGTACTCAAAGAATACAAAGTATTACGTACGCAACAGAAAAGGATGTAAAAACTGTTATTACAGAAATGTTAATAATGATACATTGTTTTTGAAGACATCCTTTTTATCTTTTACGGATTTTAATATTGAAAACAGTTGTTAAGAAAAACAACCTATAGATAATAACTCAGCATTGTACAGATACTGTAATATAATATTTTCAATAAAATGCTCATGAAAGTTACATGTGAAAAGCATCAGTACATTAATAGGCTAGTTAAAAAAACAATTAACCTGTTTATATATTACCTAAGTACAAAACTTTTATGGTATGCAGAAAATAGATTATGTATTACCGTTTATCTGTCATAAATTAGCTAAGGAAATCTTATACCTTATCAACCCATTATATTTAATAAAAAGTTAAACTATACTAAAAATATTATTTAATTATACAACAACATCACGCTTTAGGTGGCTAAATGCCACAGTTTAACCCATGTGGTATGTCCTAATCTTAATATATATAAAATACATGTCACGTTGTTTGTCCCCGATGGACTCCTAAACTACTTAACCGATTTTAATCAAATTGGCACACCGTGTGGAGTTTGGCCCAATTTGAGAGATAGGATAGGTAGTTTTTTGCCCATGAGTGATCCACAATTTTTTGCGAATTTAAGGATTTTTAATAGGACATAACAAAGGGTCGTCGAAAAGGTCAGAACAACGTCTGCCTGACAAGCTAGTATATTATATAAATATATCAATAGGTAATGAATGGGTGGTATGTTTTGAACAGCAAAAAAAGAAAACTGTGAGATAATTATACCTTAAGGGGAAATATAACCTCAAATGGCTTAGGAAGATCCTCCGGTACACCGAAAGTATTGTAGCATTAATTTTGAAATAAATATGTGGTAAAGTTGAGAGAAAGAGTTAGACAAAAACACGATTCCGTAAAATTTTCTCGATAGAAAAAAAATCCAAAGTTACCTCCAAACTGAACAATAAACCACTGTTATTCATAAAATACTTTAAATAAGATCATGAAACTTTGCATACTAACTGAACTAACTATAAAGCAGGGCTTATGTTTTTTATTTTTTTAAATTACCATTATTTTCACTGTAAAAAGAAATTACCTAAACTATCGGCGTCCTGAAGCTTGGAACCGGGTGGCAGGAAACACGGTATAACGGAGGATCTTGTTAAGCCATTTGAGGTTATATTTCCCCGTAAAGTTTTTAAATAGAAATACAACCACATCACTTTTTTCTGCAGACATACTCACATTTAGCAGCCGCATCAACTATCGCAGTCCCACATGTCTAACCCCATTGACGCTGCTGCTGTGAGTCTAGGTATTTTACGTCTAGCGCAAGCGATGGTTGAACCACCGTGTACCGGTGGTTCAACCATCGCTTGTACCACCGGAGTCCGAAATTTTTTCTGATATTTCCCACAGTTGCCCTTTATACCTAAGGAATGATATCAGGTGATGAATTTTGTTAGGCAACCGTCATGGGGCAAATTTTCTGATCTGGTTATGTTTTTTTATATTATAGGATAAGGGTGACAAACAAGCACACAGTCCATCTGATGGTAAGTGGATACGGTGGCCCATAAACATCCACATTTAACCCGGATTAAAAATCAAAATGCAGATGCGTTTTCACCCTAGAGGACTAAGATGGAATGTCTCGATTCCAGTAAAACGGATCTCCGGTTCCCTTCACCCACCATACGAAACAGAGCAGCATTACTCCTTTTTTTTTTTTATAGAAGAGGGGGCAAACGAGCATGCGGCTCACCTGATGTTAAGTGACTACCGCCGCCCATGATCAACCGCAACACCAGGAGAATTGCGGGTGCGTTGCCGGCCCTTTAGAAAGGAGTAAGCTCTTTTCTTGAAGGTCCCCAGGTCGTATCGGTCCGGAAAAATCGCCGGTGATAAACTATTCCACAGAGAGGTTGTACGTGGAAGAAAACTCCTTGTGAAACGTACAGTGGTGGACCGCCAAGCATCCAGATGGTGTGGATGGTATCGGGATGTTTGCCGTGTTGTGCGTTCACGAAATTTGGCGGCTGGGATTAATGCGAACAATTCCTCAGAGCACTCCCCGTGATACATGCGATAAAATACGCAAAGAGATGCAACATCTCTTCGCAACGCCAGTGAATCGAGCCGATCGGAAAGCACTCGGTCGTCGACGATTCGAGCCGCTCTGCGCTGGATGCGGTCAAGTGGAAGGAGCTGGTACTGGGGAGCCCCAGCCCAGAGATGGGAACAGTATTCCATGTGCGGCCGAACCTGCGCCTTGTAAAGTTGCAGGCGGTGTGCCGGCATGAAATACTGTCCCGCTCTGCTGAGCATGCCAAGCTTTTTAGAGGCCAATTTGGCCTTCCCTTCCAAGTGACCACGAAACTGCACGTCACTCGATATGTCGACGCCGAGGATTCCGATACTGGCTGAGGCAACAAGGGGAGTGCCTTGAAACTGAGGGGATACGACAAAGGGGTTCTTTTTAGCGGTTAACGCGCAAACTTGTGTCTTCTGGGGGTTAAACTGGACTAGATTTAGTCGTCCCCAATTCGAGACTCTGTTCAGCAAAGACTCGACTTCAGACACAAGTTTGTCCCGGCACTCGGAGACGTTTTCCTGAGAAATATTGGCTCGGCCGGTGTAAAGAGCATCACCAGTGCTGTCATCTGCATAGCAATGAATGTTACGGGTATGCAACATATCATTGATATGCAGAAGAAACAGCGTTGGCGATAGCACGCAGCCCTGTGGAACACCAGCATTAATAGGCTTGCAATCGGAGCTTGCACCGTCTACAACGACCTTGATGCTCCGATCTGCAAGAAAGCTGGAGATCCAATCGCACAATTTCTCGGGAAGCCCATAGGAAGGGAGCTTCGAAAGAAGCGCTTTGTGCCAAACCCGATCGAAGGCCTTCGCAATGTCCAAACTAACGGCCAATGCCTCCCCCTTGAACTCTACTGCCTCCGCCCATCTGTGAGTGAGGTAGACCAGAAGATCACCAGCTGACCGACCACGGCGAAAACCGTATTGGCGGTCACTAATCAGCTGGTAATCCTCAAGGTACCTCATGAGCTGGCAGTTTACAATGGACTCCATTGTTTTGGAGAACAAGGAGATGATGGCGATTGGCCGGTAGTTGGACGGGTCTGAGCGGTCGCCTTTTTTAGGGATCGGGTGGACGAAAGCCGTCTTCCATGATTTTGGGACTACGCCTAGGGAGTAGGAGTACCGGAAAAGACGCGTTAAAACCGGTGTCAACTCTGGAGCACACGTCCTCAGCACAATTGGGGGGATTCCGTCAGGCCCACTCGACTTGAGGATGTCCAGGGAGAGGAGTGCTTGGCGAACCGAGCGCTGTGTGAACTGCACTTCCGGCATGGAGCACTCACACCACGGGATGGTCGGCGGCGTACTCCCCCCGTCATCGAGAGTCGAGTTAGACGCAAAGAAGGAGCCTAGAAGATCGGCTTTCTCCTTTGCAGTATGGGCCAGTGAGTCGTCCTCCCTGTGCAGAGATGGAAGAGATGGCTGACAGAAATTCCCCTGGACAGCCTTGGCGAGAGACCAGAATGCACGGGTTCCAGAAGGAAGGCGAACTAGTTTCTCGCCAATTCTGCCTATGTGCTCTGACTTTGCCTTGGCAATGACTCTTTTGAAGGACCTAGAGGCGGAATTATACTTCTTTTTTATAGCGCTGGTGTTTACATCGCGGGACGCTGATGCATCAACCCAGGCTTGATAGCACTCCTGCTTATAGCATGATGCTATTTTAGAGGAGCGACCAAACCATGGCTGAGATTTGCCTCCAATGGGCACCACAGAGGAAGGAATAAAAAGTTCCATACCCTGAAGTACCACATCAGTAACAGAATCCGCAACAACGTTGGGATCATCCGGCGAGAAGCAAACCCGCCCCCAAGGGTAGGATGCAAAGAAAGACCGCATCCCATCCCAATCGGCTGACCTATAGTGCCAAACACGGCGGCGGCCTGCAGAATGCAACCGCGATTTCAGCGTGAGTGGCACAACACTCCGGACCAGACAATGGTCCGAGGAGCCTAAAGGGGCGTCGACGGAAATCTGATATCCGTCCGGGTGAGAGGTCAGCAGAAGGTCCAACAGGGAAGGTGCATGATCCTCCACATCTGGAATCCGCGTAGGCGAAGTAACCAGTTGTGTCAGACCATATGCCAAGGCAAAATCATGAACAGATCTCCCCGCATGATCGGTTAAACGTGAACCAAGCCATTCGGCGTGATGGGCGTTAAAGTCGCCGAGGATCACGATCTCTGCGGAGGGGATCTGCTGTAGCAAAGAATCTGCAGCCATTTGGACGTGGTCGAAGAGTCGGTCTGTTTCGGCATTACCGCTATGGGACCTATAGAGGCACCCGTAGACGCGCGGATGGTCGTCGCTGTCTACGCGTAGCCAAAGGATGGACAGGTCCGAACCTTCAAGTCTGCCGAGGCGTCGAGAACAGATGTCCTCTCTGACGTAAACGCAAACTCCAGCCCGAGGCACAAAGCACTCATGACAGCCCTTCACAAGTCCACTGCTGAAAATAGGCCTCTTCCAAGGAATGCCCAGCATGGTCCTGAGCCACATGCATTCATCGACTTCCTGCATGTATTACAGGTCAAGTTGTCACGCCATTTAGTGGGGAGTTGCCCCACAGTTCACCTACCGGTACGAGGCTATAAAAGAACACATAGCTGACGTGAAGCATCAACGTTCCGGGAAGTCTGCAGCTTGCGATCATATCCTAGATGGCCCCAACCATTACATCAGATTTAATAGACCACAAATCCTCGCGAAAGAACATCTATTCCTACCAAGGATGATACGTGAGGCTATTGAAATTAAAAAACATCCTAATTTCAATAGAGAAGGAGGCTGGGTGCTACCACCTGCTTGGGATCCTATGATTAATAAAATTAAAACTAAACCCAAGCATACCCCTGCAAGACTTCAAAACACAGTTAGTTCATTCTGCATAGATCGGACTAAAGACAATATTTAAAAAAGCTGAAGGTACTCCGTGTTAACTTTGACATCGGGACGTCAGTCACCTCAGTCCCCCGTGTCCATGGGTGCTGGAAAGCACCCGAAACGTCGGGTATTAAAAATAAAATAAATAAAATGCGATAAAATCCGTAAAAGTAGTTTTAATCAAAGACTGTAACAACTGTTTTAAGTTTGTTATGATTATTATTTTCACCGTACATCTACCTACCACCCTACCCACTAAATAGCTACAAAAAACCTCAATATGAAACAACTACACATAATTATTAAACGGACCTAAGTTTTATACGTTTATATTATATACTATGCAGTCATAAATAATAATTATTTGTACCATACCTCGGCTGAAAGTTTAAAGTCATTTAGAGACCTTTATGAAACAAATTATAAAATCACGATTTACGCCATATTTTTTGCCATCACACAGTAGTTATAAAGTCAATATAAAAAGCTTCCAAACTAAGATTGTATCTTATTGTTTTATGTATGCTAGGTATAGTAATTTATTTTATCGTCAATATCGAACTCTAAACGAATTTTTCGATATGATTTATATATATTTTTATAGATAATTAGCATAGGCATTGAGCATGCGGCTCACCTGATGGTAAGTTACTCCTGCCGCCAATAAACAACTGCAACACTAAGGGAATGATCAAGGATCTCCTAGGTGTGCGTCGCTTGCAGTATACAGTGGCTGCAAATGACCGCCGGTACGACATACTCCGCCGAACGTTGAGTCCCGTGATTCCGTGAGGCGTCGAGGTCACCGGCCCCTAGGTGATTCTTGGCACTTTATGCGTTTCGTGCATCCTGTGCCTAGTCGCGTGTAAAGTGCCACCGTCGCACTTCCCCCAACCCTTTTGTTGACAAAAGGGGTAGGCAGTGCCCATAGTGAAGATAGTCACCTATATAATCTCACCATCTTATAGATAGGGCCACGTAGAGAGCAACCGACAAGTTAGGTCACACCTATCATGTCGGGTAAGGACAAGGGGGAACCACCCCCCAAGTCTAAATTACCGCCGGATAAGAAAGGAGTGTTGGAGAGACCTCTAGTAATTAGGGATATAATGAACCCGGAGCGCACCAGAACGGTGCCAGCGTTCTCCCATATCCCTATGCGGAAACCCGTCTCGCCGCGGAAAGAGCCCGCTACGAGCGTCACGCTCACGCCAGCCGTGTCTGAGTACACGGTAAGGCAGGAACCGTCGCCCCAGCAACAGCGGGCCAAGAAAACGGCCAGACGCCACACACCACCGGAGACCGAAGCCTCTCTATTTGAGAAGAGGCAATGGATAGGCTCCCAGCTGTCGTCTGACGAAGCTCCATCCTCATCTGAAGATGAAAGGTACCACCAGGTGGTGACAACGAAGAAGGTGCTTAGATCACCGCCGAAGTCGCCTTCTCCACCACAACCCCCCCCCCTCGCTCTATATCACCAGATCGACGTAGCCGAGATTCGGCTCAGTATGAGCAGGGGGGCGAAGAGTCCTTCAGCTGGGGGTCAACCACCTATGCAACCCTGGCTGCATCCGCTGGCCGATCATCGCCAGTGGCAACTACAAACCCGTCCGGGCTTCCGCAGGACGATGGTCAACGACCATCTACCAGCTATGCCCATATGGTAGCTGCACCAGCAGTGCCACGACCACAACCGGTGGCAGCGCCTAATGAGAAGCCTGCCGACCAGGAAAAAGCAAGATATCCACCAATAGTAGCTGAATGCCTACCGGACTGGACGAGGCATTTTAAGGCGCTCAACAGAATGTTGGGCCACCCTCTGAATGCCCGTCCGTTCGGGAAAGGCGTACGGTTCACGCCGCAAAGCGCTAACGAGTTCCGTACAGTTCAGCGTTATATGGTGGAGCTGAGCAAGGAAACACCAACCCTGTCCTGGTATTGCTATACCCCGGAGGAGGATAAGCCCACTAAGGTGGGCATCCGGGGGCTACCTATGGGCACGGACACCAAGGCAATAGAGGAGGCCATAAGGGCAAAAGGCTTCCCTATCAAGTATGTCAAGGCAATTCCACAACGTAGAGGCAGACCTGGCTGCATCTACTTTGCCCAGTTAGACCACCTGAGCCTGGAGCAGCTCCAGAACTTATACAACATCGACGAACTCCTCTTTATGAGAGGGGTCGTCATCGAGGCCTGGCAAAGGAAGGCTGGACCGGCTCAATGCCACAGATGCCAGGCCTTCGGGCATGCCTCTGCCAACTGCTTCAGGCCAGTGAGGTGTGTGCGCTGTGCCGGGGAGCACATAGCAAGCCTTTGCCCTAGGGGTAGGGAAGAGGAACCCAAATGTGCCAACTGTGGCAAGAACCACACGGCAACGACCGCCGCTGCCCAGTCCTGAGGAGGACTGCAAGAAGACAGGGGATAACCTTACCGGGGCTACTCCCGGAGGACCCGAAAAGGATCCCCCAGAGTCGCCCTAAAGCCATTACCATCCAAAATGACGGGTGGGCTACCATCACGGGAAAGGGCAGACAACCAGCCCCCCCCCCACCCGTACCACACAAGGAAACGGTGGAACCCGAACAAGAAAGGGCAACCACCGGGGCGACTCTGCAACCTCCCGCCAACCCTGCCACAGAACGGCAGCCCTCAAAAAAGAGGAGGCGGGAGAGAATCAGAAAGAAGTCGCAGCCTCCTCGGGCTGTTACCTCTACCCCGACACCTGGACCAATAGCCCCTCAGGCGCAGGTTACAAAGGAGACTACCAAAAAGGGCGTGGGTAGAGTGCAGGAGAGGGCTCCACCCGAAGAGAGAGCCCGACCCACACACAGAGCGCGCTCTACCCATAAGCAAGAAGTCCAACGCCCGAGACCAGCACCAACGCCTTCAGATAGGGCACCACCGACGGCCGGCCTCGAAACAGTCGATGCAATCCAGCGCCTAGTTGGTATTGCCATCGAGGTCGGCACACAAGTCCTGGCCGACATCAGAGCCGGGACTGACCCAATAACAGCTATTATGAAGGCGCTGGCAAACCTCCTGGCCCGACACTATGGAGGAGAATAACCTGCGCCTAATGTACTGGAACCCGGACGGAATACAGCAGAAGCTGCAGGAACTCCGCACTGTCGCCCAGCAACAGGACATACACATTATACTGCTGGGCGAAACAATATTGAATCCAAAGACGCGCATAAAGCTGCCAAATTTCCATATTTATAGAAGGGACGAGGTCACTTCTCGAGGGGCCGCCTACAGAGGGACGGCGGTTCTAGTGAGGAGGGACATCGTCCATCAAGAGCTGGAACTACCATCCTACCAGACAATGCGCTCAATCGGCATAAGAATGGAGGCGGCGGGCGAGGAACTAAGGATATATGCAGCATGCCGCCCGCCAGGGACTCCATTCTGCTCCTCAGACATCCGGACGGTGATGGAAGGCGATGCACCTGTAATCATCGCCGGGGACCTAAACGCAAAACACCCGGCGTGGGGGTCCAGAGTGATCACCCCACCGGGTCGTGAACTATATGAAGATGCTGAGAAGAACCAGTATGACGTTTTAGGTCCCGAGGAACCAACACACGTTCCTACCGACCCAAGGAGGCACCCGGATGTATTAGACATCGTGCTCACTAGGAACGTCAACTATCCGATAGTGGTAGAAGTGCTGTACGACCTCCCTTCACAGCACCTCCCGTTACTGATAACCCTTGGCCTAAAGGCAGTGACTACGCCGCCTAGAGCTTTTAAAACCCGTGTCGACTGGAGGTTCTACTGTCAACACCTTCAGCAGAGACCTCCAGCACACCAACCAATAAGCACAGCGGACGACGTAGAGGCCGCTGCGACTAGAATCACCAATAACATCAAGGAAGCCCTCCACGCGGCTTCTACTGTCGTCCCGATTACAGCTAGGCGAGACGATCTGCCGCGTGAGATATGCGTGCAGATCAAGCGCAAAAGAGCGCTGAGAAAGCTCTGGGCGCGTACTCGCTGTCCCAGGATCAAAACACAGTTGAACACCCTAACGGAGGAACTGTCGGTGTTAGTCCAAGCCTTCAGAGGAGACGCCTGGGATCGGCGCATCCAGAAGGCGGAAGAGAAAGATGTGTCGCTTTACAGACTAAACCGGCAGTTGACCAAATCCAAACCTCCCGTTTGCCCGTTGACTGATAACACGGGCAAACGATGTTACGATGCCAAGGGCAGAGCGGATATCCTAGTCGAGCACTTCGAGGAGCAATTTATGCCGAACACAGCAAGTGCGGAGTTCATGGAGCTTCATGCCCGGAAGGAAAGTTGCGTACAGGAGTTCCTGTCGTCGCCCGCGCCACCTCTTGCAGGAGACTGGTTCATCTCCCCCGCAGAATTGCGGAGGACTATAACCTGCCTGCAACCGAGGAAGGCGCCGGGGCACGACGGGATTACCAACGCTGCACTCCGACAGCTGCCCAATAGAGTCATAGTAGAGCTTGGTCGACTCTACAATGGGATATTGCGGACATCCGACTTCCCGGAGGACTGGAAAAAAGGCAAAATCATCGTCTTGCCTAAACCCGGGAAGGACAGGCGTAGAGCTGCCAACTACAGGCCGATCACGCTATTACCACATATAGCTAAACTGTTCGAAAGATTGCTGCTAAGACGTCTCCGTCCGTGCATCCAACTTCGGGCGGAGCAGCACGGATTCAGGAGGGGTCACTCCACAGTTACACAACTGACTAGAGTGCTGCACCTGCTTGCGGCAGAGTACAATCGTGGCCGCATATCGTTGGGCGTCTTTCTCGGTATCGAGAAGGCGTTCGACCGGGTGTGGCACGTAGGACTATTATATAAGCTGGAACAACAGACCAGTGTCCCTCCTGCTATACTGCGGTTAATAGCGTCTTTCCTGGAAGACAGGAAGTTCTACGTCTGCGTAGAGGACGCCGAATCCGCAACAAGATCCATCAAAGCCGGCGTTCCACAGGGCAGCTGTTTGTCTCCAGTCCTGTACGCGGCTTACACCAACGATATACCTACACTGGCAGGCAGGCTTCAAGAGTGGGAGGACGACGTTGAGCTGGCGCTATTTGCGGACGATAGCGCCTATTTCACTTCGTCCAGAAGAGCCCACATAGCCACTGCCAAGATGCAGCGTCTGCTGGACCTGCTGCCACCATGGCTGGATGAGTGGGGGATGGTCGTCAACGTTGGTAAGACGACCGCTCTGCTCACTCGCCGTCTCAGGACTCTCTCTCTCTTTCCACCTCCGCTGACCCTCAACGGCCAGGAGATTGCGTACCAGAAGGCTGTAACCTACCTTGGGTGCAGGATCGACAGGACGCTGCGCATGACAGCGCACGTCGACTTCGTCGTCCGCCGGACCCGATGTGCGCGGGCGACGCTCTTGCCGGTCCTGGCATCCAAGCTGCCAACACGAACCAAGCTCCGGATATACAAGATGTATATCCGGACCATCATTACTTACGCTGCACCGGCCTGGTACGCACTTCTGAGCGACCCTCTGAGGCGGCGACTACAGGCCCAGCAGAATCTGACACTAAGAACGATCGTCGGAGCAGGTCGCTACGTCCGGAATGACGTGATAGCGGCCAACTTGAAGGTCGAGAGTATCCACGACTTTGTGGCCCGGTTAGCGCGCGACATGTTTGACCGTGCCGATAACGGGCCACACGAACACCTAAACGGCTTTGCGCCGTTGCACACCCGGCCACCGGACGGGCGACCTCTTCCAAGAGAACTCGTCTCTATATGTGATTAGAGAGTTGAGTAACAACCCTCAATGCCGCTGAAAGGCCAACTCAGACTACCTCTATAGATTATCTCCTTTTCCAGTAGTCGGTGAACTACGGGAAAATTTTTCTTATCCGGCTACATTAACAAATTAATGTAGCAACAACCATGCCAAGATAGGCTAAATAATGACTGCCCCATAGTAATGGGGTATGATGACATCCGGGTAATGGGGTATACCCCGGGGCCCGATACCTACACGTACCTAGGTGCGTGCAGAAGACAATTAACCAAGGGAATCACAGCGCATTTCCAGCTTTAAAAAAAAGTGGGCTCTTTTTTGAAAGTCTCTTAGTCGTATCAGACCGCAAAAATCGCTGGTGGTAGATGATTCTAAAAAAATCGTGCGAAGAAGAAAGCTCCTAGTTAATCGCACAGTGGTGGACTGCCAGTAATCCAAATGGTGTGGATGGCAACGTGAAATTTGTCGCGATGGTGGAAGGTGGTGGCATGAATAATCTGCATAATTATTACTCTGAGCACTCCCTGTGATAGATTCCATAGAAAATGCAAAGAGATGTAACATCTGTGAAGAGATTTTTTCAGCGCCATGGAATCGAGCCGATGAGAAAGGACGTGGTCATCGATGACTCAAAGTGCTCTTCGCTGGATGCGGTCAAGTGGAAGGATCTGACACTGAGGTGCATAACCCAGAGATGAGAACAGTAATCCATGTGAGACCAAATTTGCGATTTGTAAAGTTGCAAGCGCTGTGCGGCATGAAATACTGTCTCGCTCTACTAAGCATGCCAAGCTTTTTAGAGGCCAATTTAGCCTTCCTTTCTAAGTGACCACGGAACTGAACGTTACTCGATACATAGACGTCAAAGATGTCGATGGTGAGCGAGGCAAATTTAGCGCTATAACAAACCCTAAATAACAAAGTTTGGTTGCACTCGTAGAATAAAATTTACTTCGAGCGGTTATTTAAATACTACTTGCTACTAGAAGAGCTGTGCCATATACAGACGGTGTAAGAACATCCACTACCCCATATGAGCCCGTGGGTGTCGTAAAAGGCGACAGAGGGAGACAAATCAGGAGATGGGCAGCAGCATCTTCCCAATAATGACTAAAATAAAAAACTGCGGTTTCCAACTCACTTGTCAAGCATGGCAACTATGGGAAATATATCTTTTGAGGCAATCCATGGGGGAGGCCTATCTTCAACAGAGGACTTTAATAGGACGGTAACAGTAACGACTAGTACGAGACAAATGTTCAAAATATTAATATTTAATATGTCCTTTAATCGATGTTTACTAAATATCAGGCGATTCTCAAAAGCTCTGGTTTCCTAGGATTGCGGTGACGCTACATGACGGTTATAATTAATCGGTGAATGACGTCACTATAACGTCTATAATATACTCTGGCCGCAAAAAAGCGGGCGTCTTTCCGGTGACCATCTGTGGAAAGTACCACTGCGGCCATTATCAAAATAATTTCCATTCAACTATACCATCGCCAAAAGATCAACAACTTTAAACAAAAAAAACAGTGACCAATATGTATTAAATTGGATTGAATGAATTTTCCAAACTCCGTGGGAGCGGTTGATGATAAATGTATAATAATACGAGTATTGCAGTCTCCCATCGCAGTAGATCATTATATTATAACTACGAGTACTAGGATTTATTCAACAGTAGACGCAGGTATTTAACTAAAAAATAAACAAGTGGTAAAATCGTAGACAGAAAAACCTATAGACAAATTGACGCCTTCTTTCGCATTCGCACACGAAAAAGATAGATTTATGCATACTTCTTGCATAGAAATGAGGCAGAGAGCGGTGTGATTGTTTGTCCATTTCTCCGTGCCGGTTTTTTTGTTTAGCAAACTACACTTTGCTAAAAAACTTTGACAGTTCGTAGCGATCTAAGGAGTTTACAAGTTGGTTTAAGTGAGAAAAAAAGTGTTTTATGAGCTTAAGATTGGTGAATCTTTTTCAGTTCAGTTCTTAGAACAATTAAAAATTTTATCAAAATAATTTTAAAAGTCAAAAAGATTATTGTATAACCTAAAACTACGTTATAGTCTTTTCTCACTCTAGGCCACGCTTACCATTAGTCTATAGGTTTTTCTGTCTACGGGTAAAATTAAAAAAAAATGTACAACTGACTTCAATATAAATAAAATTTGAACATCATCAATGTAATTGAAGTCAATTAAATACGCATTATTAAGAGAAAAACTACTGGTCAGATCTTTATCAAATTTATATGAGAAGCACCAAGTTTCAATTAAAAAAGAATCATCAAAAGCGATTTACCTAGACAAAATTTCTGAGGTAACACACACAAAAAAAAATACACTCTAATTGAGAGCGTCCTCCTTTTTTTGAAGTCGAAAGAAAAGGCCAACAGAAAGAAATTATTCATTAAATATACTAGCACCGAAAGCTCTACCCAGAATAAATAATGTGATGCCACATGCTTTAGTGGAAGTCAAGCTCTCCACAAAAACTTTATGATACCCTATCCAAGATAGCAATCTATACTTAATTCATCAAAAGGCATTTACATAAATCTTCCGATTAACAGGAACTAAAATAACTTCTGGAAATACGTTTGGGATTGTATATTTTATGGTTACTTCGAATTATTTTTTGTGCCCATTGCTACTGCTCCAGTAGCGACAGACATACTGGCAGTGTGTGGGTGTATTTTATATAACATTCTACAGGAAACAAAACTATTGTAACCAGGTCAAAGAAATGTTGATTTCCTCCTTTATAACCTAATAAAAATTGAATACCTCTGAAAAATTACAGTGCCCGAGTACAAATGAATCTAACTTGACCGAGGGCTATTGAGTGACAACTCAATTATAATTTAGACTACTATATGTACGTAGCTATTTAAGTATAATACTGTCACTTGAAATGTAAATAATTGTCGTTACCTTCAGTGAATTCTGTTTTAATTAGGCTTGCCTATATTCCTTACTTTTCATATTGTAAATAGCTTCATGATTGCGCACAAAATCCATTCAAATATCGTTGTCTTCGCTGCTCCAGTTCCAGTTGGAACTCATTTTGTTTATCGTTACAGGTCAACGGCTATCGAAAAAACGTTCGTGAACTGTTCGGCACCGTCAATATGGCCGTCATGCAAATAGCAGCAAACTTTTTGATGTTAATGCATTTAATACCGCTCTCTAGAAAATCACGCATTTTGTTTACATAAACAATGTTAAACTACCGTCGTTCACCTCTTTATTAAGACGGTCATGTAGCGACACCGCAATGCTAGGAAACCACAGCCACCTGCTAGACTGATAAGCTTAAAGCAATTATTTCTAATGATTTCTCATATTTATGCGAAAACTATGCATTGTATGAAACGAGTTTCATACTGATTTTATCGCGTTTTAGTAACGTGTTTTGATATTTCCGAGGTTTCGAGTTCTTTACAGAAATAACTTCAATATAGAAGATGGTTGACGATAGTACTCTATCTGCTTGGGATCCTAAATATACACAATATCTACACACATATAAACAAAATCCATTTTATTTATATGTGTATAGATAGGATCCCAACTATCTGTGCGTAATATTGAAATAACTGGCTTCTATCCAAGTTCCTAATATTACTGTTTTTGTCCTAATAATATCATTTTTTTAAATAATTTTGTCTGCCTGTGTGTGTTTATCTTTGAAATGGCTGAACTGAGCGAGCGTGATAAAATTACTAACAGGTAGGGAGAAATGCCAAGAAGAATCTAGGCTATATTTTATCCGAAAACTTAGTTTTTTTTTAAATTAAATAAAAACCGTTGCGTTTTTGGTTATATACAATTTAAATAAGGTTACATTAGCAGATCCTATCCACGCAATGTCAGGGAGGGTTGATAGTAAATAATTAAACGAAATTTCAACAAATCACACCACTATAAGTTTATTATCCTCTCGTCTGTACAAACGCCATATTCTGGCGTCTCAAATAATATGCGCATCTGTCAAACGCCATAATATGGTGTCGAGTAATAGCAAACTATTTGTAACATATATATGATATATATATAACATACATTAATGTAACATATATATATATCGGTTATGCATAATCTGATAGCTTATTAATAACGTTTCCATTGATATATGATTTCAATATACTTACTTAGTATATATATATATATATATATATATATATATATATATATATATATATATATATATATATATATATATACACACACATTAATACTTAGTGTACTTGTTATATACTAAAGTAGAAAGTGCTCGACAGATGCGCCATATTGGCCAAAATGACACCGACATTCGAGTGGATATAAGACTTGAAGTTACTGCATGTTCTTTCTGCGTAGTCATACTAAAAGTTAACTTTTTTTAGCTTAAGGTAGCTGTGGTTAGCTATGACATTGGGATGTTAATAACTACCGTTCCCCTGTGACCATGGTCGCTATAAAGAACTCAAAACGTCGGGAATATAAAAATAAGTTAATTAAAAATATAAAATCTGCAATTATTCCTAATTCCACTTATCTAACAACATAGCAATTGTGCTGTAATTATGGATAGGTACATACATTCAATTATTTTTATTAGTGTAAATCAAATTTGACGGACGTACGAGTAACACTAGGAAGTAGATTTGGGTCAACAGTAGCTAAGTCAGCTTTTATTGATCAAATATTACACGAACTTTCATGAAATACCTTCATACATTAACTTAGCGAATACTATAAAATAATTAAAGAAATCGTGATTTTAACTGTTTGCATAAATAGTTCTAGTTCTACTCTTACGTACTGTCTACAATAAATTAAAGTCTAGTCGATACAGATTATACATAAACAAGTTTACAAGATATTTTACTTAACGTTAGCTGAATTCTCTATAATAATAGAACTAATTGATGTCAAAAACATTACATAAACGGTAAGTTAATAGCACGAATTAAAATTCAACCTTAAAAATATTCATAATTTCCGGCTACTTAGTAAGTATCTACTGTAATTAAACATCTCTAACAAACACCTTATTTCAAATGTGTTATTCTTTATACGATTAGAACAATTGGTGCCATGATACTATTATCATCAAGAAGCTGCAAACATATTTTAAACAAGCCATTGTTTTATCCAAGTATGTAATACAGTAATTACAGATGAGCTTAATGACCAGGAAACAGCGGTCGACCTTCAGTATCTCTCATGCGATTACTACTCTAGCAAAATAGAACAAAGTTTGTGTTTTTGCCTTAAGCTTATATATCTTTTTAAATGATGTAATGACGCAAAGTAACTAATGAATTTAAAAAAAATATAGATTTTATGAATGATTGATATGAAAAAGCTACTATCATTTGGACTGTCGTAATTGATTTGACAGCACCGACATTTCCCTTCACCGCCAGTATACTTGACGAATATGCTATTTAATTAACAACAATCAAATTAACGCAACTTTAATATTAAAGATGGAGCACTTCGTGTGAGGCCACCTTATTTAATAAAATGTTTTAAAATTCCAAGCATTATGTCGCATCCATTTCTGTTTACAATTCTAATTTTAAATATTATATTCCTACAAATACGGCAACAGTAATTTCGCGCCGCACACTGAAATTTTTGAATGAAGTTAAACTCATTATTAAATCAAAATTATTAATATTACCATTGCAAAAAAGATCATATAACTATGACGGGAACGCATTAATTAAAATGCAAGATAATCCACTATCACGTAGCATAATGCAAACGCCTGGGAGTTCATGGTCAACTTGTTCTTGCGTAACTGCTATTAAAGTGATGTACAGTAAAACTACAAAAATTATATCTACATAAAGGGTGATGCCCATATTAGGCCATGGAACGCCCAACAATGTGCATTTGTTAAAAAATTATATCTTTATTTATGGTTATTAATCGCGGTATTCATTTATCCTAAAACAATGGGAATATTTTTGCACAAATTAAAAGTACCGAAAAGATAAAACTAAATTAGGTAAATACGTAATTCATTAGTCTGTGAATAAAATAAAAAATGTTGCCAATCACAAAAATCATTAAAAAATCGATTCCCCTTTTCGATCGATTACTTATGGTGTCATTATTACAATGCTTATATGATCTTTCGATAATTATTACGATGTTATGATATAGGTTTAAAATAACCGTTGACAATGGATATTTATCCAAAGCAGTCGATACGCAACCGTTATTAACCAAATGTTTACCGACTACAGACGAAAAAGGATGGTTATGTTTTTACTGTGTGTGCGGATTAGGCTATGTTGTATCGTTTTTTGCTATGGTGCTTAAAACGTAGGATGCATTTTATTATTGAGGGAGCTACTATCAAAGAATATTTTATTCGCTTAACTAGTAAAGTACTTGACCAACTTTAAGAATTCTTTCACCACTAGATTGTTATGTATAATTTTAGATATCTAATATAGGGTTAATTTTATTATAGAGGGCGCTACTTTCAATGAATACGTTTTTTGGCTAATCTCAAAAATTACTAGACCGATTTTGAAAATTCTTTCACCATTACATTGCTAATGAGGGCGTTAGCTGTGTGATAAATTATATTATTACAATAAATAATTGTGAGATTAATATTTTCTAAATAAATAAAACTAAATACCTACCTAAGATGTTCAAATCCAATTATTATTTTTACAATTTAAGAATCGTATTTACACACTTTACTTACTCAGATTGATTATTGTAGATAAAGAGGTAATAAACCTAAAGTAAAAGAGCTCCGCTTAAACGAAAAAACTATTTATTAGAATAAAACTAAATGTTGAAAAAAAGTGGTTCAGTGCGAGTCGGACTCGCAGGCCCATGAAGAGTTCAGTAGTAACAAGCATATATTTTAAATCGAGTCAAAATACCACTATCATTATCGCCAGCAACAAATTATTTTGTTTTTCATAGTGTTTGTATAAATAACAAAGTTGTTTTTGCGGTTCCTTAAAATGTGCTACTTGTATCAAAAAAAGGACTATTATACATTAAAGGGGTTTCTGTGGCTTATTCATTACCAAAGAGAAAAAACTTATTGCGCAAAATAGGTTTTTATTAATTTCAAGTCATCGAAAGCGGCAGTCACCCATTAAAAACTAAAACAACCGTTGTTATAGGCTCGGTTGAATTCATTGACAACCTTCACATTTATAGTTATAATTAAACAAGCGAATTACTAGCTGATTTACCAAGAATTCTTTAGAGTATAACAAAACGCTACTGCACAAGTTAACTGTTATTCTTATCTGTTTTTAACATAACATTTAAAATGGAATCATGTTATGATAATTCAAGAAGTTAATTTCCAGCTGATTTACCACGAATTCTCTAAAGCATAACAAAACAATACAGCACAAGCTAACTGTTCTTAAAAATACATTTGAAATAGAGTTTCAATAAATAAAGGAAATTATATTTTAAAAAGCGTGCAGAACTTAAAACGCGTCAAAGATTATTCTTTTTATGATATTATTAATCGAATAAAAATCGATATCATTCCATAGATTTTATGACCGTTAAGTGGCAACATCGTATCCGACAGGTAGGCCGCTGTCACTGTTATGTCACAAGAATTAAATTACGTGTTGTTATCGAGTTATTGTTTTGTTGTAAAAGTAAAATGCAATTGTTGATCTCTCAACAATTGGTTCGAACACAGCAGGTAAATAGTTGGTACATATCACGATGTGGTATGTCTTCCTCTAAGAAATGCTTTATAACTGAGTTTACTTGAATAATATCAATATAATAATTGTAGCTTCTTTATTAGGTACAAGTTTCGAGTACAGTGAACGTGTAGTGTGGCACTCGCAAAATGCACCAATAGTTCGTCTTGAACATCTATACATCAGCTGTGGCACTGACACTTATGAGAATAAGATCACACACATTGTTTGTCTTCGATTTTCCACGTGAGGAATTATTTGCGCTACGTGAGGTAAGTGTTTAACATGTTTAACATTTCAATTTATTAAATGTGATCCATATATCTGATAATTATACATGTTTTTACACTGATTGTATATCAACTCAAGAACTTGTTTTATTTTTTCACATCTGCCCTAGCTATATCTGACAAACATACTAGCTTATTTATGAGATTAACCAGTTTTATCAACTACCAAGAAA